>VDFB02252616.1:18656769-18964392 GCA_007258455.2 Sequoia sempervirens | reverse complement strand
TGGAGGGGCACTACATTCTCCCTCCCTAAAACTTGACTTACTCCTGGAAGTCATAAGGCTCAAAATGGAAACATAAACACATTAGTCCCAAAATTTCTCTAAACTATAATTAATGTACCTCTTCTTTCTAACCACCTTTATTTAGAAAATCCATACATTTCTTATAGTAAGATACTTGATTTTAACACTAATAAATATAGCAGGTACTCCAATTAACTCAAATTTTCATTACCAATAGAAACATATTCAAAATATCATACAAGGAAAATACATCATGTGCTTATTTGATATTCAAAAATACACCCCATCTCATGTTTTTAGAAACATATAAAAGTATTCAATTCCAAATGCATTACCATTTCTTTTTCTTTACCTTTCACTTACAACTCTTCTTCTAGTACACTGTTAAGCAATCAATACAGTAGAATGCTACATTTCCATAAACATAACATAAATTAACCCACAAAAACACATTTTTTTCCATTAACCATCATTGACAAACAAGAGATTCCACTTCATTCATTTTACAACACTAAACATTACATCACAAGGCTACACAAGGGTCCATTTGGACACCGGAAAGCAACATACTAATCCATGAGCCAAGAGCCAATATCCATTTTACATAATCCATACCTCAAACTTAGTGGCTTGATGGTGCTAGGCCACACACAAATGGTGAGACCATCCAAGAAAGAACACAATGACCTATTTCTTGTTGTATAAGGTGGTTATCCTTCAAGAGATAGTCATCACACATAGGTGGGTAGTGGGTCCTAACTATATATCAGCCTCACATACCCCCATCCTCAAGGTTCCTTGCATCTGCTTCCTCGTATACACTCATCAAGTTCACCTCATAAGTCCTTGGAGAGGAATCACAATACGACACATGACCGACCTAAAAAATAACAAGGATAAACTAGTTTAGCCACTAAGGTCATAAATAAACATCAAATAAGATTCAATTTCAGCAATAAAGCAAGAAATGCATGCAATGTCAACACTAAATCAACTGTAACCATAAGGGCTATGAGAAAATAAGATCACAAGGTGTGGCTAAACCATCACAATCAAATATAAACAAAGTGTCAGCCTTAACAATCAACATAAAATCATCAATAACCTTAAATAATGTCCACAATCTTCAAAATTGAACTATACAACACTGTGTGAGTAGATACTAGTCACCAAATGAGGAAGGAGGGAACAACGTCTGGCTATAACACTAGCCCACATGTGGTGTGGAGTGAGCATGCCTTCCACATGTCTCAGAGGGTGCTCCTCGGCTACACCCTACCTCACGTCATCATGTGACATGGCCATACACCAACCAGAGAAGGCACACACTGGTCATATGCCACATGTCAATTTTTTTGTGGCTCCAAAGAAGTAGGCACACACAAAACACAGCCCGCATAGCAATACCTCATGGAGAAGGCACACACAAGTACTCACTGTAGCCAGAGGTATACATGGCTAGGACATACCCATATGCTAACTGACCCAAATACTATCAAAGCAACCATGGGTATCCCTCTACAAGTGTGTGAGGCCCCATAACACTCATCACAAAAGTAGGCTATCATAACACAATCTCATAGTGCACCTTCATGTGTTTATGCATGTGGCATTGTGTCGTCGAGCCCAACTCACATGGAATCATCACTAGCACTATGTTGGAACATCAGTGGGGTGTGGCATCGTATCCATTGCATCATGTAAGAACATGTGCATATACAATATATACAATGCATATATGAGTGTATCAATATGGGGCTATTCAAGCTTCACCTCTCATATGAATGAGGTAGACTCACTAATGCTAGCACAACATCTCTATGAACAACTAGGCATAAAATAACAAGCCAATGTTGTACTCAAAACTATGGGGATTAGGCTAACGCATATGGATCAAGTACCTTGTTCCATCATAAGGGAAAATAGTGGGTATGTTTCCTTAGGATGAGTTGAGATAAGATCACTCTGCGTCGCAATGTGCGTACGCTGCATACTCCACCCAAGAAACTTTGTGGCTGCTACTATCCCTTCACAAATTGAGGGGCTAGAGAAGCAAAAGAAAAGAATCTATGAAACTATCTTTTGGCTACTCTTATATATATAGATTTTCAATTAGGTTACAAACATACCAACACACAAACTGGTATGGTTAATCCCACACCAAATATAGCATATTTCGTATGGATGGGTACACTGTATCACCATCACATGGGCCTACAAAGCAAGTACGGGGTATTCACAACACTCAACTAATTCACAACCATTGGTTTCTCACATTTACAAGGGGGAAAACAATTACATACTCAATTCCATAAGTATATTTACTTCCATAATCCATGTGATTCATATCTTCACATATATTCATTACTCATCATTAGCTTTTCTTGCAATACACCCAATACAAATCCATATTTCACTATTCAAAATAGAAAAGCATTTATCTTTTACAGAAGAGTGGTTAAAACTCCGCACAACTCCATGTCATAAATACATACTAACATATTTAAAATAGAGCATCCCATATTCATTTCTATCATAATTAACAACTATTTAGTCATCTATAACAGGAAGAATAGGAGAGAAGATGAACATCTCTTTTATACCTCTAGGGTAACTAGGTTGAACCTAAACATAAACCACTTAGTTTAGACAAGGAAAATAGAGAAAGGAATACACACATAAGAGTACAAACAACAAAGACAGCCTAATGGGCTCATGTGAAACCAAAGTTCCCAGTGTTAGAACTTAGGCTCTAATACCATGTGTAATGCCCTGCCACATAATTTTAAATAATGACGCAAACACAACATAAGCAAAATAATTTTTTTAAACACAAAAGCCTTACAAATTTACAAAATAATTAAAATATTCTACACAAATTATAAATTCTTTTGTACATGCAATCTTTCTAAATTGCAAAACAATTAAAATAATTAAAGGAACCTGTATCCAGAAGCTTGAGGAAGTGATGTTGATATAAAGCTTCATCTATAGAATCCAATTTTTCCAAAGCTTCCTCCAAGAATTCACTTTTTCTAGAAGAAGAAAACCAAAAACTAGAACCCAAAAAACTTCCTAAGAACTTTTTTTTCAATTTTTTCAACAACTCCAAAATATATTTTATATTCCTGTGAAGTAACTTCTTACCTCACTCAGTTATTGCCAATATTCTCTCCGAGAATAATTTATCAACAAGAGTGTTTAATTAATTTTCTAACACACATGTAAAAATTAAAATATCTTTCAACCAACTCAATATTTCCCTTTTGATATTTACAAGAAATTTATGGTATTTTAATAATTCAAACTTCACAAATTAACATTATCTATTTTATGCAGTTTATAATTCAAATTCACATAATAATTTCTAATTTAAATTTAATCCAATTAATTTAATTACTTTATAAAATAAATTTAATCACAAGAATTAAATTACTTTACAAAATAAATTTAATTTAATTAATTAAATTAAATACAAAGCTTCTAACGCATTAATCAAGATTAACTAAATAATCACTAAAAATCATTAAAAGCATTAATTTAACATTAATTTCCACATAATAAACCTTGCAAAATAAATTAACAAGGCAAACATGGACAACATAACAACAAAGCATACCAAACAAAGATAGACGACACACTGTGGCTAGGGTTGTGGTTTGACAAGGAAATCTCATTACTATCTCCCAATCAACAATACCTTTGGGCAATGGACATGCTCAAACCTATGAATCCAGGTGGAGCCAATGTCCCGTACCTTTTCACTCAAACATACAAATTAGAGTACACATTCATAATAGCCGAGGCGCTAGGAAAGGAACTCTAGCAATTGTATCTCATTTGCGTATGTCCCCATATGTTCAATGATATGATGCTACCCTTTCCACCTATCCTCACAACATAACATTGCATCACTTAACTACCCAATAAATCTTTGCATCATAATAATAACAAAACAATGTGTATCATACCCACAAAAGTACCATCAGAAGCTCTTGTTCCATCTTCCTCTTTAGATTCCTTAGCTAGACTACCTACACATCCCAAGTGAGAATGGAGGGGCACTACATTTCACAGGCAACACCTAGGCTGTCCACACAAGTCGCGGCCTGAATAGCGTACGACTATGTATAAACAACCTCCCATATGCCTTGTCTGCACTATTATTAACACTGTGATTTCTTTTTTTTAAATATTTCTTTTTAGATTTTAAAATATATAATATGTATTATATATATAAATATGTATATATATTTAAATATATGTTTTATTATATTTAGGAAATTAAAATTGATATTAAATATTTAAATAATATATATATATATTTAAATAATATATATATATTTAAATATATTTTTATAATTAGATGCATGCAAATGCATTAAATGGATTATTTTTAGAATTCTATAATCTAAAAGAGAAAATTGATTTTAAAATAGATGTACTGGGAAATTGATTTAAATATTTAGTTTTAATTTCGTTATTATTTGTAAATGATATTGATTTAAATTAGATTAATTTAAGCAATGTATTATTGTTTTCAAAATTGGATTTATGAAATCCTAATGGTAGATTCATATCTTGCTTGAATTTACCTATTTAAATTGTGATTTCTTCTATTTACTTTTTGGGGAAAATTAGATTGTTGTACTTATAAGTCTTCCATATGTTATTTTATGAGGGGGTTATTGTGAGTTATAATTCAACCCTTTATTTTTCCTTTCAGTTAATCACCTAGTTACAACAAATGGGGATGAGTTGTCTCTTGCATAATGGTTGGTATCTATTATTGATATTTGTGCACCGTATATACCCTTGAGTATTGGTTTAGATACTTATGTTGTTGGTAGGAGAGTGATCCTTAGTTGGGGGTCTAGCACACAAAGGGAAGCTAGGGTAACCCATAGAAAATTATGTGTGACACTCCTATGACAATAGTTTAACTGTTAAGTTGATGTACTTAATTCTTTTATTCTGGAAGCAATGTAACCATCATGTTATGTATTGTACTTGTGTAGTTTAATCTTGAGTTTTCCTGTGTCCAGAGGTAGTTGGTTTTGTCTAGGGAGCCCTTCTACTGTCTCCTAGAATGGGGGGTGGGCCTTTGGGTACCACTTGGTTGGGTGGAATGTGCACCTTACATCAATGGGTTCCCATTTTATGTTTGTGATGGTGGGATCTTCTACATTGGGGAGCTCACATGTACCATTTGTTTTGCACTATTCCTTATGTTGTTCTTTGTATCAGTGGATATTTGTATATGTATTACTCCTCATTTGTATTCAAGGAGGATTTATATATCATTTTATTGTAACTTTAATGTATGAACTTCCTCATCTTATAAATGAACTTTGTAATTACTATATGGAAAGAATGCAAGCTATAGATGATTCCTTTATGTACTTTGTATCCTATGAGATGAAATAAATGCTTTAGATGTAAGTAATTTAATTTCATGAGTAATACTTATATGCTATGGTTAGTTTAATTTTGTATATGGTATTTGAATGTATTGCATTGTCATGTACTTTAGATCTAATGTATGTGTTAAGTGTAGTTCACATTACATATTATAATTACACTTAAAAAAAAAATTGCTTTGCTTTCATTGTGTTTGTGTCATTCTTTAAGGTTACATGGCGGGGCATTACATTTAGTGTAATCATCATTTCCACTTTGAGGTATGTGAGGTTTGCAAATAGAACTTCGTGTGTTCTATTGACTTTGTCCAATATTGCTTTATAAACAACAAGGATGTTGCCTTGGAATGTGTCGCTAGCTTTTTTGCATTCAACTTTTCAATAGATATAGTCTTCTTGACTTTTGTTCTACAAACAACAAGAGATATGTAAAAGTTATATTCAGACAATGCAAAAATGCATGTCATAGGCAAATAAGATAGGTTGTTTACCATTTGCTTGTCTCTTCCTCCATTTCTTGTTGTTGTTGTTGTGCTCTTTTTTGTTTGTTCCATAATTTTCCTGCAAGCTACTGATTTAGTATTGCTAAATTTATTGGAAATTCTTTTAGTGATAAATGCTTATGTATGCTATCATGTTGAACTAATTTAACTAGCATAGTGGAACTTTAGGAAAATAGGATAGTGATCAGTCCAATATGCCTCTGATCTATAAATATTGCATACAGTTGTCATTGAATTTGACCAGATGTGGTCAATCAACGACTTCTGTTGACTATGTGATTTGTTTAAAAAAAAATGAATTGTGTAATTTTGCATGAAATTTTCAAGTGTTTTTTTGCTTATGTTTTGCAGACACATGTTGACATTAAAGTTGCCCACAATGTATAGTATATTTTTTGTACCTATGTATGCAACTATAGATTGTAGAATTGTGATTATTTCTTGAATATAAGTATTGGGCCTTACATAAAAATTACAGATATTAAGCTCATTAGTTCTCTATAGTATTGTGATTGTGATAGCTTCAATATTCGTAGAGATGCGTTGTTTTGTTTTTTTATCTACAAACATATGTTTTTTGGTAAATGTTATTATGCCATGCATTATGTTCACACCAAAGATATTAAAATATTGCAATAATATACTAGGCTGGAAAGCTTGCACATGTACTTCTTGCAAACACAAAATGTTTGATTGCATTGTGTCGTAGTCATTGACAATGTCATGTACATGTGGATGTAATGAATGAGTGTTCAATGTGCATAGAAGCAATTGCAGTGCATCATGTGTACATATAGCTTGGATATCAAGTTGCCACTATGCACTTGATTGTAGGAAATGCATCTCTTCATGTACCTTGTGCTTAACTTTGAATTTTTTGACGGTTAAAGGTTTTAGCAAAAACAATGAGTATATTATCATTGTCCATGATAATTTTGTGTAAGTTAAGCCATGTTGTCTTATGCCTATTGGGTTAAAAGTGACAACTTGCATTGTTATTTCTTATGATCAGTGAACTGTTCTTGCACATGCTAGTTGTATTGGGAATTGTTTTCTAATTGTAATTTTGTTGTTTGTTGAAATCTTTCGAATATATCTAGTAATGCACAATATAGGAACCCATTCCTTTTCAATGAGATTAGTGTAATATTGTGCTAGTTTTGTGCATTGTTGCTGCCCAATTATTGTATCAAAAAATTTAAGCCAAACAATATCAATGTCATATGTTGTAAATGCTTTAAATACTCCATCAGTCCCATTGACTAGGCATCTTGTGTATTATAGTTCATTGCATAGATTTCAACAAGAATATCTTGTTTCAAGTATATTTGAGGTGGAAGAGTAGCTGTATGGCTATAGAGCCATATTGCATTATGGTTTTCCTCATACTCATCTATTGCATTTAGCACTATCATTTCACTAGAAATAACCAATAGAATTTTATGGTTATGCGCCTCTACATCATCTTTCCTATATAAAATGTATGGAAGTGTTGGGTCTAAAGGTGCAAGATGAAAGAAAATTTGGTTAAGATAGTCTATGCCATCATTTGTTTGTAAGCTTTTTTGTATCCTTGTAAGAATTGCAATAAACTTTTCTTCCTTTTCTCTCATAGTTGTGACCAATGAGTAGAATTTTACATGGTCTCTCCAAAAATTGTAGGGAATCAATTCAGTCATAGTGGATCTATTCTTAAATATAATGGAGTCAAGTACAGGTTACGCTTGGTAAAGATCACCATAGAAAATTATATCAAGGTTTCCAAAGTACATTGTAGGAATTTGCATTATGTCACGTATTCATCTATTAATGTAATGTAGAAATGTTGAGCCTACTAGTGAGATCTCATCTATAATGAGAACATGCAATTGATCATAGTGCTTCGACATATTGTCCAATGCCTTAGATGCTAAGGGAAGAAAATCTGATGTATTAAATGGTATGTGAAATGCTAAATGTAATGTGACTCCACATAAGTTGTAAGTTGCTTTAACTATATATGAAGTTAATAAGCCTTTTGGTTTGTCTCAATTGTTGTCGATTAATTGTATGACATTGTATTTGGTTTTATGTGTTGTATGTTTGGAAGGTCTGCTTGGATGTCATATTGTTCTATTTGGCTAGTTTTCCTTGGTGTGAATGACTTATTGTTGCTGTTATCGTCAAGGGACTCAGCATCTTTAAGTTCTTTTTCTATATCACCCCATGCAACACTTGTGTTCCAGGTGAACTTTGTATGGTTTTTTATAATGGTTATTTCATGATGCATGTATGCATGTTCCCATGTATCAAAGTTGTGTTTTAGTGTACTCTCGTTTATTGTAAATGGTACATAGAGCATCAATTGGTCTCTTCAATGATTTTTAAGGTCTAAGTGCTTGTTGAAGTTAATAAAGTGTATTACTCTTAGTTCATTTCTTGGATTAATTGGAGTTCCATTTTTATTGTAGCTCAAAACAAATTCTGCAAGACATATGTCTATCAATGTTTGAGGACATATTAAATAATAGTCCACTATATATTTTGAGAGAATGTTTTCTGAATCATTTGGTTCATTGTTTAACTATTTGAAATTTTTTAGAATGAATGTATGGTCGCTATAGGACTATGTGTCAATGAAAATGCATTTTCTTGAGTTTAAGTTTAGTAGAAGTGATAAAACAATGTGTGCAACTTGTGTTAAAATTTGTTGCAAGTTCAACAATGCATTTCCAAGTTTACCAATCAATTTTATTGCATCAATATTTAATTGTTGGTGGTCCTTATGTATTCTTATAAATGCATGCCATTGGTTTGTCTAATTTTGCAATGTAAGAGCTATAGTACATTGTTGTAGCATATGCATTAAGCACAAACCAGGTATTTGTATTAGCCTTCCAAAGGTGTGGTATTGTCCTTGAGAAACTATTGTTCCATATTTGTGATGGTTTTCTTTGTAAAAAAGGTGTTGGCCTGTTTATTGTAGAGCTGAAAGCTATTATATAATCAGTTTCAGACATGTTTGTCATTTAAAAACATGTCTTAGAAGGCATATTTATTGTCATAGTTTTCTTTTTGTAGTGTCAAGTACACGTTAACAACTCATTTGAAGTTATTGTTTTAGTCTTTTCTAGTATTGGTGAAAATATTTGTGTCTTTCGCATTGGTGGTAAAGGGAAATTGTGTTTGCAATTTTTTTTCCTTGGTCTTCTACATCTCTTTGTGTGGTGATTCCTTTGTAAACTAGCCAAGTCAACTTGTAAATGATTAGTGCTACAAGTAATGTACTTGTAGAAAAAAGCTATGATGTCTGTGTTATTTTTTTTTGTATAGATTGGTGCATTTTTTACCCATATTAGCTTATGATCGTGTTCATTTCCTTGATTTTGAAACTCAGTCACTGAAAATTAATCAGTAACATTCCCAAACATGGAGTCATTTGTAAGCATCAAATTTTTCATTGCATTTATTTTATGTCTATAGTATCATACACAAGTAATAGGATCCTTCTTGATCAATTCAAAATTTTCAATGTTCATTTGAGTAATTGGTTCTTGTTGTTTTTGATCTAATTTATGTTGTTTTTGTAATTCTTGTAACATGTTTATTAAAGGATCCCAATTTTTTTCAGCACTACTAAAAGCTAGGAAGAATGTTGGTTTTCCTAGTTGGTGTATCATTGCAAATACATTTTTCTTAAGTTGTGTATAATCTAGAGATATTCTTATGCTTTTGATGTCAACATATCCAATATTTGATTTTAGAATTATTTCAAGGTTTGGTTTGTGTTTCACGTCCTTTTCAACTAGCTTACGTCCTTTTAGTTGGCCCTTTCATATTCTTATGGACATTGTAGACAAGACTTGTAGTATTAGCATCTTGATAGTTTTGAAAAATATGTTTGTTGTGTGATATGCAAATTTTTTGTTTGATTGTAAAACTTCCCAATGTGTAGTTTTGTGGTATATAAATTTTTTTAGTATGTCATTATCATGTGGCTTGCCAAAGAATAATGTTGGGAAATTCTTTTCCTCAACATATTTGTCTTTAAAGATTCCAACAGGATAGTTTTGTTTTGTAGGTGCAACTTCAATGATTTTGTCTTGTGTGCTATGTATACTTCTAGATTCTATGAATCCATGTACCAAAGTTTTAGATGGATTCTCATGTTCCATGTCTTTGTTTGACTCAGTTTCAATTGTGACAAGCCCAATACTTTCTTCAAGTTCATCATTGGTATGTAGAAAATGTTCCAAGTCTTTGTTTATTTAGACATTTTGCATTTTCTATAGTGTTATTTTTGAAAATTGGGCCAAAGCTTCCATGACGAGGTTGGGCCATACCATGCCCTTTTGAAATGCATTTTTGTATTCCAATCCTCTTTTGAGTGATACAAAAATTGTTTGCGTGTTATTGGTTTATTGTGGTAATGCCCTTTGTATAATGCTAATGTTGATAGGGACATTAATGATAGATCTTGTTAGACCAATTTGAGATCTTTTGTACCCTAGTTCCCAAATTTTTTCAAATGAAATTCTAAGTGATACAAGTTGTTCCTATAGTTGGGACAAAATTTGGACTTATGGAAATGGTTTATTACTTCAGATTTTCTGTGGTACAACATAATTTGGTATAATGAGTTGATTTAGTGTAGAATATCATATATGGCATATGCAATCTATCATTTCTATGGATCTTGACTGTACTAGTTCATAATATATTTCCTTTTGCTTGTCTTTGAATTTTTTAGTATCTTTGCTAAAACATAGCATTTGGAAGATTGTGCATGTGTATTTTGGTGTATCTTGAATTGTTGTTTCGTAAAGCTCTACAGCCAATATTTTTTTACCCTTATTCATTCTAATAGGTATAGGTTGGTTTTCTTTATTTTTATTTCTAATAAAGCGCTTAAGGTGCTACAATCTTACAATAGAGTTTTGATTGAGATTCCCATGTTTGAGTGTATAAATAAAATTGCTCTTGCCACTCTCTAACTTTTTCTTTTTGTTAGCATTTGTAGTTTCATATTTTATATTGCTTCTAATTAGTTTTTAAAGTTGATTTAACCTAGCTGTTTGTTGTAGGTATGTGCAAGATCATCATGGAAAAAACATGCCTTTAAGTGGCAAAAAAATTAGAAAAATCAGAGTTAGACAACTTGACATAAAAAATTTGAATAAGTTATCTATATTATTTCAAAAATATGTAAGAATAGAATTTGTAGAAAATTGAATTTAGTTTCTAAACTGGTAGGTTTATTTAAAAAATAAATCTATTTGGTGAAAATTTGAAATTTCAATCTAGTAGCACTTAAATTTCTGGGAAAAGATGAAAAGTAGGTGTCCGTCTGACCACCCTAACCAAAATAAAATGATAATTATGTTTTATAAGATTTTAGATATAAGTAGAGGACTCATGTCCTAATGCGATGCATAATTTTTTTGTAGTTTTTTCCAAGTAAATAATTAATTATGATTTTTTTATTACAACTTTAAAAAAATATAAAAACTCATATGTTTGACCACCTTAACTTGGTCAAAACTTAATGAAATTAATTTTTTTTAATCCTATAGTATGCAAAGCATAAAATGTGATGCATGTTTTGGATTCAAAAAATGTGATACCATTTGAAAGCTATAGATGTTTTCCAATCAACCTATCAATCAGGACTTTAGTCGTAATTCAAATAGAAAATGAATAATAATTATATATTAAATTCAAATTAAGCATAACTTATATTGGTGGAAAGCTGAGAATCTCCTTTAAAAACCTTTTTATTTCATCATTTTTGGGTAAAAAAAAGTTGTTAGCCACATACCCTACACATACCCATCATATCACCACTTTTTGGCCCATCATGATCTTGCACATACCCTTGTGCATTTGGATTTTGTGGATAAATTCTTAGAAGTGGTTTGAAATGCCCACTTTGGTGGGTTGTATCATGGAACAAAATGGAATATTTTGGTAAACTGGGCACATTGTTAAAGTGCAAGTACTTTATCCTTGATGTTGTTGACCAAACACATATCTATATATTCAACCACTTTGATAGCCACTGAATACAAAATACATCTCCCCACAAGCCACTTTCATTTCTTGCGACTTGTGGCCTTGCAGGGAGTTACATCTTGCATAGATATGTGTTCTGGTCATGCACTTTGTGCAATCTATAGAGACTTTCTAGGTCTAGTACAAGGTCATATGATCTAATTGCATCTTTATCTTTTTTTGCTAAATAAGCCAAAAAGTAATCTACTGCTCCTCTTCGTAGCTCAATCAATGTATACTTGTTTAATAGTGTTTGTAACGAATCAAACAAGAAATCTCCAACATTGTACTTAAATGTACCCACTTTACATAGTCAATTTTCTTTTAGTACATTGTCTATATTACAGACTTTTGAGAACTTTGCATATTCATATCTATCAATGTCTATTGTTTCCATACTTTGATATATCTTGTTTCTATTCATAAATCATATAGTACTAGATTGTTGGCTGAAACCACAATAGTGGTTTACAATTGAATTGAGGAAGGAAAATCCATTTTCTTGAGATTTCACTAGCTAGGGGGGTTCATTTGAACTAGCATGTTCGAATGAACCCCTCTAGGCATTCAATCAAACCCTATGGTTCGCTCGAACCACCGGTTCATGCGAACCAAATTAAATTCAACAAAAAAAAATATTTTAAGGCATTTGGTCGAACCCCTGTTCGACTAAACCCCTTTGAATTAGGGATTTTTAAAAATCATGATCCATCACTATTAAACGAACCGACAGTGAACATTCTGAGTATGATGAATAGAGAGCTTCATCCGAACAATGAACGACAAGTGCTTGAAACGTCTATCAACATGGACCACCATATCAAGTTCGACCTCCATAGCTTGAACTAGGTTGGTATTATTTGTTCCAAAATCTGTTGATATAAAATTGCATTTGTTTGAACATTTGTAGACCCTAAATGGATTCCATGAGACCAATTGTTTGTTTAAAATGAAGGAAAATTTCATGAAACAAAAATTCTAAACAAATTTTTCATTTAAAATGAAGGAAAATTCCATGAGACCAAAATTTATCATTTAAAATGAATATACCTTGTTTTGAAGCTCCCATTTTGGCTCACGAAGGGTGAAGGATGTGGAATTTGGCTTTATAGCTATGAATTGCATTTGCTTGAAAGTTTCTAAAACCTTTTAAACAATACCCATTTTTTTAAAATTTGGATTTACAACTGCCAATTGCATTTGCTTGAAAGTTTCTAAAGCCTTTTAAACAAAACCATTTTGCAACAAAATTTGGATTTACAGCTACCAATTGCATTTGTTTGAAAGTTTCTAAAGCCTTTTAAACAAACCCATTTTTTAAAAATTGGCTCTACAGCTACCAATTGCATTTGCTTGAAAGTTTCTAAAGCCTTTTAAACAATACCCATTTTATAAAATTTGGATTTACAGCCATCAATTGCATTTTCTTGAAAGTTTCTAAAGGCTTTTAAACAAACCCATTTTGCAACAAAATTTAGATTTACAGCTACTAATTGCATTTGCTTGAAATTTTCTAAAGCATTTTAAACAAACCCATTTTGTAAAATTTGGCTTTATAGCTGCCAATTGCATTTGCTTGAAAGTATTTAAAGCCTTTTAAACAATACCCATTTTGTAAAATTTGGATTTACAGCTACCAATTGCATTTGTTTGAAAGTTTCTAAAGCAATTTAAACAAACCCATTTTGCAAAATTTGGGTTTATAGTTACATTTTAAACTTCCCTCTTCTCAAGATAAGGTAAGTTATAACTTATAAAATGTGGTAACTCGGATATTTTCCTCACCAAAATATCTCTCCAAATTTAAATATAAATTTGCATAAAAATAAAATGAAATTCATAACTAAATTTAATTCAAAAAGTGGACCATCTATGGCCTCTATAAACTTCTCGAAGATGTCATTCCCATAAATGGTAAATTAAAAGTTAAGTTATATTTGCACAAGATGTCATATTTGCATAAATCTATAAGAGAAATTTTTTAACTAATTTTAAACACTCAAACAAATACATATATATGAATATACTTCACTTATAAATTCTTGGAATATATCAATCCATCACAATTAAAATCTTAGACATCATGCAAAAGTGGACCATCTATGGCCTTCTATAGACTTGTCAAAGATGTCATTCCCATAAATGAACATGTTATAGTAATAAATATTAAAATTTTAAATCTATGAAAATATATAACCAAATGATCCTTAGCTTTCATATATCATTTGTGATGAGAATGCTGAATATTATAATTTTTTAGGCCAATCTTTAGGCACTAATTCACCATTGTTAAAATGATCCTTAGTTTACTCTTTTTTTTTTTCAGGATTATAAATTTTTGCAATTTCTACTAAACCAAACTCAAAATAATGGTATAGATTAAGATTCTTGTTGTTATCCTACATTTGTGTTGTGTTTGATTATATTTACTATCATATTTAGAAGTTGTATTTTGTTATTATATATTTAAATTTAACATATATAAAATGTATGGTTGGATTAGTGAGATGTTTATAACAAGTATACAATATGAAGTCAAAATTTATTAGATTGATTCTTAATAAATTAGCAATAACGATTAAATTTATAGTTTTATGCAATCTATAAGTATAAATAGTTTGATGGTAGAAATTTTATACATATAAAAATATGATAAATGTGTAATTATTTTGCTTTCCAATCTATAGATTTTTGATGTGATTAGCTATGTAATTGAGATGATTCACTCATAATGTAATGATAAAATTCATCCTCATATGGAGGATTTTATATTATCTTCCATTAAATTCATCCTCTTTATGAGATTCTTATGGAATATTGATATTATAGTGTGAATTCTTAATTTTGGACATACTTAACTAGATAAATTTAGGTTCAATGAAGGAAATAGAACTTTTTTTTCACTTACATAATCCTATCTTGAAGTTCATTTATGTTAAAATCTATTAAATTAGATTATTTTTATCTCCAATTATTTTCAAATAATTTTACACTAATCTTTGTTTTTTATATTACTCCTCCCTGATCTAGCTATACACTTTTCTTATTCTTTCTTTCATTATTTCATTTAAAATTTAAACCATTTAAGGATGCTATGTTATATATTATAGTTTTCTTCCAATTCTTTATAAATTGTTCAACCCTCTCATGGTCTAAATAATTTTACATTCAACAACCATGTCTAAAGTACATTATATACCCAACCTCTTCCCCTATTTAACACACTCATAAACCTTGTTACTAATATCATTCGAAGAGGTGGAACAACCAATCTTAGAGGGATCCTCATCCATAGGAGAGACAAGGGATGCATCAATCTAGGCTCTAGTACTATTCTAGAAATAGTAGAACTATAAGCTAGAATACTAATAGTGATAGCCTTTGGATAATACACAAGTTTTCCTTTTGAAGGGACTGGGGAACATTTATTGGATGGGTTTTATTTCCCCTTCACCACATTTTGATTAGGATTAAGAATTGAAATAATAAAATTCTCAAATTGGTATAAGAAAAAAATAAGCCCTTGGTGGAGGGTAGCTCATTTTTTTTCCCATGTGCAACTCTAATAATAGATTTTTTAAATTACATGATTAAATGAAAATGGAAGCTAACAAGTCACATGCATATAATATTATTTAATAGATAAAAGTGATAGGATAAACAACATTTATAGTTTTCTTCTAGGATGAAATAAATAATCAAGTAGAAACATTTATATATACTTGTGGGGAAATCATCTATATGTTCCTTCCTCTTGTATTTACTTTCTTTGTGAGACTTCAAGCCCTTCATGAATAAACCACTTGTAGTAGCAATACCTTCCTCAATGGCTTTAAAGGCTAACCTTCTTACTTTTTAACCGAAATTTTAATAACATTCAATTTTGTGTAATTTATGTAGCACTATTATCATTTTCATTCAAAATGATGTAAGAAATTTATATAAATTTAAAAATTTAAAAATCCTAAAATAATAGTTTTAAATTAATTGAAAACATGGTTGGACCCCTCTAATTTTGTGGAATTATTTCTTAAAATCTATTTTAGTTGAATTTTATATAATAGGAAAAGGAAGCCACATATGGCATTAAGATCTTCCTTGATGGTCTTTAATAGGAAATTTTTAATTTCATTCATAGGTCTTGAGGTATTTGGTACAAATTCCCCAAAAAAATAATGTTATATGTTTATGCTAGTAACACATGAAATTTTGGGCCTTAAAATAGCCACATCATCCCCATATTTTAATACAAATGAGACATTGGGGCTCTATGTCACTTATAATAGATCTACTATTCTTAAATTATTTAATATAGCTCCATTTAGATCAATCCATATATCCTAATTTCTATCAAATCGTAGGGTGTCAATTTCAATTATTACACAATGAAGCACATACAATTTTTCATTTGCTAGCAGAGGGTTATCTTATTATGCCATTAAAAGAAAATATAGGTCCTCAATACTTTTAATCTGTATTTTCCATCATTACATTGAACCTTATAAGGGACATCTTCATTGGTTATCATCTAATGCATAAAGAAAAATAATGTCAAACTTAAGCCCTTAATTTTATAAATAACTTAAAATAATTTATAACAAGGGTAAACAATAGAGTCAATCGCATAATCTATCATATACTTATCAATCAAATTTGATATCATGTCTATCATTCTAATGACTAGCTTCCAAATAAAATCATCCTTCTAAATAAATTAAAGTGCTCAATTATGGTTACATGTTACCAATTTTACTTCTTGTAAAATAATATATAATCAATCTAGACTCGTAAGATCTTCTAAACATACAATCAATAGCTCTCTTCCTAAAATATTCTTTACCTTTTACATTTAAACTATTAAAATTCATAATTAACCATGGTAACACTTAATATAGTCTATTAATAAAAATATAAAGCCCTCAATTCCTTCCTCTTTAGGGAGACTTTGATCTACAACCAATTATGTGCATCATTCCATCTTTCTTCAATGATTTGGAACATCAAGGATTGATAATTTTGCATCATTATACACATATAGTCCATTATATCTAGTTGTAGAATTTGTATAGGAAACTTTTTAATTTTTAAAAATGTAAGAATTGATTTATTTTACTATAATATCTAAGAAATTTATAAAAATAAGACTAATAAAATAACTATTAATATTATCTAAACGAGTAAATATAACCATATTTTCATATGGAGGATTTTATATTATCTATAAGATTTGAGGTAATAGAAAAAATATGTACAAAGATTAAATCTTCATTTTCTCCTATTCTTTCATTATTTATTTCTTTTTGTACTAGGGTTAATTCTTCATCTAGGTTTGTTGTGTACTTATAAGAAACCTTTGTTCCTTAGTATCATGTTCTTGTACATTGTATGGTAACTTTCATGATAAATATTATGTGCATGTGTCCCTTCCTCCTATCAAATTTTCTTTATGGATATGAAGAAGTTTATTTCTAATTTTTTCGTTTCCTCCTTATCAAAATATTGCTCCAATAATTTAGAAATCATATTTACAAGCTTATCATCTCTCTCATTTTCTTCTCTTATTTGCACCTTCAATAATGACTAAATTGATTTTACATGACCACTAATGTTAAGTAATGATGCTTTCCCTTTATTACTAGTTGTAGGAAATAACTCTTAGATGCAACCTTTATCAAGATTTTTTTAGTCTTTAATGGCACATTTTTTACTAGAATGCACACTTGTAAATTTAAATTTTAGAATTGTTTTAGATTATGTTTTGTGTGCAATCTAGTAATTTGAATGTTTTGATTATTAAAAACTATGATATATGTTGAATTGTTTTTTGTTAATGGTATGAAAATATTATTGATGAGTAGATGAATTATTAGAACTATTTTAGATTTCTATTCCCTATATCTAGATATATTATTTACCAAGGTCTCATTGCTCCTTTAGGTGTACATACATATATAACATGGAAAATTTAGATGTTCCACCTCCAAAATATCTGTTTGCAAATCCCACTAATGAGATTAAGAAATTGAGAGACTCATTAGCACAGGGAGCAAACCCAGGGATATATTCTAAACCATGCATGTGAATATTACATAGTCTAGAAAAACTAAGAGATGAACTTGAGAGGACTAGTGAATTTTCCCCAGATAGAGTAGCTACTACTCTTTCCCTCATGTGGGAAGAAGTACATGGCGAGGTTCCCCTTAAACAGATAGTGTGACCAAATAAATGATAAAAAACACTTATTTTCCATTTTACCAAAATGTACGTAAGGTTAGGGGATACAAGGTCACTAGCTGTGTCAATTGTGCTATGGCCTCATTAATCTAGCCATGATTTATCACAACACATGGTCAATACCCAAACAATGACCAGATTCCGTTATACTTTGTTCAATAGTTATATGCTGAGGTCCATTTGGGCCTCAAAGTCAACTACCTAGACATTCCACCATATGTTGGCCAAGGACGTGGTAGGATTTCCAATAGGCCCACCTATCATCGAGTAGATAGACCAGCCCTAGTGTTTAGGGTATTGGTTGGTGAGAGGTCTTTTTCTCTCACCCCAGCTCTAGCCCCCATAGTAGATGAGGTTGTCATTGCTTCCCAAAAGGAAGTAATTAACACTATAGGTGACATTGTAGTTGCCACCACTAGGATATCTACTAATCATGTAGGTCAGTATTCGATGTCTAGATGTTCCTGATCCATGCCATTTTTAGTATAGTGGACCACCATGGATCCTTTTACAGTGGTGGGAATCCTTACTCCCACAGAGCTTGAGGAACTTACAAGAGATATGGCACACAAGACTCTGCATTGTTTGGTTGAGGATCTCTTGGAGGCATATGCCTTCATTACATCAGACTATGGGATCAATATAGAGCATGTTAGATATCATTTGGCACATAGAGCCTGTTCACTTCCAGGATCCCACCACTCTTAGCGCAACACTAGTGCACATTAGGATCAACCTACAAATCATTTGACAACTACACAAACTATGGGTTTTACTGAGATGTTGATTGGTTTCGGTTCATCATTGTCAATGCCATCTCACCTGTATAGTCCTCTTCACTCATCATTTTTGGCATGGCATGGGATAGATCAGATGGATTCAGATGTTGATTCACTACTTGACCATTTGGTTGATATGGTGAAGGAAACCATTTTAGAGGACTCGGGTCATTCAATATCAGATGATGTGCATGTATGTGTGCATGTGCATGTTTCAATTCATTTTTAATTATTTTTAAATTTTAGTTTTAACTAGATATTCGTGTACTAATATATATGTATATAATGTAGGTGGACATACCTCATGTCACTCCTAGCCCTGGTCCAGATCATGTACATCGACATGACTATGGGGTAAAAGTACAAAGCTGTGTCACACTTTCGGCCAACTAAATAGTTCCGAGCAAAATATTTTCGGCCGGAAATGTTTCGCTCGACTATGTTTCGACCGAAACCATGTGGCGTATTACGTGGCACATAGGTTTCAGTCGAATAAGTTTCGCCCGAATCCAAAAAAATAAAATTTTTCCTTTTCCCGCTTTAAAACTGCCTTCAAAATTGGATTTTTTAATGTGCAGGGTTTCTATAGAAAGGGTTTCGGTAGAAACAGTTTCTATAGAAAGTGTTTCAGCCGAAACCCTTTCTATAGAAACTGTTTCTACCGAAACTGTCTATGTGGCATCCTAGTTGGCAGCCAACTTCTTTTTTCAAATTTTCTGAAACTTTCAACTTTAGCTAAGTATTTCTTTAGTCAGAATGATTTTTTGCAAAAAAAAATACCCTTTTGTAGAGCTCGGAGTGGAGAATCCAAATATATAATTTTTTAAATATTTTTATTAGTTTTAATATATTTTATTTTTAAAATAATGCAAGTAAGTTTTCAAAATGAAAAAAGAAGTTGATTACAAATTAAAAACAAGATAGTAAAACTTATTAAAAAAATTTAAATCTTATATGGGGCACAAGAGGAGGGAGTCTTCTTCAAAAGGGTATAATTTTTTTTTTGAAAATGATTTAAAATTTTGAAAATAGTTGACGGCCCGTGAAAACTGTCAAATTCTGATATGTTTGACTTTAAAACATTATTACAAGAAAAATATACATCAAAATTTGATTTTTTTTTTTCCATGCACAAGATATTGAAGTTACCTATTTGGAGAAAAAAAAATTAGGGAGAAATGACGTTTTTTTCAATTTGTTTCTTGACGGCCCGTGAAGTCACTCTTTTCTGAAATTTTCAGCATTCCAAAATTTGTCCTTAAATTGATAAAAACATAATGAAAAGAATTTTTTAATTTTTTTTTAAAATTACAAAAATAAACTTCATCAAAAGTTCTACGTTTCATTAGTTTACACCATTTTGAAATTAAAAACATAAAGACCACTTTTATGTGGTCAAAGTTCATAATTTTTTTTGCTGTTGGCTGATTCCTTTATAAAGTGTGACACAGGTTTGTGCTTTTACCCTATGGATGAATTTGCTACCAGTGGACATGTGAGTTTTAAATTTTTATATATACACATGTATATGTACATGCATATGTATGCATAGATCTAGATATATATTTAAAAATACAAGTAAATTCTTAAAAATAACTTTCATAAAATTTATAATTTAATATAAATAATATGTATTTAACAGATTTTGTACACATTTTATTTGCAGGGCTCAACACGTCCATCAAAGTAGGACCGTTCTCATTCAGATCATCATTCAACTAGGAGTTGACATTCATATTAGGCCCTACATACTAAATTTATGATATTTACTACATGCATTTGCTTATATGATGATCTCTAACTCACACTTGCTTATATGATATACATATATTTTCTTATTTGATGATCTTTACTATTTGACATTTGATGATCTCTAATTTACATTTTCTTATACGATATACATACATTTGCTTATATGATATATACATACATTTTCCTCTTTTCTTATAACATGTTATGTTTATAGATTGAATCTATTTACATGTATGTACATGTGTTTGCTTATGTTTACATGTTTATATGATATATGTATACATTTGCTTTAAATATTCAATATACATAAATTTTCTTATTTGATGATCTCTTAGAACTTACATTTGCTTATATGATATACATTTGATCTCTAGTATAATTTTAGGAAATGAATGCCACTTTATAATTAAGTTCAATCATGTTGATCACGATAAATATTTTTCACACACACCCATTGAATTTTATAATAAGCAGTAAAAAATTATAAAATAAATGACTCCCAAGCTCAAGTAAACAAATGATACTTTATAAATGAGTGTATTTACAAGCCTATTTATTAATGCACATGTTCTTCTAGTTTTAAAATTCGATAAAAATGATGAAATTAAAATCTTGATAGAAAATAAGAACAAATAAAGTGCATCACTTTGTGGTACACAAAACTCCTATTTTTTAAAAATTAGTTAAGCAACATGAACCATTGAGGAGTTGATAAAAAAATATAATTATAAAGAAGAGGTAGGAACATTCCTTTTATAATTATATACCATCCTTCAAACACTTTCCCTCTAAGTTATAAAATTTTATGTTAAATTTTACATTAAGAAAATTCAATTCAAATTATACCTCTGTTATCTTTTTGACAAGTAACAAAATTCTAAAATTACTAGATATGTTGCATACCTATACATTAAATAACAACAAACTCCACAATGAAATAACTTGTTTGATTACCACTTGATTCATTTAAACTAGGATCTAGTTATTCCATACACTAGAATAATTTTTTCCCATATGCATATAAATACAAGCTTATTTTTTATTATTCCATATCAAATTGCAAGATTAATTCACATTTATATCACTTGGAGCACAAATTTTGGAGAAGAGGTTTTTGCACATTTATCAAGGAGGCAAATATTGGAGAGACAACTTTTCATTTTTATCAATCAAGGAAAAATTTGGAGGATAATTTAACTAAGTTGGTAGAGGATTTGTTTTGAATCATCTTTAACTTGAAGAAGAAAATGGGACAACAAAGAAAAAGAAAAAATGTGTCTCAATGAAAATTGTCAAAAGAAGAAGAAAAAAGAGGTGTGAATAAAACTTGGAAAATTATCATAGAAAGAAACAAGGTACACACTTGTTTCTTCTCTCTCTCTCTCTCTCTCAAGTGTGTGAATTGTCAAAAGAGGCATGAACAAAACTTGGAAAATAACTCATAGTCTCTCACTTTCTTTGCTTGCATGTAAATTCAAACAACAAGTAGGAATTTCTCAAGCTGAAGTCAAGCCAAATCTAGATATTGGATCAAAAAAATCTACTGAAATAACACATGGACCTTGAAGTTAGGGGGGAGACCCAAGTTAAAACAATGCTTGTTGGAGAGGGGTCAGGATCACTTCCTTCTATTGGTATGGATGAGCATATAAAACTATCTAAAGCTTCTCTCACTTATAGCATCATGTCTTATCACTTTATTTTCTTGCGTACATAAACTTTACTTATATAGCATCATCTCTCACTTTCTTTGCAAAATATTTTGTGACATGTAGAAAGAGCTCAACAAGCAAGAAGTTCTCATGTTGAAGTTGAGCCAAATCAAGATATTGGATCAGATGAATCCACTAAAGAACACATGGACCTTGAAGATAGGGAGGAGGCCCAAGTTCAAACAATGCATGTTGGAGAGGGGTCGGGATCACTTCCTTCTACTGGTATGGATGATCATATAAAACTAGCTGAAAAGGTGAGGAAACAAATTTCTTATAGAAATTTAGACCATTTACTTGAAATGGATATGGAGAAACTGAAATGTTATGCCAACCAACCTTATAATAAGAGAAGGAGGTCAATGACTAAATCTATAAATGAAATAATCAATGATCATTTCAATCATCTTTATACACTTGAAAGAACCCAATTGTTATCATGTTTACTTCTTTGTAATGAGCTAAAAGAGTCATTACAATTATTGGGTGTACAATCGACATCAAATAAGAAGAAACACATGGGATTACAAAAGGATATTGGCCAAAATATTAAAAAGGATTTAGATTCCATTGGGAAAGGATCTCGATTAGTGGATAATGCCACTACAAGAAGGGTGATGTTGACATCTATTGTACATCAAGATATAGCAAGAAAAAGAAAAATGTCTGCACTTTTGGCTAAAATTTGTTATAGTAGAACCACACTAATAAAATATGAGAAAAAGAGAAAGCTTTTGGATGAGAGTTCAGAAGGAAATTGGGAAATTATGTGTATAGCTCCCTGTTCTAATAGGATTGAAGATGTTAGGAACTTGATCTTAGGTTTTTGGCATGATCATACTCATCCATCATCAAATACTAGAGATGTTATGAGACACAAGATTAGGCTTGGTATTTATGAAAATCATATCAAAATTTGGCTAGACATAGCACAATTTGAGATGTATATGAAATTTTGTAATACATATCCTCATATAAAGATTGGGAAAACAATGTTTGAAAGGTTAAAGCCCTATTATGTGAAGATAAACAAGTTTTTTGAAACTTGTTTTCGTAATCATATTGAATTTGATCTCTACTATTAGGTGTTTTGAAATATGAGGGAAGAATGTTGTGGTTTTCAAAATGCACCTCCTAAATAGGAAAGTTTTTTCATAAAGGATATATTATGTGATCATGAAAATGGACCTCAAATAAACTACATAAATGGAATTTGTGAGACATGTGGAAATTTGGCTAAATTTCCTTCAAGAAAGGAGGATACTGAACTAACAAAGACAATAAATTGCAAAAGGTAAGTACTTCTTTTAGAGAGTTTATTTGTTTCAATTTGATTAGATTATTATTTGAATTCTCAAATATAATGTTTCATTGATTGTGTGGTTTATTACTTATTCACATATTTTACTATAACGCCCGCCGTGCAAGCCCCAAAGAACAAACAATTAAAGAACGCAAATATTTTTTTAATTTTTTTTAAAGAAAGATAAATAATTCAACATACCAAATATTAAATGATCATATACATACTCGTATACTTCTTTTCATTATAACACAAATAACATAATCGACTATGTTCTTTGGGGCACATGAGGTCACATAAAAAAAAAGACATTGCTAAACATCAACTCATAAGATATCAAAAGGAGCTATAAATGACAACATTAGATATATATATACATAGATTCCATCACAAGATAAAACCATGAGAAATTACATAGCCAAATAAAGATATAAAGTTGATAACTACATTACAATATCTTTCAAATTTTACATCATATCAATATAGTTACATCATGATTCCCAATCATGTGGGATGAATACAATATACAAGATTATCATAAGGTAAAGAGATCAACTGGAACAAATCTTCAACTGGATGAGACTAAAGCCAACGAACGCTGATGGGGAACCCAATGGGGTGTGGAGCACATTCCACCCGACCACCCCCGTGCTAAGAGGTGATAGAGAAGTAACTCTGACCAATACTGACAATAAAAGTACAAACATACAAGAAGTACCAACATAGATCCATAACACAATACTCCAAATTACAATGAACAACAATAACATCATATCACAGTATCATAAATATACAAGATCAAAAATCAAATATAAATAGGCCCATAAAGCATACTAAAGATGTATTAAAACAATAATCATAAATCAATTTAAATCAATTCAAAAAACAATCTAAACCAACTCCCATAACCTACTTCCAGAGGAACTCAATAAATTAAAACACATGGGCAACTAGGGGAGAGTGTCATCGCATAGTCCTACATGGGCTGTCCTGTGCTCTTCCTCCCAACTGGAGGCGCTGGTCCCATCTATGGCTGTCCTGTGCCCTTCCTCCAATACTAGAGGTGCCAGTCCATAGGGTGACTAATGTGGAGCCATGTACCTCTTGTGAGGATGAGGTCATGACCTTGTTGACCACGGCTTTCTCAGCCTTCCATTAGTCTGCGGAAGCATTAATGAAGATGAGGCATCCATATTTTAAATCTTGTAATGATGTTACTACCCAACCCTCCTAAGTTAATTATTAGGTTTTCACTTGTTGACTAACTCACTCGTGGGTTATCCTGAGCCCTTCCCATTAAACAGGGCGCTGGCCCCCATGAGGAGCCACTCTCCCTAGAGACCCAACCAAAACCAAAAGAAACAGGGGTTGTACCATTCCAATCTTAACATTGATATGCAACAACAAAATATTACACGAGGCATAACTCATCTCGCAAATTAAATTCCATAACATAATCTCAAAATTTGGTATACCCCACATATAACACATAACTTAACAGAACTCAAGATGAAAAGATATCAATTCAATAAAACCTTGATCCTCTGGAAGACTAAAGTGCTAACACAAACGGGTTCCCACATCAATGAACTAACAATGTCCCGAACCCAACAATTCAACAAGACTCGATTTCAAGAATAAAAATAAAAGAAATAACTTATTAATTCCATAATAGATTCCATAATAAATTCCATTCCTAAAATATTTTCACACTAAAAACCAGAAATAAATAATCAATGCTGTCATATAATCGTAAATTGATTTTCTTACTAAATTATCCTCTCAAAGTTTGTAATTTAACAAATCAATAATAATGGTAAACAAAAGATTTCTTTCTATTTTATTGTTTCCACTATAACTAAATTCTGTTTTATTTTAACCAGAAAAAGAAACAGAAAGTTTTTTTTTTGACAAAATTGAATAATTACAGCAACAGTTTAAACAGTGCAATCTGAAAGAAATGAATTAATAAGTATATATACAAATATAAATTTATATATATATAAATATATATATATATATACATACATATATATATATATATAAATATATATATATATATATATATATTTACAAAAGTAAATTTTGCACAGTAAATAAAAATAGAAATTCGTGCTCTACAAAATTAATATATACAAATTTGAATGGGCATTTTAACCCATACACAGGCACAAGAATAAACGTCGCCCGGCCGTGGGCAGTCTACGGACTGCCGTGGATAGTCCATAGACTGTCACACGGTACCGTTAGCGGTGTGGTGGGTATGGCCGAGGCCGAACCACCACACAGCCATAATATAATAATATCCAAACAAAAAAAAATATCAATAACAGCACTAACAGAAAATAATGAAATTCAATGAATTTAATTTTCATTCACTATTTACACATGTATAAATATATATACATATATATATATATTGGAATCTGGGTATTTCAAAATTAGGAAACAAAATAAACACTGTACTCTGTATAAAGGAAATATTTTATAACATACAGGCATAACAAGAACATCACAATCCCAGAATTTCATTGAAAGGAAATTGCTCCTTAAACATGTATATATATATATATATTTTAAAACAAAATAATAGAAATACTATTCATTTCCAGATTTCAACAAAATCCCTTTTCAGTAAACAACAGCCCAAAAACCCTCAGAAATTCCATTTAACAAATAACAATTCCCAATTCCTAGCTAAATTTTCTTTAATTAAACCATAACCTCAATAGATTTTCTTCTCACAATTATTTGATTTCCAACCCCAGATAAAAATTTCATACACAGAGAACAATTCCTATTTTAACAAAGAATAAATAATTAAAAGAAAAGAACCTGGCGTCCTACGCTTGCAGAAACCTGTAGAAGCTTTATCCCTCTTGCTGAACTTATTCCTTGCTACTGATCTTTCCAGCAACTGATCTAAATCTTTCTTCCTCTTCACTAATTTCTCTAGAAAATAGAAAAAGAAACCAAGGACAAAAAATAGTTGAAAGCAAAATTTATCCAGCATTCGAACCATCCCCTCAAACAAAGAAAACCCCTTCTTAAAATCAATATCCAGGAACCCCTTTCAAGTTCCTCTTCCCGTAAATACCAGAAGTCACATCTCAAGAAAATAAATCAAAATAATTTATTAATCCCTTTAATTCCTTTTGTTTCCCTTTTCTTGCAATTCCATTTCATTTTCTTTTATTATGCATTTGATTAAAATTAAATAAATTTAAATCCACAAAATTGAACTTTTATATAATCATCATCTCCACAATACTTTATTAGATAATTAAAATCAACCACTTGTAAGATTCAAAATAAATGTAATATTTTTACCACTACTTACTAATATTTATCCATTTCTTTATTTATTTATTATTTTATGTTTTTATTTTATTAATTGCTTACTTATTTAAATCACAACAATAAACCATACACCACATTAGATAAATCATAAAATAACAATAACGTACAAAGACCAATGCAACAACACAATGACTGTGACCAAGACGCACAAACCAAGAAGGTACAAGACTGTTGACACCTTGGAACAGAGTTACTTTCATGTCACCTTTATTCAACTTCCTGCCGTTGGGTTGGTTCAATGCTTGCCTAGACCTATCGAAATAGGTGGAATTGAGTCTTATTCCTACAAAGCCTACATCCAACAAGGTGATATACAATATACATATATATAATCAATTACAAAGCATTGTGAGAAGGATTTGCAGTGTAGCAGGGTGCTCGCGAATGAGTGATGCTACCTGTCCCCTCACCAATCCATATCATCATATAACGCATTAAAAATTTACATTAATTTGCTTCAATATCATCAATTACTATTTTCTACTCTACTGAATTCCAAATAATTTCATCAAAACAATTGTAATAAAATATCATCATAATACCCATGGCATCATAAGAGCAAAATAATCAATAACCGTCTAAGCTACCACAACATAATATCAACAGTATCATCAAAACCACAATGTGCCAAACAAAAACCACAGAGAATGTCAAGAATCAAGCAGTAACATGAGGGGTATTACATTTACTCACATAGATACAAGTATGTAAAGTTGCAAACAAATTTTGGCAAAGAATGCACAAGGTTGAACTATGTAGAAGAGGAGATTCCTATTGAAAAATTTATGGAAATTTTTTGAAAATTGATACAACCATACATACAACATTCCTTTTTTGCTAAGTGGCAAGCACAATAGTCCCAAACATTGAGAGATACTTTCCCACTTGGAATAGTTCTATCAATAGTTGACTTTGCAAAAAAATACTCCTATGTACATCAAAAGGAGATTCAATCAGAATATTACTTTTCAAAGCAAATCACTATTATGGTTCATGTGTGTTATCGACATGAACAATCAGAACTAGATGGTGTTGAGAGTACAGATGAAGAATGATCCATTAAGAAAGAATATCACTTTTATATTAGTGATGATAAAGAGCATGACACACTTTTTGTTCAACATTTTTTTACAATTTTTTTTGAGAATTTGAGAAGCAGGGGTATAAAATTTGAAAAGTATTTGTATGGTCAGATAGATGTGAGGCACAATTCAAATCTTCGCGGCCATTCTATGCACTTTGTAGATATCATAAAATATACAAAATACCACATGTTTGGAGTTTTTTTAAGAGTGGGCATGGAAAGGGCGAGCATGATGGAGTAGGAGCTTGCATCAAACGAGCTTTAAGAAAGCATCAAATGAGTTATCTAAAATATCGTATAGACAATGCACATGTTGTTGAATGGTGCAAGAAAGACTTTGAATCAAATGTGGTCGACACATCTTCGAGAACAAACTGACACATTCCACATAGAGTGTTTTGGGAGATATCAGGTATGTATAAATTACATTTTCAAAAATTTGAATTTATTTAAATTTAAAATTTATATATATATATACATGTTTGTTCACATAATTTTATTGTTGTACATGTATCTAGGTGTGGATAGAAGATCAATGCATGGATGCAAGAGGGTAGAAAAAACAAGATCTTTGCATTGTGTTAGGAGTTTAGATAGTCACCATGGATGTACATTACACACAAGGGATTACTCTTGTTTTTTCACTAAGTGCATTGTAGGAAACTCTGATCATGCATGCAACAACGAAGAACTTGGATATGTTGGTAAATGGGATATAGTACCACTAGTTGTTTCAGAAACATATGATGAAAATGAGGAAGAAATATTTGAAGAAATTGCCTTGATTTCAATTGATTATGACCATATTTCAGGATTGGTTAGAAAAGGTACATGTGTAAGTTTTCAATAATTTAAATATTATATATATCTAGTTAATGATCTTTAAAGTCTAGAGACATTTCTAATATTTAAAAAAAAAAATTGTGTAAATTTGGTGTATAGAAGATGTTTTTGCAGTCATAGCAGATCCTGGAAACATCGAGGGTGTTAGCTATTATTTATTGTTTTGCATAGAAGAGAGGAATAAGCTAACACAACCTGAAACAAGTGATGGAATGTTATTTCCCATAGGTGAGTTTGAATTTAAAATTATATAAACATGGTTTTCACATGTGCAAATTACATTATAAACATTAAATATATATTGTACAAATCTTGAGCATGAAAATGTTGTACACGTTCATATGTCTTACCTTAGGTTCATGTTTACCATGCAGGTTCTTTTGTAGTGGAAGGGACATATCTAAAACAAGTCAAAGTTGTTTAGCATGGGATTCATTTTGTTGACTATCAACTTGATAACAAGGTATATCAATATAGTCACTTAACAATTGCTACCTCCCTACATCTTCATGTAGTCCCACATGCATGTGGCCAAAGAAAATGGAGACTAGATAGTGATGACCATCAAAAAAATTTACATGTTATTGAAGAGCGGGCTGAACCAGAATGTTTGAGTTAGATTATATCCATGATTTTCAAGTTCACTTGTAACCCTATACATGTTCAAGTGAGAACTTATAGTAACTTGTACATAGTTGTAAACCATTTTATGTAAATTATAATTATATGTACATATTTGTTCCATGGAATTCTTAATTTCAAGAATCTTTGATAGCATCATCTGTAACTTTTTTTGCTTGCATGTAAACCCATATATATGCTTTTAATACTTATTTGAAACCTAGTGAAGTTTTTTAAAATCATTTTGCCTAAATTACAATTATATACAACTTATATTTGTTTCATGGAATTCTTAAGTTCAAAAATCTTATATACAATTATTTACAACTTATATTTGTTCTATCGAATTGTTCCATGGAAATTCTGTAAAATTTAAAATTAAGTATTATCTAATTATAAAATTATTGCACACATTTAAAACATAAATCAATGAAAATAAAAAATAAATTTTCCATCAATTTAATTCGAAAAAAAATAATGCAAATGGAAATAGAATGTTTCCCTCTACCCTTAACCCTCTACCCTCTACCCTTAAGCCTTAAACCCTTAAACCCTTAACCCTTAAGCCTCAAACCCTTAAACCCATAAACCCTCTACCCTCTACCCTCTACCCTTAATGATTAAACCTTAAAAACCTCTACCCTCTATTGGTGTAATTAATATTTAATTACACTTTGCATAAGTTTACTTAGGCATATTTAATTCCTAAGTTTTAGGTTCTTATCTTTATCTTTTGAGCTATCTTGTTGCTCAAGATAAGATTAGGTTTACGAATCTTTGCTTTTATAAAGCAAATCATTATCATGTAATTATTGAATTCTCGAATAATATTATGTTGCACATTCTTTTGCAACCTCTCTGTTTTTTCTGATTTTCTCTTCTATGGAAGGTCTTTTCGGTTTGCAAATCTGATCTTGGTTTCTAACATGGTATCAGAGCCTTGATTTGCAACCCCTTCTTAGATTTTTGAGAAAATCATTGCAGGGTTTGTTCGGGATTCCTCGAGGATATCTTGCCTTGAGTTCATCTATGCATCATTTTGGATCAGATTGGACTTCACCATTGGATTCAAAGTGTTGGAAAAAGTCAAGATTGGCTTTTATTTTGCCGATTTTGGTCATTGTTTGCCAAATCTGTGAGGGTTTCAAGTTCAGAGTTTTTTGCAAGTTCAAAAGATAGCTGAATTTTTGAAGCAGTTTGGGCACAAATGGAGGTCACCATCGTGTCTGGAGCGGCAAAAAACCTAAAGATCGACTGTAAACTTGCCTATATTCGGCGTCGGCTATTCATGAGGCAAAAAAAATTATCCATACGGCCCTGTTAGTCATCTGCACGTAGTTCGAGGTGATTTAAAAAACCAAAAAAAAAAAATAAAAAAAAATCATTTGATTTTTTTCTGCAAATTGTTTTTAAAAAAATCAAAAAGTTTTTAGAAAAAAAAATTGCATTTTTTTATTGAAAAAAAAGTGTTTTTAAAAAGACAAAGTAAGCCACATGCAGCCTTCCATGGTCACAATTTTTATGATTTTTTTTTAAATTAATTTTTTAATATAGTTTTTTTTTAACCAAAAATATAATTTGTAATGTTTTTTTATTGTTTTTTTTATAAAAAAACATTTTTTTCTAAAATAAGCCCAATTGAAGAAATCCATCAATGGCCATTTGGCTGTCAAATTTAGGCATGGATTTTTCTGCGACAGCCATATGACTATCAAATTTAATCCAACATTGTGTTTTCCCTATTCTGGAGCAGTGTTCACGAAATTGGGTGTATTTTTTGTACACGATCTCCGTTTTTTGCAAATGAGATACCGTTGGAAAGCTAATTCCAACACCGATCTAGTGGTGCAATTTTTTTTACTAGATCTTGCTTCAGATTTATTTTTCAGGCCTTTGAACTCAGATGTTACTGTTTTCACTCTGGAGGGCATATTCTTTGACTTAGTGATCCGTTTTTCGTCATTCTTGCGGCATTGGAAAGCTGATTTAGTCCTCTACATAGATCTGAGGTCTATTTAATTTTTCTATTTATGCATGTTTGTATTCTCTACTTTTACAATCATCGGGTTATTGTAATAAATGAACTATGATAAAGTTCCATTTAGGAGGGTTTCTTGCATAAAAAATCTAATTAGATTGTGCATGCACTTTGATCTCCATATCCATTTTGATTTGTTGACAGCTCATATGGGTATTGTAGTGCCCAAAAATTTACACCAAAATATAGTTAAGGACAAAACACAAATTCCAAATTTTGTTCACTTACACTTGCAAAACTCTCAAATTTCACTACCAAAGAAGGCACTACAAGAAAGCATACAACTTTTGACCAATCATAAACTATAATTATTTTAGTTAGATAACTAAATTGCTTAGACCATCATGGTCAATTCAAGAGGATACGTGGAATCTGCATCTCTGTGGGACACTTAAATAGTTCAACTAACCCAAAATTAACTTGAAACATTATAAAGTCACATGCCAACAATAACACATATATATAACTAGTAATCATAAGAATAATAAGAGAACAAATCCTAGGGGCTAGACCTAGTCCTCGGGGGTTCGTCGTTAGATGGTCTTGCCTACATATGTAATTCATAGAGGCACCGTAGTTCAACAACTAGGATTCAACCATCTCCCACATGGTTGGATAACAAAGAAATATAATCACTAGGTTAAAAAATATGGCTTAACATCAATATTGACATGGGTTAAACTCGATACTCTTCTCAAATTCATCTTCACCTCTATACCATTAATTATAAACTATAAGAGTGGGTACACAACCCTTTCTAGGGCCCAATGCCCCAGATAGTTCCACAATCGGCTACCACCCACTTAGGTGAAACCAGGGATCTAAGACCTAGGTAAGGATATACAAAAAAACACACTTCAAGGATATTTTCTTTGAGTTTGCAAAGAAATAATAGTTCCAAACTTACCTATATCCTAGGTTCAAAAGATCAAATGTCCTTAATTTAAAACATAATCCTTTAACACTCCATTGTATTATAGAAGCCAATATTATAGTTAAAGCATGACATGACATTGATAATGATAACAATTTCATCGAAAAACTTTTTATAAAAATAAAGGACCCTGATAGAAGGTTTAATCATGAATGAAATATTTTCTAATTGTCTCGCTATAAAGGTCTATACTTTACTACACAATGTCAGTTATTTAACAATTGTCTGGATACATATACTTCTACAAGATTAATCAAACTATAAAACCTTACTCGTACTAATGAATAATAAATAACAAATTTAAAACCATATTCTAGATAATACTTTCCAAACCAATTCGTAACTATTAATTAAAAATCAGCAATTTATTGTTTAGTATTTATAAGTCATGTATTAAGACTTAATGATATAAAGTTTATACTAATTGATTAGATATTTATTGTAATACCCCGCCACAAAACCCTAGAGGAAAATAAAAAACACTCATTCTTCGAACTCCTCAACTGGAAATCATGACCACACGAACAAGAAGAAGAACCAACGGATTAAGATGCACACCACTTGACCACGTGGAATCCAAAAGGTTTCACTCCCTCCATGCTAGGAGATAGTAACCAAGAATTCTTATGCAAGACCATCTACCACTAGACACAAGCTACACAAAACTGATACAAAAATAAATACAAGACCTCATCACATGACTGAATGGTCATATGTGCAACTCTAGGTATGACTCACACAACATTGTCATAGGTTACATTTCTTCTAGAAATAGAATAGATCAAGAGTGTCACATATAACATATACAAACTGTTGACTTAGGAAGAGTGTCATCACATAGTTCATCAAGGGATATCCTCTGGGTATCTTCCTAGGCCACAGCCCCCACTCCATGGGTTATCCTGGTAGCCTCTACCAAAATCCCGGCACCAATGCTTACTCATGCAGAACCAAAAACCTCCCGTGATGATGACATATATGATCTTATCATTACAGGCCTTCCCGTCTCATCCCAAGTCTAAAACAAGCCCTTGGGCCCATGGGCAAGGCAAAAATTGTCTTCTTTAATGTTTGAGGCAACCTAAGCTTCTAAGATTTTAATTTAGTTATCACTGAATTAACCAACTTACAAAGGGTTATCCTGGCACCACTTTGAATGTCAGCACCTATTGAAAGCCACTCTCTTAAGACAACCCACATGGTTAAAACCATAATAGGTGACCAGATAACATGACCTCTCCAATTCGAGGAGGTAACAAAACAAGAAACTCACTACAAACACTTGGAGGAAAACAAGGTTAAAACCCTCTCCATACACTGGAGGCAAACAAAGTACAAACCCACTCCAAACAGAGGAGGAAACCACTTACAAAACCCACTCCTTTCAAAGGAGGTACAAATAACATAACCCTCTCCTATTCCCAAGGAGGCACACACCATTCCCGTTCGTGAAAACCGAGTGAAATGACATGATGTAACTATACACATTTTTCACAACACATCAAAGGTTGGCTCATGTAAAACAACCCATACCAATGAATGACCTCTTATCTGGAAGACTTTCAAAATATTCACTCTAATTCCACAACATCGAAGATGAACAATTAAACACTAAAAACATTTTAGACAATTAAGTAAGCTATTGTTCGGATTTCCTAAATCCAGTCAGACAAAGTTTTCATGACTTGCATTTACCCAATCAATTGAACCCAATTATTTTCAAAACATAGAAATATTCAAAGAGCAGATCATTTACTCTAAATGTCACAACCATATTCCAATATCAAGACATTTTAATAAACATCTTCGAATTAGGAATTAAACCAATCAATAAACTCATTTCCTTTCATGACGTTGAAGTATATATATCAAACATTCAATTACTCTAAATTCACAAATAGATAAATCCTAATCAAGATGTTTTAATAAATAAAGTCATTTGACTAAAATAATCAATCATTTCTCTAGTTTCACAATCATATACTATAAATGAAACCATTTGTTTAACAAAATATTCAGATTAAATAATAAGTCAATCAATTACGTCACACAAGAAATTAAGTAAATAATTAACCTTATCTGCACAATTTCAATGGTAACTCAAAGCACGTTGACAACTTTAATGGGTTCAAGCCAATAGTACATTTTTTTTCCCAATTACATATATTAATAAAAATCAACCTTTGAAAATGAGAACACTTGATCATTTAAAATCTCCCTTTTTCAAATAAATCATTGGACTATTAAAATTCAACATTCTAAATAACTCCTTTGAATACATATTCTACTTTTACTTCGATTATGTAACAATATCATCTTAAAATAATCCATATTTTAACTCTGTCTATTTAATTTCATTTGTCTAACTTTTGACAAATAAAGTCCTCTGATTACATTAAATCCTTCGTTGACCTTAAGCTCATCAGTTATTTTCCATAATCAAAGTTTAATGATTAACCATCTGATTGAACTAAATCATTCATTATCTTTAAGTTTCACTATTGTAATTCAAAATCAAGATATTTTAATAAATAAACATTTAATCAAATTACTTAACCTATAGTTCAGCATGGATTAAATAAATAAATTAATCCAATACTCTACGTAAAACGTATGATCAACTTCAATTTTCAATTCCTCAATACCAATGCAATAATCTTATTAGATTAAGTTCTTTTTTTTTAAAGATATTCAATTATCCTTTACATGCGTACTTCCAAAATATCATTATAATATTTCAAGATTTCAGATCAAAACTAAATTTTTAAATGAATTCGATTGATTAATTGAACTCCATTTATTATGACTTTGATGGTAAGAATCAACTCCTTGAATAAATTATATTTAATTTAAACATATCTCAGATATATAATAATTCTTTAAATATTTCAAGTTAACAACTTCCAATTTAAAATTCCCTTTTACTTCTTAATGTGAAGAAGAAAAAACATTAAATATATATATACATTAAGTATATATACATATATATATATATATATATATATATATATATATATATATATTATACATACATTAAATATATATTTTTATCCATACATAAACTGAATTTAATAAATATAATATATATATCATTTAAAATTAATATATATATATATATATTATATACATATTACAAGTAAATATATATTATATAAAAAAAAATTAAATAAAACTTAAATTTTTTAAAAAGTTTATTTTTTATAAAAATAAAGAAAGGCCTTTGGGCCTTTGGTTGCCATGCAGCCCCTAACAGGGACGTACCCTATGGTGGCTGCTATGTAGCCACACACAGGGCCACCCCGCTTTTGGTGGCTTCTTTGCAACCTCCTCCCCATCTGTGGGGAGCGCTGCACAACCAACTCGCCCATGGGTGGGGAGAGGTGGCTGTGGGCAGCCCCCACAATAAATTTTATTTATTGTTTTTACAATTTCGTCCTAAATGAAAATCAAAATGAAATCAAACCCTCTTCTGGTAAAAACCAGATAGCATTTCTCAGAAATTTTTTTGAAAGGAAAATTTCTAGTTGCATATATTTTATATGCAAAACATAAAAATGGATCCAACCCATTTCAAACTACCCTTATACAGTCAGATTGAGTGAATTTTATTGAGAAGAAAATTAAGAAGAAGAATTTTTCAAGCACAAAATGTGACGAATTTTTCTGGGTTTTCTCCATTTTGTCAAAAAAGTTAAAATTTTTCATTTGAGTTCCTCTAAGTTTTCTATTGCTAGATTTGAACGAATTTTCAAGGGTTTTATTGGATTTCCAAATAGTATATCAAAGATTTCAAAAAAAGCATGAAGAGGGTTTCATCTATTTCAAAATGAACAAGCAAGATTAAAGAACCTAATTTTGTTTTCTCCAAGACTTGAAGCCTTGAACCATGGTGTTCACCAATCCTTCCATTGAATCCAACTACAAAAAATCCTCCATCTCCTTCAAAATTACAAGGAAAAACCATAGCCCACCAAATTTTCCCCAAATTGCAAGCTTAAAAATTAATGAGAGCTCATTTTTTCCAAAATAGGGTTTTTTTTTTTTCAATTTGGTCAAAGAAACCCTAAAATTCCCACTCACAAAATATAATTTAAAAACATGGGAGTTTTTCAAAATTTTAATTCAAAATCCAATTTCAATTTTTTTTTTAATTCAACCTTATGCATTTTCCAAATTTCTCATAAAACATAAGTATTTGAAAATTACCAATAAATAATTTCCTCAACAATATTTTTCAAATGTGGAATTAAAACATATTTTCATTTAATTATTTATTTTAATTTAATTGTAACTATTCAGACAAGATTTTAATTAAATCCTAAATATCCAATATAAATTCCATTTTCAACTTCAATTGAATTTAGATATACAATACTGCCAAAATCACTATTTCGTTTAATATATCACTATTAATCTAATTAATTAATAAACTAAATCTATTTTATTAATTAATCAAATCAATCAATAACCTAAAAATTATTTTATTAATTTTATCAAATAAATCAATAAAATAAATCACATTTCAACATTGCAATTAAACTCATTTAATCATTAATTAAACTAAGCAAGTCATTTAATAAACTTTAAACTTCAAATTAAATAAACACTCAAGGGGAAACTGACCAAGTTAAAATAACTGACGCCGACGACAACCCGACAACACGTTATGACTAGGGTGACGACTTGGCTCGAAAAACCTAGCTACTATCTCCCAATCAATTACCATTGGTAAGTGGACACACTGAAACCTGTGAAACTAGGTGGAGTCGATGTCATGTACCTGCCAACCTATAGCAAAGAACGTGTCGAACGTGCAATATATATATATATGTATATACTCAAACACACTGTGAGGAAGGAATCTCAGAATTGTAGGGCACTTGCAAGTGAGTGATACTATTCGTCCCTTTTCACCAATACAGTATCACTACTGACACATCTATCAAAGATATGATCAATAGCATGAAACATCATTTAATCAGATATCTTCTAAGTTACTCCAATCATGTCATAAAGATAACATCAGAATAAGATCACATCACATCAACATATAACTTCACATCATTTAACAATCATGATCGTAAGTAATTAAGTTCTAAAGTCAAAGCATGTTTAGACACAATTGTCACATCATGATATAACATGCGCATCACCAAATAGTTCATGATCAAACAATCACTAAGTTCACAGTCAGATCATAAGCATAATCAAACATTACCAAGAAAAACAGTGCCGATCCAAATATCCAAAATGGAGGGGTGTTACATCCTCCCCCCCAAGAGTTAGGCTTACTCCTAGAAGCCTAGAAACAAGAATAGAGATAGAACTCCCTCAAAGCCAGCTAACACACTATCAACCTATACATTCAACATGTTGAAGCATCCCACCATCAAATCTCTGAATCACACAATCATGGATTAACATACATAGTGTCTTATGCAACAATACACATCATCAAGAATCATCATAAAGCCACACCTAATGTGATATCATTACTGTGTTTACTCAAGGCAAGGTATCCAACATTATCATTTCAATGTTCATCTAATTTTTGCATTTTGAATCTAGGTACAATAGTTTAACGTCTATATGATCTCTTAAGACTCAACAATAAAGTTGGGAACTATAGGCCACACCAACAAGATGCAACTATTATGCAACTACCCTTATCGTGCGTTTGTTTCAATAATTTTGTTTCTCTAAACTTTACTTACTGCAAAATGATTTTCTATTCAAATTATACCTTTTTCTATAAATATGAATGCAACTTGGGCACTTAGGTCTTTTACCCAAGGTTCAATCTAATAAAACAAACCTTCAAAAATACAAAAACATTTCTCATAAGACACAACATATCTTGGGTGTCAATACCCCACACACTTAAGGACAAACATTTTCATTAACCCAATAGAAAGCGAGAGAGAATACAAGATATTTACAGTTCTAACATAGGTGCGAATGTAATCATGGTTTCATAATCACACAAAAACTTTCACACAATGAATTAGCCACATGAGAGCTTGCACAAATCTCTATAATTAACAATATATTCATTCATTTCTTATTATCAGATCTCATAGTTCTCTATTCAATATAACATGCAAAAACAACTCCAACACCACATAAGGATCAATCACGCAATCACTTGCACAAAGAGGTAAAGCAAAAGAAAACATGCATCAGATACTTGCATGGAGAAGGAAACAACAAACTCCAAAAGAGAATACACACCCAAGGAATTCCTTGATACCCCCGAGGTCAAACAGAGTTTCCAAAAATAGGACCATCATTCCTCCACAACACAAGACAAGGTTGGGAAATTCCACCCTCAGAAATGCCATACTAAGGCACTCAAGGCAAGAGATCCTATGACTATCTCGCCTCGACAAGCACTTGGAACCCACCCAACATTCACACTACAACCACACTCAATAACCACTCAAGGGTTACCCCCTTTTACACAACAAAAGGGCTATGCACCAAGAAGGAGACCGATTATAACACACTTCTTGGTAGGTTCATGGCCAAACCCTCAATGTAATGCCCCGTCGTGTGAACCCCAAAGTACAATTAAACAATAATTACTGCCCAATTTTTTTTTAAAATTTAACATAACATACATGTAATACACATTAAGTCATAACATGAATTTCATTTAAGTAGATTCACTAACACAGACATCCCTTGGGGTACACGAGGAGTCATTACGAGACTTAGATCCACACAACGACAATAAAGAATAAAGGCCAAAGATATAGTCCATAGCAAAGTAAACTTTAATAAATGTAACACATACATGATATATCATTGATAAGAAACCATTTGTGTACATGAATACAACATATACATGATTAACTCAACACATTGAATAACAGCTACCATTGCCAATATTCACACAAGGTTAAATGTTACATTACAGTACAATGTTCAAGAGGTACAATGATACAAAAATGTTTCCAAAATAAGAACAAAAACCATACAATAAGATAACATGATACAACTGAAAGATGAATACATAGTATCATAACTGGCTCCAAGACGGATACAACTCTAGATTCGCCGCAACTAGCACCAATCTGCACCTCTCGATCCTCGACTGGGGACCCAATGGGGTGCTTAGCATGTGCCACCCGACCACGTGGGTCTGAAGACCCACCCCTCGTGCTAAGGAGCTGACAAGAAAGATACCTCAACCAAGAACATCCAATTAAGGGACCACAAGATTCAACGTCATACAAAAGTATCATAAAACTCAAGGATTACAATGACATAATAACAACATTCATGAGTCAACATAATAACTTGAAGTCATAAATCTCATCACATTAAACAAAGCAATAACCAATAAACAAGTAACCAAAGGATGATCACGAAACATTTCCAAATCAAACTGAAATAATAACCCGAATACAATTCCAAAAGAACTGATACAACATTCAAAATACAATTTCAGAAGAATTGACACAACATCCAAAATACATTTCCAGAAGCAATAAGGAAACAAGGAAAATGGGTGTCTAGTGGAGAGTGTCATTGAATAGCTCTCATGGGATCTCCTGGCCCTTCCTCCAACTAAGGCACAGACACCCATCTATGGATCTCCTGGCCCTTCCTCCTACTTGAGGCGTCGACACCATAGGGTAGCTCATGCAGAGCCGATAATCTCTCATGAAGACGAGATTATGACTATGCCAACTACGACCTTCTCTATCTATCATTAGTCTATGATAGCCCTAATGCATAGACAAGGTATCCAATTTTTATTATCTTGTTATGAGATTACTACCCATCCCTCCTGAATTCATTTATTATGTTTTCACTTTATTAACAAACTCATTCGTGTGTTATCCTGTGCACTTCCTCCTAACCGAGGCGCTGGCCCCCACGAAAAGCCACTCTCCCTTGAGACCCAAAACATAAACCAAAATCCAAGGGTTGTACTACATAGAAAGAGCATTAGATCACAATAGAGAAACATATGAGGCATTACCCATCTCACTATAAACACATATACAGAGTGTCAAAAGTTCTTGTACAACCCTTTTCAAAATCAAGGTGCCAAACCACTTGCCACAATAAGAGCACCTAAAAGATAAAACATTAGTGAACACTCATCTCAAGCCTCTGGAAGACCAAGGAGAACAACTACCCAAAAAAGGGAAGGTACACGAAGTGATGCAGTTCCAACACAAAGACCTTAACATTTAAAATCTCTTCAACTAGAATGACTAACAAAATAAAATAAAATAAAATAAATTCAAATAAAATAAATGATATCCCAATGAAATCTTCAGACTCAACCAAAGAAAACATAACCAATTTTCATTACAAATTCAATCGGGCATCCAAGGGAGACCTCTATTTTATCCACTCAATATACCCTTACAAATTGGAAAACATTCACCCTTAACAATGTCAACAATTATGACAACGACAACAATCAATGATACACAATCTCCATTCGAAGATCAGCCCACTCAAACAAACAATTTGATCATGATATCAATCACAAGTACTTTCTAGGACTATTCTTATAGAAAACCCACAAATCAATTGTTAAAAGAATATGAGGGAAATTGACTTAGAAAAGATCATCTAATTTTATTCATTTACATAAGCCCTTTGTTTAACTAAATATAATTAATCAAAAACATATATCGAATCTACAATCATTCACTAGCCTTTATTGTAATACCCAACTAATTAAAATTTTCAATTTATATACATTCATTTATCTTATAAATCAATTCTCCCACCTAAACCTAAATAATCCTTATCACCAATATTATCTACCTACATCAACAACATACAACTTAAAAAAATATTAAAACATTTTCTTAAAACAATACTTTATTAAGTAAAAAGGAAAGTAATTTACAAATATAAGTTACATAAAGGCAATACTAACTGTCTTTAACTAGTTTTAACATAGTTTTAACTGGCTTTTCCATAAAAGGGGCGATTCCTAACTTAAGACCGTATATTTCCAAGATCTCTGACTATACATATTGCCTGTAAGTGAATGCCTATCCTTGGATTAAAACGGTTTCTTGCTAATGAACAGAAAGGGTTGAATAATATATTAATTTTGGCATCACTGAAGATCTTCCCCTAAAAGTCTCCACCATTCATGTCAAATAATATACCTTGAACCTAATTCTCTTGGGTGTCAATATTTAAGTATAGTGTAGATTCTTAAGAAAGATTTTGAGTGAAGGCTCAATTCAATGAGCTAAATTTATCAATTCTGATTCAAAATGATGAAATGAATGCATGCAGTAATCTTTATATTAACTTATCAAAATATGCATTGAGAATTTGACACTAGAAAAATATTTAGGAATACAATTACCTCTATTATATATTACAGTTGCCATTTGGATATTTAAGACTTGAGGAAAATTTGACTTGTAGGCACTCACTGTTGAGGAAGAGAAGAAGAAAAAAAAAGAATCATTTTAAATAGGGACAATGGTTCATGTAAAGGATACAGATGATGAAACTCAAGGTAAATACATTGAATCAAGTGGAAATCCCAATCTAAAGTAACCAAGTGATGCATAAGGAAAAGGGTAGCACATTCAAAGTTGTAGCTATTACAGACTGCCAATGGTTTTAGGAAGGCTATTTAAAATTTTGAACCATTCCTCAACTCTAAATGCTGTAACTGTGATAGATTGTCAATTGAATCAAGTAAGTTATTTAAACTTTGAACTTTCCTATTATGTTCAAGTGCGTGGCTGAGCCAAGTTGACAATGAAATTAGAGAGTTTATTTAAACCTTTAACCACCCTATTATGTTCAAGCATTGTTGTGAAAGGTTGCAAAAAGAATCAGAGAGTTTACTTAAATATTTACACCCTACCATGTTCAAGTGCGCCGCTATGACAGTTTGACAATGCAATCAGAGAGATTATTTAAACCTTCAAACTTCCTATTATGTTCAAGTGTCGCAGCTGGGATAGGTTGACTATGAAGTCAGGGAGATTAATTAATTTATTACACCTTTGTAAGTCTATAAGTTACAGCTGTGATAAATTACCAAAGGTTTCAAGGAGGCTTTTTAATTCAGTACAAATACCTCAACTCTAAATGTTGTAACTGTGACAGGTTGCTAAGTATATCAGAAAGTGAATATTGGAATATACAGATATCACCATCTACTTGCATTATTACTGTTATTTTCAAGTGCTACAACTACGATAGATTGTCAAAAGGATCAAGCAGGTTATTTAAATCTTTGAAATTTCTTATGATGTTCAAGTGCGCAAGTCGGTGAGAAGAATGAGACGACGCATGCATGGTCTAGGGAAAAGCTTAGAAAACTTTCAAGCAATTTGTGACTGGATGATGTAAATAGAAGTTTTTGAAGCAAGCGCATCAATTGATGGGGACGACATTACATTCAACAGCCTGAGTGGTAGGAACCCGCAGCGATTCACCTAAATGTACAAAGATAGGATTTCATAAACCCAAATCGATCATAATCACAATGCAAAGAGATATGATGGAAAGCATAGGAAAGGGAGTGAAATACCCAATAGACCAGAGCCTATAGCAAGCTACCAAATCCAAAACATGCTATTACCAGGAACTTGAGACCCTATAAAGATATTGTAGCATGCAGAAGATACCCTCCCAAAAGAGCACTGAAAAACTTCAAGGCCTCTTAAAAGAATACATTTTATTTTATTTTATTTTATTATAATCTACTGAATTCGATTAAGCTGACAAAGAAGATTGCAACGACTGAGTAGATATTGTGATAAACCTGATTGAGGGAAACGAGGAGATTTGTAAGGTACAACTCACCTAATCAAGAATGGTGACCACGTCTCTCCCTATCGAAGCTGAAGAGAAGAAGAGCTAACAGCAAGAGCTCCACCGCAAATTAACCATTTGTTGCTACATCATTCTCGGTGGATCGTTCATTTCTCTCAAGGACTGTTGGATTAGCATTAATTAGGCCCCACGACCTTTGTCATTACCTTCAATGGAAGCATATGTGTAACATTCCCTGGATACCCCCTCCTTAATTCAACTCCGAACACAATTTTCAAGACCCCCCAAAAATGAAGTTTTCCCCTCCCCCTAAATTCTTGCAGAGCCAAATTATTACTATCCCCCCGCCATGCATGCGCATGCCTTTCTGACTCATTCTTTTTATTTTTATTTATTTTTAATCTTTTTTTCGTCTTTTTCTATTTTCTTCTAGCTTTTTTAGCTTTTAACAAATCAACTACGAATAATATCTTTCATATTTGTTTAATTTTCTTAGAATGCTTTCCCTTTTTTTTTCACTTGACTTTTATCAATCCAAATCTTATCTTCAAGATCACAATCACATTGCTTTATCTTATTTATATATTTATCCTCACATAATTAATAATTTATCAATCATTATTAATCACCCTATAAACCATACTATTTATAAATCAACTTAATTTTAATTATTAAATAATAAACTTTATACTTTACATTTCGTAATTTAATTTATTTTAAATCTCTTGATTGAAATAACTATCTTATCTCTATTTAATTTGTTCACTTACCATTATATCATTTTCATCTTTAAACAATTAACTTTCAATGATGACACACTTATCACTTATTATTAAATCTAATTCTTTATTTAATTCTAAATAAATCGAGTGGTCATATAATTAAATTAATTTGACTAAATCAAATCTAATCATAATATTAGTGTTATCACATACCTCAAAATCAAATTAAATAATAAAATCACAAAATCATCATGACCTTACCAATCGACCATCCACACTAAAAACCACTTTTTAACAGTGAAGACAACACGACCACCCAACAAAATACCTACTAGAATATCAAGAATGACCAACATGGAGGGGCACTACATCTTCCCCCCCTTAGGCATTGACTTTCTCCTGGAAGTCGACCTCGAGCATAAACATGGTAACACCATAAGCTAACAATAATATAACAATCATAAGCACATCAACACCACAAGTTAAATCATCAATTAAATGTCACCAAGTAAGCAATGAAAATTAAACACACCAAAAATAAAGAAATGATACCAAAACAAAAGTGGTGATGGGGTTGCAACCAGACCGATTTTCCAAACACAAGGACTAGTGATGAATTGGGTTGGGGAAACTTTCTTGTCAGCTCCTATTTTTCCACATCAATCCCATTGGGTGTTTATGATGCTCGCCCTATCCTAACAATGTAGGTGGAATCGAGGCTTAGTTCCTGCTCCCCTGCATACAAACAAATGTTGTGCACAATATATATATATATATATATATATATATATATCAACTCATCCTAGTGTAGAGGGAATTGCAATGTAGTATGCCTCTCACAAATGAGTGATACGACATCATCCTTCTAACACACTATCATTAGTGAAACATCATAAATGATCATCAATACAATTTCTAATCAAATGCACACACCGTATTACGTCCACATGTTAAACATAGCCAAATAATTACCTTCATTCTTTAGGTTTGAAGCCGACTACCTAAAAATCATTAACTAAGGTGGAAACATAACACATTAGTACTAAACATTCAAGAGGATTCTTTACCCTCGCTATACCACATTTCCATAAAATGCAACATAATTATCCACACTAGCACATATTCTCATTAAACATCATCATTTTCACACAAAGCACTCCACTTCAATCATTATTCAACACCAAATCTCACAACAATTTCAACAAAAGACAAAATTTCACACCTTCACAGATTCAGGAAAAACATAATCCATCACTCAAGGCCAACAAATGGAAAATTCCACGCACGCATGACATATTCACACACAAAAAAATTTCACATTACTAGAAACTACATCATACAATGATACAAGGGTCCATAGTGCATCCCCAATAGGAAGGATATCGGTGCATTGTGCACTACACCGAGGGTCCTATCCTTTTCCATTAGTTTCCTACACCATCTACCTGACACCAACTAATGGAAGAAATTCAAGTTCACAACAATGACAATAGAAAGTGAAACTATAAACTCAAGAGACTAAACACAAGGTTACATAGTGAGCACACATAGTTCCTAGTGTATGAATCTACGCTCTGATACCATGTTGTAACACCCCATCGTGCAAACCCCAAAGGACAATTAAACAATAATTACAGCCCAATTTTTTATTTTAAAGTTAACATAACATACATGTAATACACATTAAGTCATAACATGAATTTCATTTAAGTAAATTCACTAACACATACATCCCTTGGGGTACGAGGAGTCAATGCGAGACTTAGATCCACACAACGAAAATTAAGAATAAAAGCCAAAGATATAGTCCATAACAAAGTAAACATTAATAAATGTAACACATACATCATATATCATTGATAAGAAACCATTTGTGTACATAAATACAACATATACATGATTAACTCAACACATTGAATAATAGCTACCATGGCCAATATTCACACAAGGTTTAACGTTACATTACAATACAATGTTAAAGAGGTACAATGGTACAAAAGTGTTTCAAAATAAGAACGAAAACCATACAATTACATGTATGTTATGTTAACTTTAAAAAAACCATACAATTACATATTAATCACACACATATTAACCACACACAACACATCAAAATCACATATTAACCACACACAACACATCAAAATAACACACTACACAATTTTCCATAATGTATTCTTCCAATAGAAAGGATATCGGTGCATTGCACACTACACTGAGGATCCTATCCTTCCCTTTGGTTTCCTGCACCATTGGACCTATACCACTTAACAACAACTTTTTGGGCAAAGAAGAGAAATCAACCCAAAATGAAAACAACACGAAAAAGAAAAACAACTAGGTCAATAAAATGGGCTCATAGTGCCTTGAGTATAAACTTACACAACTTACAACATAATGGGTCCAACATAATCCTAGAGTTCCCAGTGTTCAAACCTAGGCTCTGATACCATGTGTTATGCCCCGCCACGAAACCTTAGAGGAGTTACAATTCATTATTTAAACGTACCAATTTTTATTTTCTTTTGTTTAAGTACAAATAACATGTAAGACGAATACATATTGCCAACAACCTCTAAGGCCATGAGACAAAGATTACTTTAAAACCCAAACAACAATTAACATCAACTGAAACCAAACATTAATCACTTACAGAATTAAGATAACATACATCCCATACAAGATGAAATATAACAAGGAAAATAAATACCTCAAGATTCCAATTAACAACATTTAAACAATAAGATTACAACACTCATTTTCTGAATGAGGTAAATCCAATAATCATGATTACAATTTACAAATTCCACCTTGATAACAACTTAGGGGTAATAAAATACAATAAGAACTGAGAGAATAAGGCATGAGAAGAAACTAATTCCCACAAGCTCTTCAACTGGAAATCATGACCACACAAACAAGAAGAAGAACCAACGAATTAAGATGCACGCCACCCAACCATGTGGAATCCAAAAGGTTCCACTCCCTCTGTGCTAGGAGATACTAACCAGGAATTCTTATGCAGGACCATCTACCACTAGACATGGGCCACACAAAACTAATACAAAAATAAATACAAGACCTCATCACATGACTGAACAGTCATACATGCAACTCTAGGTATGACTCACACAACATTGTCATAGGTTACATTGCTTATAGACATAGAATAGATCAAGAGTGTCACATATAACATATACAAACTGTTGACTTAGGAAGATTTTCATCACATAGTTCGTCAAGGGATATCCTCTGGGAATCTTCCTAGGCCCTAACCCCCACTCCATGGGTTATCCTGGTAGCCTCTACCAAAATCTCGGCACCAATGCTTACTCGTGAGGAACCAAATACCTCTCGTGATGATGAGATAGATGATATTTCCATTCCAGGCCTTCCCATCTCATCCCAAGTCTAAAACAAGCCCTTGGGCCCATGGGCGAGGCACAAATTATCTTGTTTGATGTTTGATGCAACCTAAGCTTCTAAAAGTTTAATTTAGTTATCACTGAATTAACCAACTTACAAAGGGTCATCCTGGCACCACTTTGAGCACCGACGCCCATTGCAAGCCACTCTCCTAAGACAACCCACACAGTTAAAACCATAATAGGTGACCAAATAACACGACCTCTCCAATCCGAGGAGGTAACAAAACAAGGAAACTCACTCAAAACACTTGGAGGAAAACAAGGTTAAAACCCTCTCCATACACTCGAGGCAAACAAAGTACAAAATTACTCCAAGCATAGGAGGAAACCAATTACAAAAACCCACTCCTTTCAAAGGAGGCACAAATAACATAACTCTCTCCTATTCCCAAGGAGGCACACAACATTGTTGTTCATGAAAACCGGGTGAAATGACATGGTGTAACTATACACATTTTCCACAACACATCAAAGGTTGGCTCATGTACAACAACCCATACCAATGAATGAACTCTTATCTGGAAGACTTTCAAAATATTCACTCTAATTCCACAAAATCGAAGACAAACAATTAAACACTGAAAAACATTTCAGACAATTAAGTAAGCTATTGTTTGGATTTCCTAAATCCAGTCAAACAAAGTTTTCATGACTTGATTTAACCAATCAATTGAATGCATTTCTTTTCACAACATAGAAATATTGAAAGAACAGATCATTTACTCTAAATGTCACAACCATATTCCAATATTAAGATATTTTAATAAACATCTTCGAATTTGGAATTAAACGAATCAATAAACTCATTTCCTTTCATGACGTTGAAGTATATATATCAAACATTCAATTACTCTAAATTCACAAATAGATTTCCTAATCAAAATGTTTTTATAAATAAAGTCATTTGACTAAAATAATCAATCATTTCTCTAGTTTCAAGATCATATATTATAGATGAAACCATTTGTTTAACAAAATATTCAGATTAAATAATAAGTCAATCAATTATGTCACACATGAAATTAAGTAAATAATTAACCTTATCTGCACAATTTCAATGGTAACTCAAAGCACGTTGACAACTTTAATGGGTTCAAGCCAATAGTACATTTTTTTTCCCAATTATATATAATAATAATCATCAACCTTTGAAAATGAGAACACTTGATCATTTAAAATCTCCCTTTTTCAAATAAATCATCGGACTATTAAAATTCAACATTCTAAATAACTCTTTTGAATAAATATTCTACTTTTATTTTGATTATGTAACAATTTCATCTTAAAATAATCTATATTTTAACTCTGTCTATTTAATTTCATTTGCCTAACTTTTGACAAATAAAGTCCTCTGATTACATTAAATCCTTCATTGACCCTAAGCTCATCAATTATTTTCCATAATAAAAGTTTAATGATTAACCATCTGATTGAACTAAATCATTCATTATCTCTAAGTTTCACTATTGTAATTCAAAATCAAGATATTTTAATAAATAAACATTTAATCAAATTACTTAACCTATAGTTTAGCATGGATTAAATAAATAAATTAATCCAATACTCTACGTAAAACGTATGATCAACTTCAATTTTCATTTCCTCAATACAAACGCAATAATCTTATTAGATTAAGTTCTTTTTTTTTAAAGATATTCAATTATCCTTTACATGCATACTTGCAAAATATCATTATAATATTTCAAGATTTCAGATCAAAACTAAATTTTTAAATGAATTTGATTGATTAAACCAACTTCGTTTATTATGACTTTGATGGTTAGAATCAACTCCTTGAATAAATTATATTTAATTTAAACATATCTCAAATATATGATAATTCTTTAAATATTTCAAGTTAACAACTTCCAATTTAAAATTCCCTTTTAATTGTTAATGTGAAGAAGAGAAAACATTAAGTATATATACAGATATATATATCCATATATATATATTATACATACATTACATTAAATATATATATTTATCCATACATAAACTGAATTTAATAAATATAATATATATATATATATATCATTTAAAATTAATATATATATATTATATACATATTACAATTAAGTATATATTATATAAAAAAAAAATTAAATAAAACTTATTTTTTTTTTAAATTTTAATTTTTATAAAAATAAAGAAAGGCCTTTGGGCCTCTGGCTACCACGTAGCCCCTAATAGGGATGTACCCTGTGGTGGCTGCTACGTAGTCACACATGGGGCCGCACCCCTTTTGGTGGCTGCTCTGCAGCCTCCTCCCCAGCCGTGGGGAGCGTTGCACAACCAGCGCCCCCATGGGTGGGGAGGGGTGAATGTGGGTAGCCCCCACAATAAATTTTATTTATTGTTTTTACAATTTCGTCCTAAATGAAAATCAGATCAAAATCAAACCCTCTTCTGCTAAAAACCGGATAGCATTTCTCAAAAAAAAAATTGAAAGGAAAATTTCCAGTTGCATATATTTTATATGCAAAACATATAAATGGATCCAATCCATTTCAAACTACCCTTATACAGTCATATTGAGTGAATTTTATTGAGAAGAAAATTAAGAAGAAGAATTTTTCCAGCACAAAATGTGACGAATTTTTCTGGGTTTTCTCCATTTGTCAAAAAAGTTAAAATTCTTCATTTGAGTTCCTCTAAGTTTTCTATTGCTAGATTTGAACGAATTTTCAAGGGTTTTATTGGATTTCCAAATAGCATATCAAAGATTTCAAAAAAAGCATGAAGAGGGTTTCATCTATTTCAAAATGAATAAGCAAGATTAAAGAAGACCCTGATTTTGTTTTCTCCAAGACTTGAAGCCTTCAACCATGGTGTTCACCAATCCTTCCATTGAATCCAACTACAACAAAACCTCCATCTCCTTCAAAATTCCAAGCAAAAACCATAGCCCACCAAATTTTCCCCAAATTGCAAGCTTAAAAATTAATGAGAGCTCATTTTTTCCAAAATAGGGTTTTTTTTTTCAATTTGGTCAAAGAAACCCTAAAATTCCCACTCACAAAATATAATTTAAAAAACATGGGAATTTTTCAAATTTTTAATTCAAAATCCAATTTCGATTTTTTTTTTTAATTCAAACTTATGCATTTTCCAAATTTCTCATAAAGCATAAGTATTTGAAAATTACCAATAAATAATTTCCTCAACAATATTTTTCAAATGTGGAATTAAAACATATTGTCATTTAATTATTTATTTTAATTTAATCGTAACTATTTAGACAAGATTTTAATTAAATCCTAAATATCCAATATAACTTCCATTTTCAACTTCAATTGAATTTAGATATACAATAACGCCAAAATCACTATTTCGTTTAATCTATCACTATTAATCTAATTAATTAATAAACTAAATCTAGTTTATTAATTAATCAAATCAATCAATAACCTAAAAATTATTTTATTAATTTTATCAAATAAATCAATAAAATAAATCACATTTCAACATTGTAATTAAACACATTTAATCATTAATTAAACTAAGCAAGTCATTTAATAAACTTTAAACTTCAAATTAAATAAACACTCAAGGGGAAACTGACCAAGTTAAAACAACTGACTTCGACGACAACCTGACAACACGTTATGACTAGTGTGACTACTTGGCTCAGAAAACCTAGCTACTATCTTCCAATCAATTACTGTTGGTAAGTGGACACGCTGAAACCTGTGAAACCAGGTGGACTCGATGTCATGTACCTGCCAACCTATAGCAAAGAACATGTTGAACGTGCAAAATATATATATGTATATACTCAAACACACCATGAGGAAGGAATCTCAGAATTGTATGGCACTCGCAAGCACGTGATACAATCCCTCCCTTTTCCAATACAATATCACTACTGACGCATCTAACATCAAAGATATAATCAATAGCATGAAACATCATTTAATCAGATATCTTCTAAGTTACTCCAATCATGTCATAAAGATAACATTAGAATAAGATCACATCACATCAACATATAACTTCACATCGTTTAACAATCATGATCGAAAGTAATTAAGTTTTAAAGTCAATGCATGTTCAGACACAATCGTCACATCATGATATAGTATGTGCATCACCAAATAGATCATGATCAAACAATCACTAAGTTCACAGTCACATCATAAGCATAATCAAACATTACCAAGAAAAATAGTGCCGATCCAAATATCCAAAATGGAGGGGTGTTACATCCTCCCCCCCAAGGTTTAGGCTTACTCTTGGAAGCCTAGAAAGAAGAATAGAGATAGAACTCCCTCAAAGCCAACTAACACACTATCAACCTATACATTCAACATGTTGAAGCATCCCACCATCAAATCTCTGAATCACACAATCATGGATTAACATACATTGTGTCTTATGCACCAATACACATCATCAAGAATCATCATAAAGCCACACCTAATGTGATATCATTACTGCGTTTACTCAAGGCAAGGTATGCAACATTATCATTTCAATGTTCATCTAATTTTTGCATTATGAATCTAGCTACAATAGTTTAACATCTATATGATCTCTTAAGAGTTAACAATAAAGTTGGGAACCATAGGCCACACCAATAAGATGCAGCTATTATGCAATTATCCTTATCATGCATTTGTTTCACTAATTCCCTTTCTCTAAACTTTACTTACTGCAAAATGATTTTCTATTCAAATTATACCTTTTTTGATAATTATGAATGGAACTTGGGGACTTAGGTCTTTTACCCAAGGTTCAATCTAATAAAACAAACCTTCACAAATACAAAAACATTTCTCATAAGACACAACATATCCTGGGTGTCAATACCCCACACACTTAAGGACATGCATTTTCATTAACACAATAGAAAGCGAGAGAGAAGACAAGATATTTACAGTTCTAACATAGGTGCGAATGTAATCATGGTTTCATAATCAGACACACACTTTCACACAATGCATCAGCCACATGAGAGCATGCACAAATCTCTATAATTAACAATATATTCATTAATTTCTTATTATCATATCTCATAGTTCTCTATTCAATATAACATGCAAAAACAACTCCAACACCACATAAGGGTCAATCACACAATCACTTGCACAAAGAGGTAAAGCACAAGAAAACATGCATTAGATACTTGCATGGAGAAGGAAACAACAAACTCCAAAAGAGAATACACACCCAAGGAATTCCTTGATACCCCCGAGGTGAAACAGAGCTTCCAAAAATAGGAGCATCATTCCTCCACAACACAAGACAAGGTAAAAAAATTCCACCCTCAGAAACACCATACTAAGGCACTCAAGGCAAGACATCCTATGACTATCTCGCCCCAACAAGCACTTGGAACACACCCAACGTTCACACTACAACCACACTCAAGAACCACTCAAGGGTTACCCCCTTTTACACAACAAAAGGGCCATGCACCAAGAAGGAGACCAATCATAACACACTTCTTAGTAGGTTTGAGCATTCAACAAAAGACATGCAAGGGTGGAAACAACAACAAAACTGATTGTCGCCCACCACACACAACACATCAAAATCACACACTACATAATCGTCCATAATGCATTCTTCCAATAGAATGGATAGTGGTGCATTGTGCACTACACCAAGGATCCTATCCTTCACTTTGGTTTCCTACACCATTGGACCTATACCACTTAACGACAAATTTCTAGGCAAACAAGAGAAATCAACCCAAAATGAAAACAACACGAAGAAGAAAAAAAACTAGGTCAGTACAATGGGCTCATAGTGCCCAGAGTGTAAACCTACACAACTTACAACATAATGGGTCCAACATAATCCCAAAGTTCCCATTGTTTAAACCTAGGCTCTGATACCATGTGTAATGTCCTGCCGCAAAACCCTAGAGGAAGTTGCAATTAAATATTTAAATGTACCAATTTTTATTTTTTTTGTTTAAGTACAAATAACATGTAAGATGAATACATATTGCCAACAACCTCTAAGGCCATGAGACAAAGATTACTTTAAAACCCAAACAACAATTAGCATCAACTGAAACTAAACATTAATCACTTATAGAATTAAGATTACATACATTCTAGACAAGATGAAATACAACAAGGAAAATAAATACCTCAAGATTCCAATTAAAAACATTTAAACAATAAGATTACAACACTCATTCTCTGAATGAGGTAAATCCAATAATCATGATTAAAATTTACAAATTCCACCTCGATAACAACTGAGGGGTAATAAAATACAATAAGAACTAAGAGAATAAGGCATGCAAAGAAACTAATTACCATGAGCTCTTGAACTGGAAATCACGACAACACGAACAAGAAGAAGAACCAACGGATAAAGATGCATGCCACCCGACCACGTGGAATCAAAAAGGTTCCACTCCCTCCATGCTAGGAGACGATAACTAGGAATTCTTACACAAGATCATCTCCCACTAGACACGGGCCACACAAAACTGACACAAAAATAAATACAACACCTCATCACATGACTAAACGGTCATACGTGCAACTCTAGGTAGGACTCACACAACACTGTCATAGGTTACATTGCTTCTAGACATAGAATAGATCAAGAGTTTCACATATAACATATACAAACTGTTAACTTAGGAAGAGTGTCATCGCATAGTTCGTCAAGGGATATCCTTTGGGAATCTTTCTAGGCCCCGACCCCCAGTCCATGGGTTATCCTGGTAGCCTCTACCGAAATCCTGGCACCAATGCTTACTCATGTAGAACCAAATACCTCTTGTGATGATGAGATAGATGATCTTGCCATTCCACGCATTCCCGTCTCATCCCAAGTCTAGAACAAGCCCTTGGGCCCATGAGTGAGGCACAAATTATCTTGTTTAATGTTTGATGCAAACTAAGCTTCTAAGATTTTAATTTAGTTATCACTGAATTAACCAACTTACAAAGGGTTATCCTGGAACCACTTTGAGTGTCGACGCCCATTGCAAGCCACTCTCCTAAGACAACCCACACAGTTAAAACCACAATAGGTGACTAGATAACACGACCTCTCCAATCCGAGGAGGTAACAAAACAGGGAAACTCACTCAAAACACTTGGAGGAAAACAAGGTTAAAACTCTCTCCATACAATGGAGGCAAACAAAGTACAAACCCACTCCAAACATAGAAGGAAACCAATTACAAAAACACACTCCTTTAAAAGGAGGTACAAATAACATAACCCTCTCCTATACCCAAGGAGGCACACACCATTCCCGTTCATGAAAACTGGGTGAAATGACATGGTGTAACTATACACATTTTCCACAACACATCAAAGGTTGGCTCATGTACAACAACCCATATCAATGAATGAACTCTTATTTGGAAGACTTTCAAAACATTCACTCTAATTCCACAACATCGAAGATGAACAATTAAACATTGAAAAAAATTCAGACAATTAAGTAAGCTATTGTTCAAATTTCCTAGATCCAGTCATACAAAGTTTTCATGACTTGCATTTACCTAATCAGTTGAACCCATTTCTTTACACAACATAGAAATATTAAAAGAGCAGATCATTTATTCTAAATGTCACAACCATATTCCAATATCAAGACATTTTAATAAACATCTTCGAATTTTTATTTAAACCAATCAATAAACTCATTTCCTTTCATGATGTTGAAGTATATATATTAAACATTCAATTACTCTAAATTCACAAATAGATTTCCTAATCAAGATGTTTTAATAAATAAAGTTATTTGACTAAAATAATCAATCATTTCTCTAGTTTCACGATCATATACTATAAATGAAATCATTTGTTTAACAAAATATTTAGATTAAATAATAAGTCAATCAATTATGTCACACAAGAAATTAAGTAAATAATTAACCTTATCCACACAATTTCAATGGTAACTCAAAGCACGTTGACAACTTTAATGGGTTCAAGCCAATAGTAGATTTCGTTTTCCCAATTACATATATTAATAAAAATCAACCTTTGAAAATTAGAACACTTGATCATTTAAAATGTCCCTTTTTCAAATAAATCATTGGACTATTAAAATTCAACGTTGTAAATAACTCTTTTGAATACAGATTCTACTTTTACTTCGATTATGTAACAATTTCATCTTAAAATAATCTATATTTTAACTTTGTCTATTTAATTTCATTTTCCTAAATTTTGACAAATAAAGTCCTCTGATTACATTAAATCCTTTTTTGACCCTAAGCTCATCAATTATTTTCCATAATCAAAGTTTAATGATTAACCATCTGATTGAACTAAATCATTCATTATCTCTAAGTTTCACTATCTTAATTCAAAATCAATATATTTTAATAAATAAACATTTAATCAAATTACTTAACCTATAGTTTAGCATGGATTAAATAAATAAATTAATCCAATACTCTACGTAAAACGTATGATCAACTTCAATTTTCATTTCCTCAATACAAACACAATAATCTTATTCGATTAAGTTCTTTTTTATTTAAGATATTCAATTATCCTTTACATGTGTACTTCCAAAATATCATTATAATATTTCAAGATTTCAGATCAAAACTAAATTTTTAAATGAATTCGATTGATTAAATCAACTCCATTTATTATGACTTTGATGGTAAGAATCAACTCCTTGAATAAATTATATTTAATTTAAACATATCTCAAATATATCATAATTCTTTAAATATTTCAAGTTAACAACTTCCAATTTAAAATTTCCTTTTACCTCTTAATGCGAAGAAGAGAAAACATTATATATATACATTAAGTATATATACATATATATATATGGATATATATATATATTATACATACATTAAATATATATATTTATCCATACATAAACCGAATTTAATAAATATAATATATATATATATATTATAATATATATATCATTTAAAATTTATATATATATATATATATTATATACATATTACAATTAAATATATATTATATCAAAAAAAAATTTAAAAAAACTTAAACTTTTTAATAAGCTTAATTTTTATAAAAATAAAGAAAGGCCTTTGGGCCTCTAGCTGCCACGCAGCCCCTAAAATGGACGTACCTTGTGGTGGCTGCTACGTCGCCACACAGATGGCCGCACCCCTTTTGGTGGCTACTCTGCAGCCTCCTCCCCATCCGTGGGGAGCACTGCATAGCCAACGCCCCCATGGGTGAGGGGGGGGTGGCTGTGGGCAGTCCCCACAATAAATTTTATTTATTATTTTTACGATTTTGTCCTAAACGAAAATTAGAACAAAATCATACCCTCTTCTGGTAAAAACCTGTAATGCCCCTCCGTGTCGGTTGTTCTGAACTTTTTTGTGAATATTTGCGTGTTCTTCATTGATTACTGAGTTATTTGATTGTGTGAAAAATATCATATGTTAGTAGTCATGTTTAAATAATTAACTAAATCATAAGTGATTTGCAAGGTTATTTAAAATATGATTAGAAATTAATGTAATAATCAATTAAATTAAATTAAATGATTTAGAGCAAATGATCAAATTAAACTAATTCGTTAAAAGAAAAAGTGATATTATTAGATAAATTGATTTAAATTGTTGAAGTTAATAATAATTATGAACAAAATAATCTTGAAAAGATAATTATTATAATAAGAAATTTAAATGGATAAGGAGATAGGAAGCTGAAGTGTTTTAAAGCAAGAAATGAAACTACACCTATAGAGCATTTGGAAGTCGAAGAGAACTGGAGAATATGAAAAATAAATAAATAAAGCAATAGATAAATATTAGTAGTAGTGGTAAAAATATTACATTTATTTTGAATCTTGCAAATGGTTGATTTTAATTATTTTAATGTGGAAGTAATTAATTATGCATTGTGGAGATAATGAATATATATTCAAATAAAAATTCAATTTTGTGGATTTAAGTTTATTTAATTTTTTAATCAAATGCATGATAAAAGAAAATGAAATGTAAATGCATGAAAAAGGCAACAAAAGGGATTAAGGATTAATAATTATTTTTGATTTATTGAAATGTGACCTCTAGTATTCACGGGAAGAGGAAATTGGAAGGGTTTCATGGGTATTGATTTTAAGAAGGGGTTTTCTTTGTTTGGGGGGAGTGAGGTTGGAATTTTGAAGAAAAAAAAATTGATTTCAACACTGCATTCTTGTTCTATTTTCGGGAAAAATCATAAAAGGAGAAGGTTGGATTTGAAGGAGAATTTGGGGGATCTGTTGTTGGGAACAATTGGGAGTGAGGAATTGGTTCTACGAGAGGGATTAAGCTTCTACAAATCTTCTTCAAAACACAGGACGCCAGGTTCTCTTTTGTTTTTAATTATTTATTTTCGGTAGCATCAAATAAAATAGAAATTGTTTTCTGTGTATGAAATTTTTATCTAGGGTTGGAAATCAAATGTTTGTGGGAAGAAAATTTTATTGGGTTATTGTTTAATCAATGAAAATTTAATCAGGAATTGGGATTGTTATTTGTCAAAATGGAATTTTTGAGGGGTTCTGGGCTGTTGTTTATTGAAAAGGGATTTTGTTTGAAATCTGGAAATGAACAGTAGTTCTGTTGTTTCATTTTAAAAATAAAAAATAAAAAATAAAAATAAAAAAATTCATATATGTTAAAAGACAATTTCCTTTCAATGAATTTCTAGGATTATGATATTTTTGTTATGCATGTATGTTATAAAATATTTCTCTTGTTCAGAGAACAGTGATTATTTTTCCCTAATTTTGAAATGTTCAAATTTTTGTATATATTTATATATATATATATATAAATATATATATATTAGATATATATATATATAAATATATATATACACATATTTATATATATGTAAAAATATTGAATGAAAATTAAGATTTATTGAAACTTGTTATTTTTCCCGTCGCACTATTCATAGAATTATGTGTTGGTTTTATAAATTATGGCTGTGTGGTGGTTCGGCCTCAGCTGTACCCATCACCTCACCAGTCAATACCATGTGACAGTCTGTGAACTGTCCACGACAGTCCAAAGGACTATCGTGAGCAGTCCGTAGACTGCCCATGGTCGGGCGTTGTTTTTCCCATGCCATTGTTGGGATTAAAATTCCCCATTCAAATTTGTATGTATTTAAATTTTTTAGAAAAAAAAAATGTGAATTCTATTTACTGTGCGCATCTACTTTTATAAAGATATGTATATGTTTATATATATATATATAGATATATGTATATATATATATATATTTATATATATGTATGTTTATATATATATATTTATATTCATATATATATATTTATTTATTAATTCATTTATTCTAATTGCACTGATTTAACTATTGCTGTAACCATTTAATTTTGTCAGTAAATATTCTGTTTCTTTTCCTGGTTAAAATAAAACATAATTTAGTTATAGTGGAAATAATAAAATAGAAAGAAATATTTTGTTTATCATTATTATTGATTTGTTAAATTACAAACTTTGACAGGATAATTTAGTAGAAAAATCAATTTATGAATATATGACAGTATTGTTTATTTAATTCTTGTTTTAGTGTGAATATTTTTGGAATGGAATTTATTATGTAATTTATTTTGGAATTAAATAAGTTATCCTTTTTTATGAAGTTGAATCTGGTAGACTTGTTGGATTCTTAGAAAAGATCTATTCTCTTTCTACTTTCCCTCCTCAAAAAGAATTAAAATATATAGATATGTAGTGGTTTTAAAAGGTATTTATGTGTGTAAATTTATTTAGATAGATTTAAGATTTTAAGGTGGTAAGTTCTAATATGTAGTTTAAGTAATTAGAGTATTGTTATTATTGTCATTTTAAAGTATAAACAATTGGTCTTAAGTGGTTTTCACAATTAATTTTAAATATTGGAAGTGAGTGTTAAGTTAGTATGATGAAAGGAAAATGGAAATAATGTTTTGGACATAAGTAGTTATGAAATAACAATGAGTTAACTACCCAAGTATTAAGTAGATTTCAATTATGTTGATAAATGTAAGGGGAAATTTAAATGTATGGGCATGGTTAGAGATTGATTAGGCTATTCTCGAATTGGATAGTTTATTGGTGAAATTAGATTTTAATCTTTTGAGAATTGACTTCCTTTATATTCATTTAATGATTGATTTGTAAGTTCTCTTTATGGATAAAGTCTTTTAGAATACTTGTGATGGTTATCATGAATTGTTTTAGTTAATTGAGTAATTTAGATGGGTAAGTTGTAAAGTTATTTAGTTCTGGTTGTTAATTGATTGGTTATTAAATATTGTTCTTGTTTGAATTTTTGGTTGTTGTGTATTATGCGAGTGTTTGGTGGAGTTGTGAGTGGTTGAGTATTTGAGGTGTTCTTAATTTGGTGCCTTGGAAGTGTTGGTGAGTGTAGGATAATTTTGATGGTGTTGTCTCAGTGTGAATTTCTCTTGAGCTACTTCTGGGTTTTGAGAGGATTTTTGTTTCTTAAATTTGTGTTGATTGGAAACTCTTACTGCTTTGTCTACCCTTGTTGATGAGTACTTGAGTATTTGATTTATTTTTGGGCTTCCAGAGGCAAGGGGAATCTTGTTGTCATTTTTGGTTATTTTGTCAAAGGTCTTTTGTATACCAACTGTATGGGTATCTTGTGAAGAGGAAATTGAGGTCTCCCATGGAATGCCTAGTTGGTGGCTTTTGGTTTTATTAAGTGATTTAGCTGAATTAAAGGTTGATTTTCTTTTGCGTTTTCCTATTTTAGGTGACACCATTGTTGATTTGTGGATGGGTCTTGATGAATCTTCTCCTTTTATGGTTTTTTTGAGTTACTCTCATATTTGAGGAAATTTTATCCTTGTGTTGGAATTATTGGAGAAAAAACTCTTGATGCTTCACTTTACCCTTGTTTGTGGGTTTTCATTCTTTTGGCTTCCAGAGGCTTGAGGTGATTGATAATTGATGTTCTCTCTCTTTATGTTCCCTTGATGTGGCAAGTGTTTTGGTTTCATGATTTTGAAAAGGGTTGTATGGGAATTGTTGAGACTTTGATATATGTATTTATAGCGAGATGGGTAATGCCTTGCATGCTTCTCAGTTATGATCTAATATTCTTGTTATGTTGTACAACCCTCAGTTTCTTGGTTTTTTTTATGTTGTTGGGTCTCTAGGGAGAGTGGCTCCTCATGGGGGCCGGCGCCCCGGTTAAGGGGAAGGGCACAGGATAACACATGAGTGAGTTAGTAATCAAGTGAAAACCTAATAATTAACTTAGGAGGGTTGGGTAGTAATATCATTATAAGATTTAAAAAAATGGATGCCTCATCTTCATTCGTGCTTTTGTAGACTAATGGAAGGCTGAGAAGGCCATGGTTGGCAAGGTCGTGACCTTGTCCTCATGAGAGGTTTATGGCTCCGCATGAGTCACCCTATGGACCAGCGCCTTTAGTTGGGAGGAAGGGCACAAGACAACCATAGATGGGACCGGCACCTCTAGTTAGGAGGAAGAGCACAGGACAACCCATGTAGGACTATGCGATGACACTCTCCCCTAGTTGCCCAAGTGTTTTACTTTATTGTGTTCCTCTGGAAGTATGTTATGGGAGTTGGTTTAGATTGTGGTTGAATGGACTTTTATTGAATTATGGAGTATTGCCATGATGCATTTTTGGTGTACTTTATGGTCTTGTATGCTCTCTTTGATATTTGACTTTGTACTCCTATGGTGCTGTGATATGATGTTATTGTATTGTTTAATTACAATTTAGAATTGTATTATGTTTATTAATTTAGTTTGATTTGGAAGTATTTCATGATCATCCTTTGGTTACTTGTTTACTGGTCATTGCTTTGATTTATGTAATGAGATTTATGATTTTAAGTTGTTTTGTTGACTCTTGGATGTTGATTATGTCATTGTAATCCTTGAGTTTTATGATACTTTTGTATGGTGTTGAGTCTTGTGGTTCCCTGCTTGGATGTTTTTGGTTGAGGTCTCTTTCTTGTTAGCCCCTTTAGCATGGGGGGTGGGTCTTCAGACCCACATGGTCAGGTGGAACGTGCTAAGCACCCCATTGGGTCCCCAATCGAGGATTGAGAGGTGCGGATTGGTGCTGTTGCGGTGACTCCAGAGTTATATTTGTCTTGGAGCCAGTTATAATATTGTGCATCATGTTATCTTGATGTCTGGTTTCCATTCATGATTGGAAACACTTTTGTATCATTGTATCTCTAGAACATTGTACTGTAATGTAATGTTAAACTCGGTGTGGATACTGGCCATGGTAGTAGTTATTCATTGTGTTAAGTTAATCATGCATATGTTGTATTTATGTACTCAGATGGTTTCTTATCAATGATTATCATGTATGTGTTATATTTGTTAATGTTTATTTTGTTATGGATTATATCTTTGGCTTTTATTGTTTATTGTTGTTGTATGGATCTAAGTCTCATAATGACTCCTCGTGTACCCCAAGGGATGTATGTGTTAGTGAATCTACTTAAATGAAATTCATGTCATGACTTAATGTGTATTACTTGTACATTATGTTATCTTTAAAAAAAAATTGTGCAGTAATTATTGTTCAATTGTCCTTTGGGGTTTGCACGACGGGGCGTTACAACATGGTATCAGAGCCTAGGTTCATACACTGGGCACTATGTGTGCTCACTATGTAACCTTGCACTTAGACCTGTGAGTCTTGAGTTTCACTTTTCTTTTGTCATTGTTGTGAACTTGAATTTCTTCTGTTAGATGGTGTTAGGTTGATGGTGCAGGAAATTGATGGGAAAGGATAGGACCCTCGGTTTAGTGCGCAATGCACCGATATCCTTCCTGTCAAGGATGCTCTATGAACCCTTGAGTTTGAGTGTGATGTGTTCTTGGTGATGTGTTTCATGTGTGTGAATATGTCAAGTGTGTGTGGAATTTGCGATTTTGTTGTCCTTGAGTGATGAATTATGTTTTCTTGAATCTGTGAAGGTGTAAAATTTTACCCTTTTTATTGAAATTGATGTGAGTTTTGGTGTTGAATAATGGTTAAAGTGGAGTTCTTTGTGTGAAAATTATGAGTTTTAACGAAAATGTATGGTTTTGTGGATAATTATTCTATGATTTTTAGCAGAACATAGTATCTTGAAGCTAAGATGCAACTTGAATTATTGGTACTAATGTGCAATGCTCTATGGTAGCTTTTGATTTACAGGAAGTGGGCTTCAGAAAGCATAGTGACGAAGGTAATGCAATTGTAATATGCAGGTATAGATACTTATAATGTCAAGTAGTAATTCATTTTGATATAGTAGATGAATTAGGTTTATGGTTAGTATCCTTATACGAATATTTCCTAACTAATTAGAAGAAAAGTGTTTACAAGTTACTAGAATTGTTTTGACTACTATGTGTGGTTTGGTGGGAGGGACAGTGTGGTATCACTCGCTTGCGAGTGCCCTACTATGCTGGGAGTTCCTCTCATGATGTATTTGTGATATATATATGTATTGTGCACAACATTTTTTTGCATGCAGGATTGTAGGAACTAAGTCTCGATTCGACCTACATTGTCAGGACAGGGTGAGCATTATATACACCCAATGGGTGTTGTCATAATAGTGGTTTACAATTCCTGAGAGGAATGAATTTTAGCTGAAATCACATATTTTTAGAAAATATAATGATTTAAGCCTTAAAAAGATCCATTTTAAGGATTCCAATTGAAGAGGGTTTGATCAAATCACTTTAGATTAAACCCTCTTGGATAGAACTTCGCTAGTTTTAAACCATACCTATAAATGCATCTACTTTACACCTGTCAAAATGCTGATAAAAAATCACTTTTGATTTAGCTTTTGGGGGATCAAATGAATTCATTTAAAATTTATTTGAAATGATTATGGTATTCCTCAGAACAAGCTATCCAATGAATATAATTTTAGTATGTTTTGGTTTTGTTATGTATTTATTTTTTAAGTTTTATTAAAGATAGGTTTTTCATCGAAAATGAATTTCTTTGTTCTTCACATGTGGAAAAATAGAATATTATCAAAAAAACAATTAAAAATTATGAGTGCACCAGATATTGAAGTCCTTGATCCAACCAAAAAAATAAAATAAAATTTCGACATATACAAAAAAAGTTATGCGTTATATGGTCGCGCTGTGTCTGAATTGTAATTCGTTTGACTTTGAAACTTGATTAAGGAAAAAATATTCAATAAAAAACTATCTAACCAAGTGGAAGCACTAGATATCAGAGTTACAAATCTAAATTTGAAAGAATTAGAATTTTATCCTTGATGGAAAAAAGTTGTGTTATACGGTGTGCGTCACTTTTTAAAAATGTTGTTTCCTGAAAAAAATTAATTTTCATGGAAGATGGAAAAATAAGTGCAATTTGATTCCAAAAATTTTGAAAAAAATATTTTTAGAATCTAGAAACAAAATTTGATGAGACTCTAGTTTGTACCATCTTCAAATTTCTCATAGTTTAGCCGCTATAGGTGCCTGAATGTGAAGATTCAGTTAAAAATAATAATTTCAGTGTCCAGTTTGGCCAAAAATTGTAAACCACTATTATGGGATCACCCTAATGGGTTTGACATTGAACATAGGAGCTGACAAGAAAATTTCCCCAACTTAGCTCGTTATTTGTCTTGGTGTTTGACCAAATTGGTCTGGTTGCAACCCCGTCACCATTTTTGTTTTGGTATCCTTTCCTTAATTTTTGGTTTGTTTAATTTTCATGGCTTACTTGATGACACTTAATTGATGTTTTAACTTATGGTGTTGAATGTGCTTTGAATCATTGATATTGTTGTGTTACCATGTTTATGATTGAGCTCGACTTCCAGGAGTAAGTTGATGTCTAAGGGGGGGAGGATGTAATGCCCCTCCATGTTGGTTGTTCTAAACTTTTGTGTGAATATTTGCGTGTGCTTCATTGATTACTGAGTTATTTGATTGTGTGAAAAATATCATATGTTAGTAGTCATGTTTAAATAATTAATTAAATCATAAGTGATTTGCAAGATTATTTAAAATATGATTAGAAATCAATGTAATAATCAATTAAATTAAATTAAATGATTTAGAGCAAATGATCAAATTAAACTAATTCGTTAAAAGAAAAAGTGATATTATTAGATAAATTGATTTAAATTGTTGAATTTAATAATAATTATGAACCAAATAATCTTGAAAATATAATTATTATAATAAGAAATTTAAATGGATAAGGAGATAGGAAGCTGAAGTGTTTTAAAGCAAGAAATGAAACTACACCTATAGAGCATTTGGAAATCGAACAGAATTGGAGAATATGAAAAATAAATAAATAAAGCAATAGACAAATATTAGTAGTAGTGGTAAAAATATTACATTTATTTTGAATCTTGCAAATGGTTGATTTTAATTATTTTAATGTGGAAGTAATTAATTATGTATTGTGGAGATAATGAATATATATTCAAATAAAAATTCAATTTTGTGGATTTAAGTTTATTTAATTTTTTAATCAAATGCATGAAAAAGGCCACAAAAGGGATTAAGGATTAATAATTATTTTTGATTTATTGAAATGTGACCTCTAGTATTCACGGGAAGAGGAAATTGGAAGGGTTTCATGGGTATTGATTTTAAGAAGGGGTTTTCTTTGTTTGGGGGGAGTGTGGTTGGAATTCTGAAGAAATTTTTTTTTGTTTCAACACTGCATTCTTGTTCTGTTTTCGGGAAAAATCATAAAAGGAGAAGGTTGGATTTGAAGGATAATTTGGGGGATTTGTTGCTGGGAACAATCGGTAGCGAGGAATTGGTTCTGCGAGAGGGATTAATCTTCTAAAAATCTTCTTTGAAACACAGGACGCCAGGTTCTTTTTCATTTTTAATTATTTATTTTTAGTAGCATCAAATAAAATAGAAATTGTTTTCTGTGTATGAAATTTTTATCTGGGGTTGGAAATCAAATGTTTGTGGGAAGAAAATTTTATTGGGTTATTGTTTAATCAATGAAAATTTAATCAGGAATTGGGATTGTTATTTGTCAAAATGGAATTTTTGAGGGGTTCTGGGCTGTTGTTTATTGAAAAGGGATTTTGTTTGAAATCTGGAAATGAACAGTAGTTCTGTTGTTTCATTTAAAAAAAAAATAAAAAATAAAAAATATTCATATATGTTAAAAGACAATTTCCTTTCAATGAATTTCTGGGATTATGATATTTTTGTTATGCATGTATGTTATAAAATATTTCTTTTGTTCAGAGAACAGTGATTATTTTTCCCTGATTTTGAAATGTTCAGATTTCTGTATATATGTATATATATATATATATTAGATATATATATATAAATATATATATACACATATATTTATATATATGTAAAAATATTGAATGAAAATTAAAATTTATTGAAACTCGTTATTTTTCCTGTCGCACTGCTCATAGAATTATGTGTTGGTTTTATAAATTATGGCTATGTGGTGGTTCGGCCTCAGACGTACCCACCACCCCGCTAGCCGGTACCGTGTGACAGTCTGCGGACTGTCCACAGCAGTCTAAAGGATTGTCGTGAGCAGTCCGTAGACTACCCATGGCCGGGTGTTGTTTTTCCCGTGCCATTGTTGGGATTAAAATTCCCCATTCAAATTTGTATGTATTTAAATTTTTTAAAAAATAAACGTGAATTCTATTTACTGTGCACATCTACTTTTATAAAGATATATATATATATATATATATATGTTTATATATATATATAGATATATCTATATATATATATATTTATATATATGTATGTTTATATATATATATTTATATTCATATATATATATTTATTTATTAATTCATTTATTCTGATTGCACTGATTTAACTATTGCTGTAACCATTTAATTTTGTCAGTAAATATTCTGTTTCTTTTCCTGGTTAAAATAAAACAGAATTTAGTTATAGTGGAAATAATAAAATAGAAAGAAATCTTTTGTTTATCATTATTATTCATTTGTTAAATTACAAACTTTGAGAGGATAATTTAGTAGAAAAATCAATTTATGAATATATGACATTATTGTTTATTTAATTCTTGGTTTAGTGTGAATATTTTGGGAATGGAATTTATTATGGAATTTATTTTGGAATTAAATAAGTTATCCTTTTTTATGAAGTTGAATCTGGTAGACTTGTTGGATTCTTAGAAAAGATCTATTCTCTTTCTACTTTCCCTCCTCGAAAAGAATTAAAATATATAGATATGTAGTGGTTTTAAAAGGTATTTATGTGTGTAAATTTATTTAGATAGATTTAAGATTTTAAGGTGGTAAGTTCTAATATGTAGTTTAAGTAATTAGAGTATTATTATTATTGTCATTTTAAAGTATAAACAATTGGTCTTAAGTGGTTTTCACAATTAATTTTAAATATTGGAAGTGAGTGTTAAGTTAGTATGATGAAAGGAAAATGGAAATAATGTTTTGGACATAAGTAGTTATGAAATAATAATGAGTTAACTACCCAACTATTAAGTAGTTTTCAATTATGTGGATAAATGTAAGGGGAAATTTAAATGTATGGGCATGGTTAGAGATTGATTAGGGTATTCTCGAATTGGATAGTTTATTGGTGAAATTAGATTTTAATCTTTTGAGAATTGACTTCCTTTATATTCATTTAATGATTGATTTGTAAGTTCTCTTTATGGATAAAGTCTTTTAGAATACTTGTGATGGTTATCATGAATTGTTTTAGTTAATTGAGTAATTTAGATGGGTAAGTTGTAAAGTTATTTAGTTCTGGTTGTTAATTGATTGGTTATTAAATATTGTTCTTGTTTGAATTTTTGGTTGTTGTGTATTATGCGAGTGTTTAGTGGAGTTGAGAGTGGTTGAGTATTTGAGGTGTTCTTTAATTTGGTGCCATGGAAGTGTTTGTGAGTGTAGGATAATTTTGATGGTGTTGTCTCAGTGTGAATTTCTCTTGAGCTACATCTAGGTTTTGAGAGGATTTCTATTTCTTAAATTTGTGTTGATTGGAAACTCTTACTGCTTTGTCTACCCTTGTTGATGAGTACTTGAGTATTTGATTTATTTTTGGGCTTCCAGAGGTGAGGGGAATCTTGTTGTCATGTTTGGTTATTTTGTCAAAGGTCTTTTGTATACCAACTGTATGGGTATCTTGTGAGGAAATTGAGGTCTCCCATGGAATGCCTAGTTGGTGGCTTTTGGTTTTATTAAGTGATTTCGTTGAATTAAAAGTTGATTTTCTTTTGCGTTTTCCTATTTTAGGTGACACCATTGTTGATTTGTGGATGGGTCTTGATGAATCTTCTCTTTTTTATGGTTTTTTTGAGTTACTCTCATATTTGTGGAAATTTTATCCTTGTGTTGGAATTATTGGAGAAAAAACTCTTGATGCTTCACTTTACCCTTGTTTGTGGGTTTTCATTCTTTTGGCTTCCAGAGGCTTGAGATGATTGATAATTGATGTTCTCTCTCTTTATGTGCCCTTGATGTGCCAAGTGTTTTGGTTTCATGATTTTGAAAAGGGTTGTACGGGAATTGTTGAGACTTTGATTATGTATTTATAGCGAAATGCTTAATGCCTCGCATGCTTCTCAGTTATGATCTAATATTCTTGTTATGTTGTACAACCCTCAGTTTCTTGGTTTTTTTTATGTTGTTGGATCTCTAGGGAGAGTGGCTCCTCGTGGGGGTCGGTGCCCCGCTTAAGGGGAAGGGCACAGGATAACCCACGAGTGAGTTAGTAATCAAGTGAAAATCTAATAATTAACTTAGGAGGGTTGGGTAGTAATATCATTATAAGATTTAAAAAATGGATGCCTCGTCTTCATTAGTGCTTTTGCAGACTAATGGAAGGCTGAGAAGGCCATGGTTGGCAAGGTTGTGACCTCATCCTCACGAGAGGTTTACGGCTCCCCATGAGTCACCCTATGGACCAGTGCCTCCAGTTGGGAGGAAGGGCACAGGACAACCATAGATGGGACCGGCGCCTCTAGTTGGGAGGAAGAGCACATGACAGCCCATGTAGGACTATGCGATGACACTCTCCCCTAGTTGCCCAAGTGTTTTACTTTATTGTGTTTCTCTAGAAGTATGTTATGGGAGTTGGTTTAGATTGTGGTTGAATGGACTTTTATTGAATTATGGAGTATTGCCTTGATGCATTTTTGGTGTACTGTGTGGTCTTGTATGATCTCATTGATATTTGACTTTGTACTCCTATGGTGTTGTGATATGATGTTATTGTATTGTTTAATTGCAATTTGGAATTGTATTATGTTTATTAATTCAGTTTGATTTGGAAGTATTTCATGATCATCCTTTGGTTACTTGTTTATTGGTCATTGCTTTGATTTATGTAATGAGATTTATGATTTTAAGTTGTTTTGTTGACTCTTGGATGTTGTTGATTATGTCATTGTAATCCTTGAGTTTTATGATACTTTTGTATGGTGTTGAGTCTTGTGGTTCCCTGCTTGGATGTTCTTGGTTGAAGTCTCTTTCTTGTCAACCCCTTTAGCACGGGGGGTGGGTCTTCAGACCCACATGGTCGGGTGGAATGTGCTAAGCACCCCATTGGGTCCCCAATCATGGATCGAGAGGTGCGAATTGGTGCTGTTGCGGTGACTCTAGAGTTGTATTTGTCTTGGAGCTGGTTATGATATTGTGCATCATGTTATCTTGTTGTATGGTTTCCATTCATGATTGGAAACACTTTTGTATCATTGTATCTCTAGAACATTGTACTGTAATGTAATGTTAAACTCGGTGTGGATATTGGCCATGGCAGTTGTTATTCATTGTGTTAAGTTAATCATGCATATGTTGTATTTATGTACTTAGATGGTTTCTTATCAATGATTATCATGTATGTGTTATATTTGTTAATGTTTATTTTGTTATGGATTATATCTTTGGCTTTTATTCTTTATTGTTGTTGTATGGATCTAAGTCTCGTAATGACTCCTCGTGTACCCCAAGGGATGTATGTGTTAGTGAATCTGCTTAAATAAAATTCATGTCATGACTTAATGTGTATTACTTGTATATTATGTTATCTAAAAAAAAAAATTATGCAGTAATTATTGTTCAATTGTCCTTTGGGGTTCGCACGATGGGGCATTACAAAACTAGAATGCGTTTCTCACAAATTTTTTTGAAAGGAAAATTTCCAATTGCATATGTTTTATATGCAAAACATATAAATGGATCCAAGCCATTTCAAACTACCCTTATGCAGTCAGATTGAGCAAATTTTATTGAGAAGAAAATTAAGAAGAAGAATTTTTCAAGCACAAAATGTGATGAATTTTTCTGGGTTTTCTCCATTTTGTCAAAAAAAGTTAAAATTCTTCATTTGAGTTCCTCTAAGTTTTCTATCTCTAGATTTGAATGAATTTTCAAGGGTTTTATTGGATTTCCAAACAATATATCAAAGATTTCAAAAAAGCATGAAGAGGGTTTCATCTATTTCAAAATGAACAAGCAAGATTAAAGAAGAACCTGATTTTGTTTTGTCCAAGACTTGAAGCCTTCAACCATGGTGTTCTCCAATCCTTCCATTGAATCCAACTACAACAAAACCTCCATCTCCTTCAAAATTCCAAGCAAAAACCATAGCCCACCAAATTTTCCCCAAATTGCAAGCTTAAAAATTAATGAGAGCTCGTTTTTTCCAAAATAGTGGTTTTTTTTTTCAATTTGGTTAAAGAAACCCTAAAATTCTAATTCACAAAATATAATTTAAAAAACATGGGAATTTTTCAAATTTTTAATTCAAAATCCAATTTCAACTTTTTTTTTAATTCAACCTTATGCATTTTCCAAATTTCTCATAAAACATAAGTATTTCAAAATTACCAATAAATAATTTCCTCAACAATATTTTTCAAACGTGGAATTAAAAAATATTGTCATTTAATTATTTATTTTAATTTAATCGTAACTATTTAGACAAGATTTTAATTAAATCCTAAATATCCAATATAACTTCCATTTTCAACTTCAATTGAATTTAGATATACAATAATGCCAAAATCACTATTTCATTTAATATATCACTATTAATCTAATTAATTAATAAACTGAATCTTGTTTATTAATTAATCAAATCAATCAATAACCCAAAAATTATTTTATTAATTTCATCAAATATATCAATAAAATAAATCACATTTCAACATTGCAATTAAACACATTTAATCATTAATTAAACTACACAAGTCATTTAATAAACTTTAAACTTGAAATTAAATAAACACTCAAGGGGAAACTGACCAAGTTAAAACAACTGACCCCGACGACAACCTGACAACACGTTATTACTAGGTTGATGACTTGGGTCAGAAAACCTAGCTACTATCTCCCAATCAATTACCATTGGTAAGTGGACACGCTCAAACCTATGAAACCAGGTGGAATCGATGTCATGTACCTACCAACCTGCAGCAAAGAATATGTCGAACGTGCAAAATATATATATGTATATACTCAAACACACTATGAAGAAGGAATCTCATAATTGTAGGGCGCTCACAAGCGAGTGATACAATCTGTCCCTTTTCACCAATACAGTATCACTACTGACATATCTAACATCAAAGATATGATCAATAGCATGAAACATCATTTAATCATATAAGATCACATCACATCAACATATAACTTCACATCATTTAACAATCATGATCAAAAGTAATTAAGTTCCAAAGTCAAAGCATGTTCAGACACAATCGTCACATCATGATATAACATGCACATCACCAAATAGTTCATGATCAAACAATCACTAAGTTCACAGTCACATCATAAGCATAATCAAACATTACCAAGAAAAATAGTGCCGATCCAAATATCCAAAATGGAGGGGTGTTACATTTATCAAAATTTAGTTTCATTTCCAATTAGATCAAATCAAGTGTGGTAATTAATGCATTAATAACATGTGGGCAAGTGACATAAATAAATATTTATCATTACAAGTATTGAATACTTTTAAGTTTAATTACCACCATAGCTTCATTAATAAGATTACTATTAGAACACTCTCTTAACACTATATTCATTTTAATATTTTGATCTTGATTCATATTACCCTCCATAGAATTCTCACTATGTATATATATTAATTATTTTTATTTATTTAATTTAATTTTTGCATGGGCATATTTTATTTATTTATTTAAATTTTTTTTTTTGCTATCTACCCAAAAAATTATATGAATGAATAAATATATTCATTTATGTATATTCCATCTATTTAATTTTAAGAAAATAAGTAAATAAAAATACCCCATTTAAAATAAACTAATAGATACTTTCCCCTTTTAAAGAAAATATGCTAAATAACTTAATCAATAAAACATTCCCCATTCCCAAGTGTTAGAAACTTAGAAGTCCACTTTTTTTTTTTCTTCATTAAAAGAATATTAAGTAATTTATATTTAAGAAAGGGAAAGTAAACATGGAGCCCTAATTGCACTTATCATGAGATGTACTTTCTTTCTTGAAAGAAAAAAAACATGTTTGAAAGCTCCATAAAGCTATCACATAAATCGAGGCATTGAAGAATTATTTATTTATTTATTTATTCATCAAACACCAATTTTGGCCCCCACCAAATGTTAACATTGAATTAAATATTAATATATAAAGATTCTAAAGTATTCCTACTAACATTACTATTGATTTCTCCACTTTGCAACAAAATTATAGCTATTGAATTTACTGGTATAAATCCACCTTAATAGCTACTACGCTTAGAATCAAACTTAATTTTTATTTATGGATAGTGCACGCCATCTTCAAAATCAATGGTTTAGTTACATGCCAAATTTATTTTTCAAGAATTGCATTAATTATAGGTACGTGGCAAGGCCATTTTATATTGACAATTAATGTGTTTTCTACAATTTTCAGTTATCAAATTCATTAATATTTTTATTTATTTATTTTGTGTTATGCATATTGCTGGCAAAAATGAATAATAAACAAAATGATTATATTGGCACGTTTATTTTTAAGAATTTTCAGAGCATGTAGTTTGGGTTTAAACTTACAGTTTAAGTCAAGATTCAATTTGAGCACCGATAATCATGCATAGCCAAAAGTATGAGACTTACAATGTCATTTAAAAAAAACTCCTACTTGTGAATCCTTATTTCTCACTAAACGGGCCATTTAGAGAAGAAGTGGTCATAAATGTAATACCCAAATCCCACAACATTGGTCGTAGGCATGCATGTAAAATGCAGAAGCACAGACAAGGCACGTTAATTGTTTGACAAAATTCTTCAAAGAAATCCGTCTTATGGGCTAGATATATTTGATACTAGAATTAAACCTTAAAACACAGCTAAATAGGGGAAATAACCATTGAATATTGTAATGATGATTTAAGACCTTGTGGTTTAATTCAAACCCATTGACCTTTTGTAATCTGGGCATAGATGGAGTACGAGGTAAAATTTTGAATAGCATATAAAGTATTTGGAAATCAATTCTTTATAGAAGGCTTCATAGCAGACTTCTTATACACCAAATTAGTTTCTATATTGTACTTGAATTATAAAAATTTACATTAATACGACAATACGACACAGGGGACACTTATAATGTGTTATAATTATAACATAAAGTCACTCTACAATAGAGCCAATTTCAATAGGTTTTTCTAGTACCGCCCTACCTAGGCTGAGAGCTTTGGAATGGTCTAAAGACATTCATTATAACTTAGACTTGTATGCAGTGCAAATGCATAAACAATACATGTCATGTCACGCCCAGCCGTGCGAACCCCAAAGGAACTAATAACAACAGAACAAATTTTTTTTTTAAAGAATATAATAAACATACTTAAGTATTATAACATAACATTGTATCATGAGGCACAACTAGTTCCAATGGGGTACACGAAGTGACATAACTATTCTAACCCATAACAACGAAAATAAGATAACAATAAATAATCCATTACGCATATCCACTCATACCCATCTCATCATTTAAAATATCTATCAACTATATCCATACGAATAACATATGCACATATGACAATACATGGAATATAAAGATATAAAGTGTTACATATTTTGATAGATACAACTCAACGTAACCAACTATAACAATAAAACACCTTCCCAAATAACACTAGTCACACGCACAACTTCAATGAACTCAAGGAATAATAACAAGGACCTCATCCAACAATGACCAAAGAGAAAACAACAAGGCACTTAACCACTACAATCACAATATTACTTCACAACTACAATCACAAAATCACTTAATACGAGGTTACAATGCTTCCAGAGAACAAGATCATAAACATCGCACAATAACTGGCTAGCTGTTGACATAGGAAGAGTGTCATGCATAAATTGCCATGAGTTACCCTGGCGCAACCTTCCTAGGCTACCGGACCCCCATCCTGGGTTACCCTGGCTTGCCTCTACCGGCCGCCGGACCCTCACGCAAAACTATGCGTCCATCTCATCTCGAGCCTTATCATTCACTTGCTTCACGAGAGAGACATCCTTTATCTTTATTAGTGTGAAAGCCCCCCCATTTATTTCTTTTAGATTATCAGTTAATTAAACTCTAGGTAGGTTACCCTGGAGCCCCTTTGTGTGCCGGACCCCCACAAAGAGCCACTCTCCTATCGACAACACACAAGGCACGATACCACACTAGGTAACTAAACAGTATAAACTCTCCAATCCAAGGAGAAAACCAAACAAGGAACCCACTCCAACCACTGGAGGAAACCAATCCAAATACACACTCCTTCCAAAGGAGGTACCATTCTCATTACCCACTCCTATTTCCTAGGAGGCACAAATCCCCGTTCGTGAAAACTGGGTACAACATCAACGTACAATACATCAAAGCGATTCACCAAAATGAACCCCTACTCAAGAAAACTTCTCTGGAAGACTTACAATACCCTTAACCCTAATTGCCTGACATGGGGGAATAAAAGAACACGACAGGAAACATTCCAGGAAACTCAATCATATACTCTAAATTTCACAATCAACCTCCCAAATTCAAACATTTCAAATAAATAGTCATCAATTCGAAAGAACCTAATTTAATTCAACTCACCTAATATATTCATAAATTGCACAACTATATTAAACATTACAATTTCTCCTAATCTTATCCTATTTAAAATCACGTTTACAACCAAACAACAATATTACCTAAATGTTTATGTATATAAAAATAACAATTTAATAAAGTTATTATAATCCTAAAACAAATCAAGTTAATACACATTCGAATATTAAATAATTTAAAATTGCACTAAATTTCAGTAAATATATATATATATATATATATATATATATATATATATATATATATAAACCTTACTTATTTTCTAACCATAACATTTTAAATAACTAACTAATGTATATACATATATACAAAAATACAGTATAAAAATACAAACATACATAACATATTGCTTATTTCAAATTCACACATACATTTAAAAATTATTAAAATATATTATTAAAATTTATTAAATCACTTTCAAAAAACATAAAAATCAAAAAATATATATATATTATAACTAAATATGATTATATCAAATTTGCATTATAAACCGAATTCAATTATATAAACAAAATATATATATTAATATGTATAAATTTACATTTAAAACTAAATTCATATAAAACAAAATTCGAAATAAAAAAAAAAACTAAACAATAAACAAATTTTTATGGTTTAAATTTGTTTAAAACAAGAAGTACAGCAGTCCGCACCTCCCAAGGGAGGTACTGCGTACCTCCCAAGGGAGGCCGTAGCCTCCACTGGGCTGCGTACAGCAGTCGTAGGCTGTTGTGCGCAGCCTAGTGGCGGCTGCCACTGCGCGCACAGGTACAAGGGGGGGTCGGGGGATGGTACGGCGAAAGCCGTCCGCCCCTTCCCCAATACCAAAATTTTTTTTTATAACTTTATTTAATTTATACAATTCATAACTTCTGAACAAGACATTTAATATTATTTCCAAAAGAAATCCACAGTACGCCGAACTTGCACGAATATTCACACAACCATATATATACAGATTTTTAATATAAAATAAATTTCATACACAAAGGAAGTTCATGGGTTCGAAACCCGAGAACAAATACAAATGCTCAACAAATCTCAGTTGACGCAAATACCCACAATTTTTAATAATATAATATTTCATTTTCAAAATATAACATAGAAATTCGAAACAACAATTTATTTTATAAAAATCATTTCACAAGTTTATCCATATAAATTATATAATTTATTTATTTATGTTTTAGTATATTTAAATCCAGTACTGTAGGTACAAAGTTCAGACACCCAAATTCTAATAATTATATTTTATTCCCAGAAATTCACCAGTACAGATGTTTCTAAAAGAATAAATGATATATATATAAATTATACAACACATATTTTGTTTTGTTTAATTTGTATCAAACATATATATTTTTTTTTATAAGTAAGTGTATATATATATTTTCTCAACTTAAAGAATAAATAATACAAACAATCAGATCTTAATACCAGATATAAACTAAATCAAGCTAATAACATAAATCTATAACGACAATGATTTTATTTTATTTTTTTATTTCAAACAAAAATCTTCACCACCAAATTTTATTGAGTAGATTTTAAAAGGGTTTCTCCTATAGTTTTTCTACAGAGATCTCAAAGGTTTAAATATAGACAAGTTTCCAAATAATAGAATTTCTTTCAAAGGAATTTATTAAAGCACGGTAAGCCTAATTTTGTTTATAAAAACAATCGAATAATAATAACAAAAGGAAAACCTGGAGTGCTTCGCCTTGATGAAGAATTTCTTCTATAGCCTCCTCCCGATCTCTTTCTGCAGCTCTCTTTTCTTGATCCTCTGCCTTCAACGTTCTTCTAAACAATATTTTCTTTCCATCCCCAATAATTTTACTCAGAAAGAAAAACCTCAAAACTAAAAACTATCCTTTTCTTTTTCAGATCCCAAAATAACAGAGTTCCCCCAAAAAAACTTGTGTGAGAATAATTCCTTCATAAAAATAATAAATTACTAAATAAATCAATAAATCCTTTTTCAGCTTTCAAAAGCTCACACATATCTAAAATTTTAATTGAAATAATTTATTTAAATTAGATATTATCTTCACACAAATTTTCTAATTAAATATTAATAAAAATAATATTTAATTACTCTCAACTATATTAATTTAATTATAATTATTTTCACTTTTAATTAATTAAATCACTTTTAATTTACATTCTATTTCAACTTAACATCCTTTTAACTCTCAAATAAATCAAATCACGATGCAACATTAATTAATTATTTTATGCAATACAATTAATTAATTAAACACTAACCAAGAATAACACAATTACTCAATAGTGAAACTACCTACAAGACAAATACAAGACTTCAATCAAGACACAACTTACAACAGACGACGGACTTGGGACGGGGACACTTCCAAGCCTACTCCCTTTTTCAACTTTTACCCATTGGGTTGATTTATTGCTCGCCCTGTCCTGCCGAAGCAGGTGGAATCGAGACTTATTCCTGCAATCCTGCATCCAGATAAACGTCAAGTAGCACATGTATATGTATGAAATCAACATCCTATCGTGAGAAGGAATTGCAGTGTAGCAGGGCACTCGTGAACGAGTGATGCTACACTGTCCTCTCACCTAATCTATTCTAACAATTATAATATCGATAATGATCTAACATTTCTAACCAATTTGACATAAGGTAACATGATATTAAACTACTGCATCATATAATAATACTGAATTAAATAACATCACATTGGCATATAAATATTAATGATAAATCATTTAAATAAACAAAATCCAACAACACACAAGATATCACAAATCATACTAGTAATGTCATATCAACCGATTATGTCCAGAAAAGGAATAACAACATCATCAAACCACACCAACCAAAACAAAACCCCAATAGAATCATCAAGGTATCAACATATCGAGTTAACACAAAAATTAATAAGTCTAAATATTATGAGGGGTATTACATGTCAACTATTTCAAGAACTAATTAACTAACGCCCTACAAAGTATGGCCAATCAAAATGGGAACATGAACAAAGTATGATAGAGTTGCATTTAAGTTTTGAGTTCATATTTTCTATATTGAATTTGAAAGTATTATATGCTCATAATTTCAGTGTAATTTAACTTCTACCCTTATGGACCAAGGTGCACATCTTTTGGAGATCATGTTTGCTAACTAAATACCATTAGTAGGGGTGAAGATTAACATAGTAACTAGCATATGAAAAATATGTGTATATTAGGAGGCATCATTAATCAAAGGGAGCACAAGACAAAGCCACACAACCCTCTCATGTGCCAGCACTATCTTTGATCTCGCTTTTCACCAATGTTTAAGCTACGAATGAAATGCCACAAAAAAAAAATAGTGGAGTACAATTTAGAATAATGGGGGTCCATTGTTAGATGCAAATCAATAGAAACACCTGCGGGATCATAGCCTCGATATTCCAGGCATCCCAGACCATTGAACAAAAGCTCCCTCCATGTCTAGACCCTCTGTTTCCACAATCCTCACAACCTCTCCATGAACTCCACGATTTATTTTTATTTTTATTTATTTTTCCTTTAAACTATGTGACAGCCTCATGAAATCATGGCTGAAACATCAACCACTCCACAAATTTAGTGATTCAAACACCGATTATGTTTAGACCAACTAAGCATGATCCCCATTTGGTAGCTACACAAACACGTCTCTCTCTCAACACCGTGTTGGCTACTACAAATCAATTCATGTTGCCTCCCTTAAACTTGATAGTTTAGCAATTTTATCATACATTCTACCATAGTTGTTGCAGTCATGCTAGGAACTAGAGCCTCACGTCTTTATCAGATAGCATCCCATTCTCAGGACATTCCTTTCTATCCCCCCATCTAAACGTTTTGTTTTTTCCCAAATTGTACCATACTTCCTAGCATGAATACCCACTACCATTAGAAGAAAATATCTTAGAATCAATTCTTCATTCCCATTCTTCACTTTACTTTTCATTTCGCCCTCCTAGTTCCCTTCGTAAACCCCCTATATTTGGCACATTAATTGTTTCTGCCTGATTCCTCAGTCCTTTGCTCGGGTGCTCAGAGGGATTACCAAAACTAATGCGAGGACAAATATCCAATGTTTGACACTTTTTTCTAGCAAGTGTAAAACACTCTTCCTAAATCATGGTGTACCATCCTGCCATTAATTTGGGTGGTGGGCAGAAAATCCTCCAAATAAAGATCGGTCATTCTACCAAATCCAACTCCACAACAATATTTAGGGTGCCATAAATGTGATAGTGTGAGTCATTATGTCATTTCCAGTGAACCGACATGAACGCCCACCAGACCACAAAACCAGTCACAATAATCTAGATCTGAAACAACAACCCTAGGTGGCGAGTAGATACATAATTCATTTCATTCATCTGCCACCACTTAAATATGATCCATTAGAATTTGACCCGAGAGAACTAATTTATATTGTTTAATTTTTACAAGATTTTATTTACTTATTATTATTATTTTATTATTTTTTATTTATTCACTTGCGATAATAATTTATTATTATTATTATTATTTTATTATATAACACTTCTTACTATATACAATAATTCTATTGCCTATTTAAATATGACTATTATTTTAGCTTTATTGCAATGTTATTAGTATTATTAACAATGGTAGTATAATTATTATTTTAATCCATCCCAAATTATGAATAGTATTCTCTAATAATCAAAGGTTATGACAACATATATTTAAATGTATTATTAAGATATGTATGAACTCCAAAATATGCTTGTAAATTTGAGGTAGTATTATTCCTATGTCCAACAACCAATACATGCTTCTAGAATGTTATACGTTAGTAACATAAAGAAATGAACTATAAATAGTCTTAATTGGTGGCCATGCCACATGAATTAGAGGATTAGTAACTTAGCCATAGAAATTGGGTAAGGTGAAGTAGTCAAGTAATTTATATAGGGCACCCTTCTCATTAAGTTAATGAATTCTCTACTACAAGGTACTTGGTTACTAGCTATTAGAAGATCCCTAGTTGTATTAAAGGGAATTGATCCAGTGGCCTTACAGGTATATCTAGTTTCTCATTTTATTTTGGCCACATTTTTTCTCTTGCTTGACACATATGAGATTTGCATCGGGTTCACACTTTAGATTGAGAACCTATGGTTAATGGTCCACATTGGATCCATCTCAGTTTGAGGGCCATGTTTTTATGGTTAATGTTCCAGATTATTCATGGTACTCCTTCCCATGGAAGCGTTTCAGTCACAGTTTGGCATCGACATCGAAATACACAGCTTCCAAATTATGTCATTCTATCATCTCCTATTGCTTCATAGATTCTAGGGTTGTTCGAGTTTGTGAGTTTTCCAGTGTTCCATGGCATCGGGTCTACTATTGCTTTATCATGATTCCTTGATTCAATCATTGACTCTCATTTGGTTTCAGTAGTAAATAGAAATATCTTTCCTTGCTTGCCAGAATCAGGTTCCAGTGTTACTCCACGGTGTTCTTCCAGTGCTTCTTGGAGCAGTCATCTCATTGTAGGGGGGTTTTGTCCCACAGGGTTTTCCTTCTGTACCTCATGTTTTCATTTGTACATGAGTACCTGATCAGGCCTGGTTGCTGGGACTCATCTTTGCATAATAATTTTGCTTCTCCCTAAGTTGCACTTATGAGGGGGTGTTGGTGTAATTAATATTTAATTACACTTTGCATAAGTTTACTTAGGCATATTTAATTCCTAAGTTTTAGGTTCTTATCTTTATCTTTTGAGCTATCTTGTTGCTCAAGATAAGATTAGGTTTAGGCATCTTTTCTTTTATAAAGCAAATAATTATCATGTAATTATTGAATTCTCGAATAATATTATGTTGCACATTCTTTTGCAACCTCTCTGCTTTTTCTGATTCTCTTCTATGGAAGGTATTTTCAGTCTGTAAATCTCATCTTGGTTTCTAACACCCTCTACCCTCTACCCTTACACCCTTAAACCCTATACCCTTAACCCTTAACCCTTAACCCTTAAACCCTCTACCCTCTACCCTCTACTCTTAACCCTATACCCTCTCTCTCTCTCTCTCTCAAGTATCTCCCTCCTACCCTATCCCTCTCTTAGTTATCTCTCTCTCACTCACTCATATCTCAAGCTCCCCTCTACCCTCACCACCCTCCTGTCTCTCTCCCACTCCCTCCCTTTCTCTCTCAAGTCTCTCCCTCCTACCCCCTCTCCTCTCCCCTCTCCCTTAACCCTTAAACCCTAAACCCTTGTACCCACTACCCTTTATCTCTCTCCCACTATCCCCTCTCTCTCTCAAGTCTCTCCCTCCTACCCCCTCTACCCTTAACCCTTAAACCCTAAACCCTTGTACCCTCTACCCCTATTTCTCTCTCACTCACTCCTTCTATCTTGAGCTACCCTCTAGCCTTAAACCATTCAACCCTCACTCACTCCCTTCCTCTCTCTCTCTCTCAAGTCTCTCCCTCCTACCCTCTCCCTCTCTCACGTCTCTCTCTCTCTTACTCACTCAAGTTCCTTCTATCTCAAGCTCCCCTCTACCCTCTACCCTTAAGCATTAAACCCTTAAACCCTAAATGGGTCTTAAACCATGTACCCTCTATCTCTCTCACACTCCCTCCCTCCCTCTCTCTCAAGTCTATCCCTCCTACCCCCTCTCCCTCTTTCCCCTCTACCCTTAACCCTTAAACCCTAAACCCTTGTACCCTCTACCCTTTATCTCTCTCCCACTCCCCCCTCTCTCTCAAGTCTCTCCCTCCTAGACCCATTCTCTATCTTTGTCTCTATGTCTCTCAATCCTATCTCTAGATCCCCTCTACCCTCTACCCTTTAGCCTTAATCCCTTAAACCCTCTCTCTCACTCACTCACTCACTAATTCTATCTCAAGCTCCCCTCTACCCTTTATCTCTCTCCCAATCCCCCCTCTCTCTCTGAAGTATCTCCCTCCTACCCCTCTCCCTCTCTCCCCTCTCCCCTTAACCCTTAACCCTTAAAACCTAAACCCTTGTACCCCCTACCCTTTATCTCTCTCACACTCCCCACTCTCTCTCTCAATTCTTTCCCTCTTACCCCCTCTCCCTCTCTCCCCTCTATCCTTAACCCTAAGCCCTATGCCCTTGTACCCTCTACCTCTCCTCTCTCCCTCCTACCCTCTCCCTCTCTCAAGTCTCTCTCTCTCTCTCTCTCTCTCTCTCTCTCTCTCTCTCTCTCTCTCTCTCTCTCTCTCTCTCTATCTCTAGATCCAATATACCCTCTACCCTTAAAACTTTGTACCCTCTATCTCTCTCCAACTCCCTCCCTCCCTCTCTCGCTCAAGTCTCTCCCTCCTACCCTCTCCCTCTCTTTGGTTTCTCTCTATCTCTCACTCACTCAAGTTCCTTTTATCTCGAGCTCCCCTCTACCCTCTACCCTTTACCCTTAAACCCTAAACAAGTCTTAAACCTTGTACCCTCTATCTCTCTCCCACTCCCTCCCTCTCTCTCTCTCAAGTCTCTCCCTCCTACCCCCTCTCCCTCTCTCCTGTCTACCCTTAACCCTTAAACCCTAAAACCTTGTACCCTCTACTCTTTATCTCTCTCCCACTCCCCCCTCTCTCTCTTATGTCTCTCCCTCCTAGATCCACTCTCTGTCTCTATCCCTTTCTCTCACTCACTCCTTCTATCTCTTGATCCCCTCTACCTCTACCCTTAAGCCTAAAACCCTTAAACCCTCTCTCTCTCACTCACTCACTCCTATCTTGAGCTCCCCTCTACCCTTAACCCTTAACCCTTAAATCCTCTACCCTCTACTCTTAACCCTATACTATTTATCTGTCTCCCAAGCCCTCCCTGTACCCCTATAATTCATTTGAACATGTTACATTAAGATAAATGATAGAGATATAATGTTCTCAATATTTTTTCTTTGTTGTTAGTTGCTATTCAATTCCAATGGAGACTTTAAAGAATACTGTGCTTTTCAAATACTCTAAAATTTCAAGAAGAATGAGGTCAAGAAAATACAATTTTTTCTTATTTCTTCTCCACTTTAATATATAATCTCACACGAAAAAATCCATGTGAAACCTCCACCAACTTCTCAAAATAAAAAGTATATAATTAATAATAATTATATACTATTATTATAATATATTATAATATATTATTATAATATGTATATTTTATATTATAATATAAAAAGTATATAATTTATGAGATTTATATTAATATTATCTATTATAGAATAAAAATATTAAAAAATGGAAAAAATAATAATAAAAATGATTCATGTTAGGGGGTTCAACCGAACACATTTTGTAGGTTTGAACGAACCCCCCTGAAATACATTTTTTAATTATATTTAAAAATGGTTCGGTCAAACTTGGGTTTGACTGAACCCTTGTTCGACCGAACATATTTTTTGGGTTTGACCGAACCACCCTTTTTTCACCTTCTCCCTCCCAGGCACCAAAAATGTCTAGAATTTTGCACTTCGAAACTCGATTTGAGAATGAAAATGGAGGAGACTTCACAAACCCAACTAGTATCAGGTAGCCCCCAAAATGAGCTATCCAACAAATATAATTTTAATATGTTTTGGTTTTATTATCTATTTGTTTTTTAAGGTTTATTAAATATAGTTTTTCACCAAAAATGAAGCTCTTTGTTCTGCACATGTGGAAAAATAGAAGATTGTCAATTTTTTCTTTTTGAAAAATATGAGTGCACCAGATATTGGAGTCCTTGATCCAACATTTTTTTTTTTGATACATACAATACTATTTATGCGTTATATGGCAACACTATGTTTGAATTCTAATTAATTTGACTTTGAAACTTGATTAAAGAAAAAATATTCAATAAAAAATAAGTGGAAGCACTAAATATCAAAGTTACAAATCTAAATTTGAAAGAATTAGAATTTTATCCTTCATGGAAAAAAATTTATGCATTATATGGTGTGCGTGATTTAAAAAAATGTTGTTTTATGAAAAAAAACAATTTTCATGGGAGATGGAATTTAAATAACTGCAATCTAATTCCAATCTTTTTTTGGAATCTACGCACAAAATGTGATGAGACTCTAGTTTGCATCATCTTCAAATTCCTCACGGTTTAGCTGCTATAGGTGCCTGAATTTGAAGATTTAGTTAAAAATAGTAATTTTAGTGTACAGTTTGGCCAAAAATTGTAAACTGGACTATTTTGGGATCACCCTGTTGGAAAGGCTAATAAGCCTTAATATGCATATATGTTGAACCTTATGTAGTATGCATGTAAATGGAGGGTAAGAAAGTTGTTCTTTTGTATAAACGTTAATTTTTGCACTATAAACAAAGAAGCAAGAGTTTTTTGAGATGCTAACCTTATATTTCCTTGTTTAACAATCAATTGTAATTGCAACAATGTAAATTTTTGTCTCACGCTCAAATTGTAACCAATGGGTCCTATTAGAGGGAAAAATGAGACAAATGAGCATACTCGATGACATGTTATATGCAACCCATAAACATAAAGCAATTAATGCTCAATGAATATTGTAATTAATAAGAATTGTATTGTATGAGTGAACAATGTATTTAATAATAGATAACAAAGTCTTTCTAGGTTTTAACAATTGATTGGAAAAATATTTTTTATGGAATTTGGAGAATCAAAGAAAACCTAATCACCTATGAATTGAATCTTTCATGTGTGAATTCTATCGTTCACTTCTTTTTCTATTACGTAAATTACATGTGCTACTCTTCTTTGTGCAAACTATAAATGATTGAAATTCTAATATGTCTACAATATTGAAAAGTATGAACAAAACAATAAACTCAGTCTAGTGGTATGTATCAATCTCAATACCTTGTAATCTGTTAATAGTGAATAGGTGTATACAGAAATGCTTCTCCATGTCTTTCCTAACTAGGTACATAAATAATGAGAATGGAAAAAGTATTACATGTGAATGCATGACATTATAGAGTGGACACAAAATTTTCCTTTGATTAATGCACAAGAATATGATCTACAAATTTTGTAAAGAATGTTGAAGTAGAGAGAAATGTTCTATTGTTTACAAGACAAAGAACATTTGCAAAGGAAAGATTGCTTTAGGAAAAAGGTGAATAGTTTAATAATGCAACAACCAACCACAAAATGGAAAAATTGAATGTCATATTGTAATGGTTTCGTTTGCAACTAAAAGACAATAAGTAATTTGTAATACCCCTCCTCTTACTGGTAGGATTTAGTATTTTTCAATGCGGTTGTTTGCTACTTGTGACGATGATGATATTGTTTGATTAGTTAGATACTATGAGGATACTGTTATTGGTTGATATGGTTAGTTAGATGCTAGATGATGCTGTTATTTCATTTTGGACATGATTACCTTATATGACATTATGGTTGATTATATCAGTTGACTTTCTGAATTATGATATGATGCAGTGATTAATTTAATATGTTGTGAGATGATTATTAGTTAGAAATGTAATTCATGGATTATGTTATAATTGTTAGAATAGGTGTGACGAAGGACAATATAGCATCACTCATTCGCGAGTGCCCTGTTATGTTGCGATTCCTTCTCACAATGCAGTGTCTTGATTTAATGCTTTGATATATATGTATATTTGCACATGTACACAACTTCGTTTGTATGCAGGATTGCAGGTATAAGTCTCGATTCCACCTGCTTCGGCAGGACAGGGCGAGCACCAAATAACCCAACGGATAAATGTTGATACAGAGGTGACGATGAAGTCCTCCCGTTCCATGATATCAGGTTGTCTCATTTGTTTGGTATAGTTGATTTTGTGTAATTGTCGCCTTTGTCTGTTGTGTTTGTGTTTTGTCTTATTTTATGAGGGAATTTATAGTTATGATTTATCGTAATGATTGAAATAAATTATTTATTTTAATGTTGGAACGTTAATTGTTGTGGTGTAATCGATTTTTGTTGATAGAAGTAATTAGTTGTTTTAATGTTAGATTTAAATTATATTCGAATATTTAAATGATTTAATTATTTTGAAAATCATATATTACAATTAAATAATAATTATATATTAAATGTGTTTTAATTATTTTGATCAATTATCTAGTGAGGATAATTAGGAGAATAATTTATTGAAAATAAATAGGTAATGTGAAGTGCAAGAAAAGTTGAAAAACAGGAATTAAAGCAATAAAATAAATAAAAGAATTAAAAAAGACATTGTGAGCCAATAGGAATGGAGAGTTGGGAAAAAGCTTGTTTTAAAGAATTGTTTTTCTTTTTATCTGTGATTTTTGGAGAGCCTTGAAGAGATGAGGAATATATTTAATTTTATCATGAATTCTTGAGGAGTGATCACACACACACAGAAGAACATAAAGCTGAAGTGCTCCAGGGATTGTTGAGTTTGTTCTGGACTACAGATTGGAATCAGATTCGAGGGCATCTTCAAGTTTTGCATTGGACTCCAGGTTCCTCTCGTAGTTTCCCTCGTACCTTTCTATTCTCTGATTGTTCTGAAAAGAAAAATAGATCTTTTTAAAAATAAATTTTGTGAACATAGAGAACTTCTGTTGAAAATTGAAAACTAGGGCAAGTTATTAGACCTGGAAACAGAGAAAATCATAGTTACTATACTGTACAAAATTTTGTCAAAATGAAAACCTCTGTCTCTGAAATAATCAATTTGTCAATAAGAAATTTTTGGAAAAGATAGTCTTCTTGTAGACAATAGTAAATTTAAAGTTTTGGTCTTTGTAAACATATTTGCATATAATAGATTTATTTAATTCTCTGTATTTTACCTTCTGATGTTATTATAGAATACTACTGAATATAAATATATCTGTCTTCTATTAAACAAAATTATGAGTATTTGCTCATATATATATATATACACATACTTTCTTTTAATATTAACATTATTTCTATATTTCAAATCTTTTCCTGTCTGGTTTTTATATATATATATATATAGGTACACACAGAAAATTCGTATATTGTATTTATACTTTTATTTGTAGGTTCTTTGCATTATAAATTTATTTGGGATTGTATTTATGCAATCAAAATTTTTGTTATGGCCGTATTGGCTGTCCGAATCCGTGCCTGTACCGGCCGGATTGTAATGTTTATTATAAAATAAACGAAATTTTGTTTTTTATCAGTATGGAATTCTTTTTATAAAAAAAAAATTTAAATTAAGAAAAAAATGTAGGGGACGGTGAAGGGACGGCCGAAGCCGTACCCTCCACCCTCTCGCCTGCCGGGTGTACCCTTATTCGCAGTCTTGAAAGACTGCTGCGTACACAGCAGTCTTAAAGACTGCTGCGTACACAGCAGTCTTAAAGATTGCTACGTACACAGCAGCCTTTAAGGCTGCGCACTGTACACAACAGTCTTTATGACTGCTGCGTACAGTGAACAGCCGGCGGCCTGGGCGTATGCCATTGTTTTTTTGTTGTTTATTTTATTTTATTTCTTATTTTATATTTAGTTTTAATATTTATAAATGAATATATATAATTTAAATACATTTTGTTAAATTTTAATAATATTAATATATATATATATATATAATTAATGTTATTTTATCATTGGATGGGTATTTAATTTAATAAATATAATAATCATATTTAAATTTATTTAATTTTTGAATATAATAGTTATAATGTATTTTAATATTAAATATAATAATTGCAATATATTTGAAATGAAATTTTGATTATGTATTTAATATTTTTGTTAATTTATAATATGATTGTATTAAAGTTTTAAAGGGTAATTGTTGAAGAAATAAAAAGTATTATTGTTATGGGTTGGACGAATTATTTAAACTGGTATTTGTTTTAATTGCGGAAATTATGATTGTACGAAGTGTAATGGGGTTATTTTTATATATAACTAAACTTTAGATTATTTTAGCATTTGGGATGTAATAGGAAGCTTTTATGAAATTGAATTAATTTGTGATTTTGGTTGTGTAATCGAGTGAGTTGTTTTTCCTTAACTATGAAATCATGCAGTCTTGTTATCGTTTTCTTTTCTTTATGGTTGTAAGTTTCACTCGTATTGTGGAAATCTGTCGTCAAAGTGTGAAAACCGTGTTCTAGAGGCTCATCTTTTAGAGTGTTATTCTCCTCTTGTTATGCTCTTGAGCGTTATTGTCTTACGTTAGGAAGGGTTGAACGGTTGGTTAAACTTTTGGTTATGAATTGTTGCGAGAGAGTTAATGCCTCGCGTGTTCATGTTGTGGTATTATGCTTTTATGTTTAGTTCAACCCTTGCCTATTTTTGAGATATGTTAAGGGTCATAGGGAGAGTGGCTCTTCGTGGGCGCCGGTGCCTCGGGTAAGAGGAAGTGCCAGGGGAACCCACGAAAGAGTAGTTAAACAAGTGATAACCTAAAAATAGAACTTAGGGGGGATGGGTAGTAAAACATACAAGATAAAGAAAAATGGATTCCCCGTCTATGCATTAGGGCTACCGTAGACTAGTGATAGACTGAGTAGGCCGTGGTCGGCAAGGTCGTAGTCTCATCTTCATGAGAGATTATCGGCTCCGCATTAGCTACCCTATGGTGTCGGCGCCTCAGTAGGAGGAAGGGCCAGGTGATCCATAGATGGGTGTCGGCGCCTCGGTCAGGAGGAAGTGCCAGGGGATCCCATGAGAGCTATGCGATGACACTCTCCACTAGACATCCTTGTTGTTCTTGTTTCTTGTTGCCTCCGGATATTGTTATTTTTTGTTGTTCTGATTTTAGGGCTAGGGAATCCATAGGTGGGTGCTGGCGCCTCAGTTGGAGGAAGAGCCAGGGGATCCCATGAGAGTTATGTGATGACCCTCCCTACTTGACACCCGTCTGACTTGTTCTTGTTGCTTATTGGAATGGTGTATTGAATGGTTGATTCAGAGTTATTATGGAATCGTGTTCTTTATATTTGTTATGATTTATTTGGAAATGTATTTTGAGTGTTGGTTCGGTTCTTCTGTATGTTATCTCCTTATGATGTTTCTTTGAACTCTTGTGATTGGTGATTCATGATTGTTAAGTGTTAGTACTTCATGTTATCGTGATGAGTTCTTGTTTTACTTGTTATGTGATTTGAGTACGTTGATGGTTGTGCATTGCATATTTGAGTTGTACTTGTTTTATATCATGTTGTTGTTGAGTCGGTTGATATTCATGGTTGGGTTCACTTCCTCGTCACCTCTGAGCACGGGGGGGTGAGTTACTTTGTAATTCACACGGTTGGGTGGAACGTGCTCCGCACCCGTTGGGTTCCCCATCAGCGTCTTGTCTTCTCAGCATTCCGCAGTGGAGTTGTACCAGTGATCACTTGTATTTCACAATTCATTGTACTTGTATCATTCCCATGTTGGGAAACTCATTGTAATTCATTTATCAAGAGATTGTAATGTAACAGTAAAATGATGATGTAATAGTTAGGATCATTTGTATCTCTTTTAAGAGATTTATCATGGATGAAATTATGCGATGTCTATCTTACTCGCATCATGATTATCGGATGTATCATTGTATAGGGTTATCAGGAACTAAATGGTTAGGTTATATTCTTTATCTATTCTTATGTTTTGTTGTTGCGGTGTAACCTCGCGTGCCCCAGAGAACCAAGTGTGTTAATGTGATGTAATGTGCTATGTGAATTATAGTTAAGTGTTGTTACATGTTTAATTTAATTGTTTTTTAAAAAAAATATTTGCATTGTGTGTGTTCTCTGGGGTTTGCACGACGGGCATTACATAATTTATCTCTTTTTCTATTTCTTGTAGTGTTCCTTTTATTCACTTTTGTTAAAGTAAATTGATAGAATAGGAAGACATTATTATTGATGTATAAAATTCATGTTAAATGCATTATGTGTTGTTCGTAAGCATTAAACATAGAAGCAAATGATAAAATTCTCAAAAAGATAGACCAACACAATATTTTTTCGTGAACATCGAGGCACTAAATACAACTTTTGCAAACTTTGCTAATAGGATAATAGCCATTGGAGCACTGAATACATAGTCAATGCATCAAATTCTTACACATTTTAAATCATGTTGACCAATGTATTTAGTTTTAATGCTTATTGATTTAGCCACAAAACTATGCTATTTGTGAAAGTTGTTCAAACAAAACTGTGTTGCCTTTGCACAATTGTAGAGCCTGACATACTTATAAAACATGCAACTAGGAAATGTAGACCTAAAAATAGACAAGATTTTGCACTTGTTTTCAATCACCAGTCATACTGTTTAATGCATTAAACATGTTTGCATTCAGTGATTAAATAATTGCAAAATATATAATGTTCTCCTATTTTCATAATTTACTTTAATAAAAATGAATAGTAGACGTGCTCCAGCCAATAGAAAGAAAACAAAAACTATTGAAAGTGATGCATTTTATTTTGAATTAGCCAAGTTTGGCCAATGAGATTTTTTTGTTTAAAATATTTTTGTCTTTTTCCTATAGTCAAGATTTAAGCGCATAGTTTTTATGCCGGGAAATTACAGTTTATCTCTTTTTCTATTGGTTTGACTAGGTCAATTTTTCATTTTCCTTTAAGTAAAATAGGAAAATAGGGGAAATTTATTTGGTTTGTCTATGTGTTTGTGATACTTGATAACGAATAATATTTCTTATTGTTACAAAATACAGCAAGGAAAATGGGAAAAGTATATGACATATGCCTTGAGTAGAGTCTAGTTAATAGTGGACATGTTCAATGCATTAATTATTTGTTTACTGCCTAGATGGATAGTAGCCTATCAACAAAGCATGGAAATTTTTTATTTGATATCTGAATCTTTGCAAAAATTTATGATGGTGGTCTATTTTTTTTTGCAAATTTTATCATTGTCTCTATGGTTCATGGTTCACAATTGCAATTGTTAGTTTCTGTCAAAAGGCCCAGGAACCTTAAATTTGCATTTGTTGAATTTTCTTTTGAAATAGTTTCTTATAGTGTTAGTTGGAATATGTATATTATTCATTTTCATTTACATAAATTAGAAAACTTAGCATACATTATATGTTGCAGGAAATATTTAATCATGAACTAGTGAATAAATGTTTAATGCACTCAATGTAATTTATGTGAGTAGTGTTTAAGAAGTGATGAGTACACAAGCATTAAATAGAAAGTTTATTCATGAAATATCAGGTAATTGTTGCTTTTAATTTGTGCTAAATGGAAAAGCTACTTAGTAGTTTCACATCGTTTGTAGAGCTCCTGCCTTGTTCAAGCATTGTACAGAGCAACAATCATTGAAGAAAACAATTCACAACTCAAAACACAAAATATTTTGAACAAAAAAAAGAAAAAAACAACACATTTGTCATATTCCATGAATTAATGATGCATAGTCTACTTTTGTTTGTGCTAGCTATTTATCATGAATTTTCATTTAGTGCATTAAACATGCATTCTCTATTTCAGTACTTAGTAGACCACAAAAATTCACACAATATGCATCCCTTGATTAAATATTTTCCACAATATATAATTTCACCCTATCTTCATAATTTGGTTAAAGGAAAATGAAAAATGGACCTACTAAAACTAATAGAAAATGAGAGAAGCCATTATTTTCAAGCATTCCTAACATTTCATGAATTAACTATATGTTCACTACATGTTGGAGTAGGTCAACTATGCATTGGATATGGTGCACTTGTCTATCAATGTATATCTATTGTATTAAATGCTATTATGTCTACTATTCAATTTTGTTTAAGTAAATTGGGAGAATACGACATATATTTTTGCAAATTTTGTGGGTTCACATGCACTATGCATTTAATTCTTAATTTTTCTATTTTTAATTCTAATATTTGCTTGCCTAATCAAATTTAATTGTCTTGTGCAAGCCCTATCATACATTTTTGTTTAACTAATTCAAGAGAATAGGATACTATATATTTTGGAAAACATTTAATCATTGAATGCAAATTGCATAACATTTACCAATGCACTACTTGGAACTACAACAACAAGTGTGTCATTAATGTAGTAGGTCTATTATTAATAGTTGTTTAAGAAAAATAGAAAAATAGAAAAACAACATAAATTGTGCAAAATATTTAATAAATAAATTCCATATCCCATGATTGCAATTATGCATATTTCTGATTGCAAAAGTAACGTGCTTTAGAGAAAAATATAGTTTCATGTTTACGAATTGAATAGCATGTCATATAATATGCCCATTTGTTTCTTTGGAAAATCAGATTCTTGAACTAGTGTTCTCCTTTATTGTTCAAAACTCTTCCAATTCATAATTTTCACACACATTGGAATAATCAAATTTCATTGCAAACAAAGTAGGAGCATGATACAAGAATCTAGACTTACAGATTGTTATTGAAGAACCAAGTCTAATAGTAGCAATATAGATCTTTTTCCTACACTTCAATTGCAATAGATGGTTCCTGTGACAAGAACAATTTAGAAATATAAGCACACTGCATGACAAGAACATTCCATTGATAAACATGCAACAGGGAAGCACACAATAATTTTTTCCAAATATTGAAGAATTAAATCTAAATTGTATGAGCTTTGCCACTCAATTACTCATTTGCATTTTTAATGTTCACTTGCTTAACCAAATTTTATCATCTTGTAGTAAGTATATTAATAATCATAGTCTTAAAAAATTAGTAAATTATGGAAGCATTGTGTACTTGGGGCTCATGGACATATTTTTCATGTTTAAGAACCATGATTTATCTGTTTGGCTATTGATTGTAGCATGTATACTATTCATTTTTGATTAAGTAAATTAGGAAAGTAGAACATTACATATGCTAACAAATGTTTAATCACTAATGTAAATTGTGTTAACTTTTCCAATGGACTCTTTCACACTGTAGCAATTAATGCATCATTAGAAAACTATGTCTATTATTGGTTTCTGTTTAAAAAAATTATGACACCAAAAACAAATCATAGTTATTTGTAAATATTTAACCAATGGAATCCATATTCCATGATTGCAATTATGCATATCCTTGTTTGCAAAACCAACATGCTCATCAAGGGAAAATAGTTTCATTTTTATAAATTACATAAGATGTCACTAACTGTTCCCATCTGTCTATTTTGCAAGTTAGTTTCTTGAACATGCATTGTCCTTTACTGTTCACAACTCTCCTAATATATAATACTTAGATGCATTGCAAAGTTTAAATTTCATTGCAAAGAGAGCAAGAAAATGATACAACAATCTAACCTTGGAGCATGTTTAAAAACTAGGTTCACTTGTAAAAATATGAATCTTTGATCCCCAATTCATTTGCAACCAATGGTCTCTGTCATAGCTAGAATTTAGACAAATGAGCATAGTTAATCACATATAACATGCTATCCATAAACATGAAACCAAAAAGCACACAATAAATTTTGATTTAAGCATTAAATCGAAACTGTGTGAGATTTCATGCATAAAATGTGGTCAATGCAGTTGATACATAAAACTTGCAAACAAATCAAATTATATGATCTACATACACATGGTTTCATTTCTATAGACAATACTTTAGTTCTTAATTTTTACACTTGCATTTCTAATATTTACTTGGCCAATCTAATTTCATTTTTTTTGCAACATGATTATTATTTATTTAAGCGTACATAAGTTAGAAAAACATGTGAACATTATATAGCTGGGAGTGATGAACACATTTTTTGGATCACCCATGCTAAAGTAGATGATTACGCAACATGTTATGCACATAATCATCATGTCAAAAATTTGAGGCACATGCATCAAAACAATCTTGCCCTCCAGTGCATGCATTAAGAAGTTCTATAAAATTCATGACAAACAACATGACTTGTAATTTCTTGACAAACGTCATGAATGTTAAAGTCATGAAAAATGCGAGAAATTTAATAGCACTTCCCTGCATTCTCTGCAGACCAAAATAGCTCCTATGTTTCCTCTTCCTTACAATCTTAGAATCAATACATGATTCATGAATATTTAATCAATGAATTGCACATCTCATGATTACAATTATAGAAATTTCTCTCTGCAAAAGCAACATGCTCATAAGGAAAAAATAGTTTCATGTTTATGAATCACACGACATGTCATTTAGTAAAGCCAATTTCTTGAGATAATTAAATTTCATTACAAACAAAGCAAGAGAATGTTACAAGACTCTAACCTTGCAACTTGTTGTTCAAGAAACAAGTCTATTTGAAATGAAACTAATCCCCAAATATAAAAATGTAATGATTTAAATTATTTCCATAGATTAATCCCAAAACTTTTATGCACAAATTTTAATATAATATTTATAGTTCAAGTAAAGACTTTGAAATTAAATAAATTGATCAATAATTTCACTCAATACATTCAAGCATGCCATCAATAAATTAATAATTCAATAAAACAAAATATTTAGAAACTGTATTGCTCATACAATTTATTAAGCTTTAATACTTATCTTTGGAAATGTGTAGAAGAAATCCCCAAATATTGTTGGAATGGTCCCTAGTGCAGCCTCTTCCGTCTGTGAGCAGTCTGGGAGGAAAACAAACTTTACTGCTCTACATGAGTGCTGGTTCCTGTCACGCCCCGCTGTGCGAACCCCAAAGGAACTTAAACAATGGAACAATTTTTTTTTTAAAGAATATAATAACATACTTAAGAACTATAACATGACAACATATTAAGAGGCACAACTTGTTCCAATGGGGTACACGAAGTGACATGACTATTCTAACCCATAACCACGATAACATGCTAAACCATAATTAAACAATTACATAAATCCATTCATTCTCACTTCATCATTTACATATCCATTGAACAATAACTACATTCAAGACATAAGTACATATGATAACACATGAGATGATAAAGATATAAAGTGTTGCATATTTCGATAGATACAACATAACGTAACCAATTGTTACAAGTGACAATTCTTGAATACATACAGGGCCTGAATATACATCACATCCCAAATAATAATGAAATACAAATAACTGAAGATACATCTCAATAACTACATATCCAAATTACATCGAGGTCACCCCATCACACGTGGGAGACGATACATCAATAAAAATATTAAATACATTACAACTAAAGTATATACAACTATCTGGTACATAAGAATAATTGAATCATCAACATCTTCCAAAAGCCCTGCAATGAAAATACACCTGCAAAAGAAAGGGAAACCCAACGGGGTGCGAAGCACGTTCCACCCAACCACCCCCGTGCTGAGAGTAGGCAAGGAAGGGTCCCCGACCAAGTACGCCTAACAACAACAAAACTAACTCCAAGAAGATAACTCAACACCAAAGACCACATAGAAACACGACACTGGAAAATCCAAGGGGCACAACAAACCACTGAAGAACATAACAGCCAGACACGATCACAACCTCAATGAACTCAAGACACAAAGTTGAAACTCAATACATAATATCAATTATTACATCCAACCATGTCCAAAGACAAATCAATAAAACACTTCCAGAGGACTTCAGTAACTCAACATAAACAGAATGTTAGACGAGAGTGTCATCGCATGGTTTCACATGGATTCTCCAGACAACCTATTACAAGGTGCCGCCTCCATCTCTACATGGATTCTCCAGACATCCAAGTTAAGGTGCCGCTTCCATCTATGGTTCTCCAGACGGCCTATCTCAAGGCGCCGCTCCATAGGGTCACTCATGCGGAGTCATTGACCTTTCGTGAGGACAAGGTAATGACCATGCCAACCACGGCCTTCTCAGTCCCCTTTAGTCTGTGATAGCACTAACAGGCGGACGAGGCTTCACAATTATCTTATTAGTGTTTGATCCCCACCCGTGGTTTATTACTTAAGTTATCACTTATTAATCTAACTCTATGTGGGTTACCCTGACAGCCCCTTTGTGCGCCGGCCCCCACTAGAGCCACTCTCTCTAGACACTCTAGCACAAGAATATCCAACTCACAGGATTATATCAACAAGGAAAACCGAACCAACAATGGCTCAATCGCGAGGCACAACCCTCTCGCCCAAAATCACATGTATGCCATTTATACACAATACGATCCAAATATACATCAATACCACATTCGAAGCCAAATCATAAGGACAACTTCAAAACACAAGATCGAACACCAATACAAAATCCACGCCTCTGGAAGTCCTAAACACGACTTAGTCTCCTATAACTAAATACATTGATTCTAGGGTTCTTCCACATGACCTAAACCCAATTCAAAGAAAAGCAACTAAAATAAAATAAAATAAACAATCTCGAGAGTGAACAAATCATAGAACCACACCAACTACTACAACACAATGAACTTCACCAACGTCGCAAATCAACATCTTAAGAAAATTTGATTAAATTCAAGCACAACTTATTTCTACTTCACATGATAACACTATACCGTTGGATCCTTTATTCTTAGCCAATCAATTTAAATACAATCACATAACTTAATTTCAATTTACCCAATTAAACTATAACATTATGATTTGTAAAAAAATGTCTTATAACTTCTAAACCTTTGCATAATAAATCTATTATATAGATATTAAAATTTCACTATATAAAAATAAATAACTTTCATTAAATAATTCATATATATATATAAAATAATCATTTAATATGATTAATATAACCATCTTGCAAAAATTATTTTTAAAACGAATCGAATCACCCATATTCGAATAATATATATAAAAATAAAATTCGAATTAAAACTTAATAAATAAATAATAATAACCATAACATATATATATATATTTATATTAAATAATATATATAATAATTATATATTAAATTATATATATATATATATAAATCTATAACAATTTGAATCCGCATTAATTATAAAACGAATTTAAACAAATATTAAAAAAATTGAAATAACCTAAAAAAAAGAGAATTCATAACAGCTGCTGCCGGCTGTGGTACACTGTACCACAGTCGACAGACTGTGACAGGCTGCAGTACGCAGCCCTGTCGGCTGCGCCCAGTAGCCTCGGCTGCTGTGCGCGGCCGACGGTGGCTGGGTACAGCAGCCTCCACGGGCCGTGGGGGTACGGCCTCGGCCGTCCCCCAACCCAAAATTTTAATATATATTTTTTTTCTTAAAAAACTAAATTTCATATAATTTTAATTTAATTACAATTTCGTTTTCCAAAAAGAACATAAAAATATGGAATTCGAATACGAATTTTATGATAATTTATTTATTAAAAATTTAAATCATACAGGCACGAAACAGAGAATCACATGATCACAATTTCACAGAATAATATATTTGTTTGCTATAAACATAATTATATATTATATATATATATATATATATATATATAATAATAAAATCAATGTTTATTATCAAAGCATAAACATGTATATATGTGAATAAGTCATTCAACAGATGGCAATAACTAAAAATTGTTTTTCTCAAACAGATTTAAGAAGAAATTAGACTGATAAATTTCAATTCATAGCAAGACTAATTTTCTTTTTTTCAACACAATTATTTCAACGACTACATTTTATAATGAAGAACTTCAGAGGATTTTTGCTATAGTTTTCTTCTCAAAACCTATGGTTTTCAAATCATAATCGATAGATTTTTCCTTACTGATACAGATCCACATGCAAATTTAATCTTCAATCTAACACGAATTTTATTTCAAACAATAATTTTCCCTACTAAGTTACTGAATTTCAGAACAGATTAACTACGGTTTTCAACAGAAAATCAAGGGTTTTATTCGACAATAATTTCAAACCACAGAATTTATTTCTATAAAATTTTCATTACATGCATCAACAGGCATTATTCCAAGCAAAATAAAATAATAATAAATAGCAAAGGAAGAACCTGGAGTCCTTCGTCTGAAGAAGAATCCCCTTCTGAAAGCTCCTTTCGAATTTCTCCTGCAGCTCCTCCTCGAATCTATCTATCTAAACAATTATCTTCTTCCCAGTTTTCAACCAACAAAATTCTTTTTTTTTAATTTTTCCTTTTTAGTTTTCCCTTTTTAGATCCCAGAACAACAGAGTAGGAGAAGTTCTGTGTGAGAATAATCCTCTTCTAAAAAAAAATAATAATAAATCAAGATAAAACTCCATAAAGCACTTCTGCTTTCTTTTCACAAAAAGCCTGCTTCTTATTGGTCCCTTTCAGCTTTTAAAAGCACAAATTTATCTACACTTTGTAATTAAAATAATTTATTTAAACAAGCTATTATATTTGCAAGATTTGCTAAATTTAATTTTAACAAAAAAAAAGATATTATTTAATTATCTTTAACAATATTTATTTAATTTAATTATTGTCGTCATTATTAATTAAAAATAATTATTTACTCTTTTAAATAAATTAAATCACTTTTTAATTTATAATATATTTAAATTTAACCATTTAACTAACACACAATTAAATCAAACAACTAAACAACCTTAATCCGTCATCTTATAAAGTAACGTTAATTAAATAAACATGAACCATAAATCAACTGAATACCTCAACAAAACAAATTACACAAACAACGAGAACGAAAAACCACAGTCATAACATGACTCACAACAGACAACGGACTTGGGACGGGGACGCTTCCAAACCTACTCCCTTTTTCAACATTTTTACCCGATGGGCTAGTTTATTGCTCGCCCTGTCCTGCCGAAGCAGGTGGAATCGAGACTTATTCCTGCAATCCTGCATCCAAGCAAACGTCAAGCAGCACATGTATACATATAAATATATAAACTCAACATCCTACCGTGAGAAGGAATCGCAGTGTAGCAGGGCACTCGTGAGCGAGTGATGCTACACTGTCCTCTCACCTAATCTATTCTAACAATTACAATATCAATACAAACTAACATTTCTAACCAATTGATCCTAAGACAATATTCTAATTAACTACTGCATTATAAAGTAACACAGAATTCAAATCACATGATCATAGAATTATCACATTGACATATGAAACATTCAAGAGAAAGCATTGCATAATAAAATAATCCAAACCCTACATACAGAGTATCATAAATCACCATAAAAATATCAAAAGTAGCAATCAATTAAACTACGCAACCACACACACCAAAATGATGAATCAGTCACCATCACAATTCAGTATCACACTAACATATAAAGCAAACAATAGTAGTAAATAGTATCAAAAACATGGGGGTATTACAGTTCCACTGGAACAATGCTCAACACTCATGCAACAAAACCATGCCCTGGCCAAGACCGTCTCGAGTGCACGCACTTGTACCCCAGGTTGGACACCCACTGTAGGAGTGCCCCTTCTCCGTCCTACTCACAGCCTGCTAACCTAAACCCTATTCCCACAATGTGCTCCACTTGATTTTCCTCTTGAATATATTTTTTTCCCCCTTCTTTTTCAAGTCTCACATAAATGCTTTATATAAACTTTAAGGGGTGGTTTTCCAAACTATCACACCCTTTCACGAGATTTCCACTTAATAATTATTTCAATAAATAATTATGTTTCCACCTCCTTAAAAGAGCTTTCACACATATGCTTTATTAATATGTCATTTAATCAAAGGATCATAATATCCTTTATTCTCCCTTTAATTTTAAAGGGATTTTTTTTCATAATTTTTCTTCTTGGGGAAAAAATCACATAACAATTCTCCCCTTATAAATTGATGCTGTCCTCAGTAGCACATGTGAAGCATCTACTTCACAACTCAAAAAAGACATAATCAATAACTAAAGAAATTGATATTGAATATAAATATTCTTCATAATATTGTATATATATTTACTTCATCTATTTGCTTTTCTTCTCTTAATTCATAGATATCTCTTTGTTTTTAATTGTGTTTTAAGTTAAGTAATTACAAGAATGCATTTTTTTATTTTTTATTTTCCAATGAGAAGAGTTGTACATACATAAATATTAGGAATTTACAATCAAAGAAACTAATGGTAGTCTATGTGTTTACTCACATATATTTCAACCTTATCAATTTTTTCTCATGTTACCAATTTTCCTTAATATAGATATTTTAAATCTTATATATGTAACTTCAACATTAAATCTATAAAATTATTAAATAATGTGTTTACATAACATATATCTAGTGAAACGACATACATATCCCATACTATGTAGTACTCATTCATGAACTAGATAATTGATATACTTAAAATATATTCTAAGATGATAATCATGCATTCCAGACTACATGAGTATCCTCTTTTCCTATATGTCAAGTATAATTGAATGGAAAAAAATTAAAAAGTATCCCTAAAAAAGGTTCATATCTTTCAATATATGCACAAAGTTATTGGGTTGATCAAGTCCAATAACAACGTACAATAAAATAAAGCATGGTAATCTTTCTAGGTATCTTATCAATGATAGTAAACTATTATAATACATTGAGTACTTTCATAGAAAATCATTAGGTCTAATATTTCCTTCATTGTTAACACAAGAGAAAATATTGCTTAAAATGATAATTTGACTAGAATAGTGATGATTTGCATAGACTCATGTCCTATGATATGAAATTCGACAAGGCCATTGGGACCTCCAAATAATGAATAGAGGTAATTTTTTTTAAAGAAAGCAACAAAATTCATTCAATAATTTCTTTCGTTATGTTTTCCTTCATGTAAGGAGGCTCATAACAATAAATCTCTATATTAGTGATCCCAATAAATCATACAAAATCCTTTTGTCACACTTCTCATGTTTTATCCACAAAGCAATCCAATATTTGTCAATATGACTAGGATACTATTATATACCAAAATATGATTAGGCTTGAGATCTCTATAAATGAATTCTAACTTGTTAAGATTTTTTATGCACATTTATTCATAAATTTCTCCTATAAAATATATAAATTATACCCCTATATATGAAAAAATCACATGCTTGTTTGACAATCTCTATCTTTGATTTATTTATTCCCTATATAGTATTTTATTGCATCTCTAAAACCAATCATAAGCAATCACCCATGTTTAATCATAAAACATTATTCCATTCCAATCAATGTATTTAAACAACAAAATATTTTCAAGGTTCAAGATGTAGAGAAAACTCACCTATGATTTTATATCCTATAAATATGTTATTCTCAACAATTTATTCTAAACATATTATTGTTTCTCCAAATTTAAAACATGAATCTAAGGACCTATGGGTTATGGGCCCACAATGTAAACTATATTAGACTTAAGTGATAAAATATAGGTGTCACCCTTTTTTTTTTTATAGAAATAATAGGCATAGTAAAATCACTTTCTCAAATACATTCTTAACCAAATAAAAATTAGTATGGGTAGATGAACCTCACCATTACAAATACTATTTCAAAGACAACTTCAAAGACTAGAAATATGAACAAATTTGAATTCAATACTTCTGAAGTGTTTGAAATGTTGTGATATATTAATTGGTCTAGAGCTTCATGAATTATTAAATTATTAGAATTAAATGAGTGAATCATGAAGGTCATTCTTATTTTTATTTTTTTTGATAGAAATAATAGGCATAGTAAAATCACTTTCTCAAATACATTCTTAACCAAATAAAAATTAGTATGGGTAGATGAACCTCACCATTACAAATACTATTTCAAAGACAACTTCAAAGACTAGAAATATGAACAAATTTGAATTCAATACTTCTGAAGTGTTTGAAATGTTGTGATGTATTAATTGGTCTAGAGCTTCATGAATTATTAAATTATTAGAATTACATGAGTGAATCATCAAGGTCATTCTTATAAGGAAGTAAAGGATCAATTTATTTTTTTTGAAATTATGATGCTTTGAGTATCATACTTTGAATTGATGTATGATGATTTCAATCATTTAAGCTTTTGACAACATATCTATCAAAATTACTCTCAAGAGGAATATGATCGAATTGTCATAATGCAAGCGCCAAAGAATATCCATTTAATATCAATCCAAAAAAATAAATAAATCATTTTCATCATCACCAAGATGGGGTAAATTTGTATGTAAGCAAGATAATAAGTTGGAACCTCGTTTCTTCTAGAGACCTCATGATCTACATAGTCCATATGGTTTATCAAAACCATTATTATTTTAAAAAAAATGGCATGTGGTTAGTGCCACAAAAAGGGATCAAAGGTTTAAGTACCTTGACTGTTGGACAAATATGCATAAAATAATTTTTTTAAAGTTTCAAATATGAAATCAAGTTATCCAACATTTTCATCCAAAATACTTATTGATATACACGATCATAATTGAATAGGTAGGTATGCTACTTGTTTGAAGAAATGAAGAAGTTCAAGAATCATATAATGTTCAAAGCAAAGCCAAAAAGGTGGTTTTACTAATTCACAACTCAATGAATATTATTTCATAATCTTTAGTCAAATTATTCTTAGATATTCATAGAAATGATGTTTCCTTTTAAAATAGTTTTCCTTTGAAAATTATTAGACATGTTATGTTCTCTAAGATCTCATTACATATGACAAACTTTACCTAGTATATTATAGGATCCTAAGATGTTGATGAAATCTGACCTATCTTTGGTCAAGGGGAATTATAAGTGAATAAGAGTAATTTTTTTTAAGATAGATTGAAAGCATAATATTTCTTTCATAAATTTGAAAAAAATATTCGTATTGATTCACTTTTGGATTCAATACTCTAGAATAAGAAATCCAAGTATGTTGGATGTATACTATATAAGTCCAATAGAATGCACTTATGAATTCCCTTCTAACCCACTCTAATATTAGAGACCCTCCAAAATGATTGAAAAAATATTAATTAAATCCTAATTGCTTGTAGAAGAGAACTCATACCGATTGAAATAGAGAAAGATCAAGATCAAGATCAAGGACCAATACTTAAGAAATTAGCCAACATTGTCAAGGAACCTTCCGTATCATAGGGATAACTATAGTCAACATCTGGAACTAGTAAAAATCTATACTGATGAAGCAAAACATCCTTATGGTAGTATTTGGGTCAGAACATCTAATTCATCTCTGGATAATATTTTCAAGTATGCAAAACCAAGCTTGATGCATTCAATAACTCGATTGGATTTTGATGTTGATGGAACTCCATGTTATGCTAGGACTGCATATAGGAAATCAATGAGGCTTGGTTGAGCTCCTAAAGCAAGTTATAGTGGTCATTCGAGGTGTTCTTATGGTTATGAGAGGTATATTAGATATGTGTAAGGTTCACTTTTATTAGGTGTTGGAATAGACGGGTATATTTTCTTCTAGATATGTTGCAAGCACCATTGTAGAGAGACAAATATTGGAGGTAGTTCTTATCCACCTTCATATGCAAGCTGAAAATTGACTGTTGGATATTTGTCAGAAAATGGCTCTAGGAATCGCTTGAACAACATGGTTATCGAATGAGAGTGATTCAATACCTAGATTTAATTATGATATAAAGTTCTAATTAAAAAATGTCCAATAATTTTCTCTTGTTTGCAATGGCTGACAGTCAGGTTATGTCGTTGTGCAAGGAGATCAAGCGCTATAAAATTGGTGATATAATTTACACACGAGAACCTATAATGAGCACTGTATGGGCCTGCTTTAAGAAATGCCTTCAACCTCAGAAAATAAGCTAATAGGTTATTGCCAATATCACACTTTCAGTTCAGCCTTTCTAGAAAAAAGCATCAATCTACACTACCCTAACTCAAATGCACATTCAACTGAAAAAAACAAAATGTTTCGTTTATTGCAAGTAAAAAGGAATTACAACTTTCCACCGAATGTTCATAGATTTCATAGGAAATGAGAACTTCAACATTGGTTTTTAAAGTAAATTTAAAGTGGTTCTAACTTTCTACCGCAAAATTTCAAAGTAAATTTAATCTACTAAATTTTTGTTCGTAATTAGTTTGTTGAAGGAGTTAAAAGAATTTTACTATGTCTATTTGGTAAATGTTAAATTTAAATTGATTTCCAGTGAGAATCAATTTATGAATCGAATAATCAAAAGGGGTGAAAGTTTTATAACCATTTAGTGAAAGGTGGATATTTTATGGGAACCCTAAAATTGATTTATCTCTATTAGTTATTCCATTTTTCTATTTAAACTTTGAGGATAATAAATAGTCATGAATTTAAATTGATGTATAAATTAATTTAAATTATTATTATATTTATATATATATATATATTTTGTAAAAAAAATAAATGTAACAAAATAATATTACTATTAGGATCTATACAGGCTCTGATACCAAATGAAATGAAACTAATTCCCAAATATAAAAATGCAATGATTTAAATTGTTTCCACAGATTAATCTCAAAACTTTTATGCACAAATTTTAATATAATATTTATAGTTCAAGTAAAGACTTTGAAATTAAATAAATTGATCAATAATTTCACTCAATACATTCAAGCATGCCATCAATAAATTATTAATTCAATAAAATAAAATATTTAAAAACTTTATTGCTCATACAATTTATTAAGCTTTAATACTTATCTTTGGAAATGTGAGAAGAAATCCCCAAATATTGCTGGAATGGTCCCTGGTGCAGCCTCTTCCATTTGTGAGCAGTCTGGGAGGAAAACAGACTTTGCTGCTCTACATGAGTGTTGGTTCCACTGGAACAATGCTCAACACTCATGCCACAAAACCATGCCCTGGCTAGGACTGTCCTGAGTGCACGCACTTGTACCCTAGGTTGGACACCCACTATAGGAGTGCCCCTTCTCCATCCTACTCACAACTTGCTAACCTGAACCCTATTCCTGCAATGTGCTCCACTTGATTTTCCTCTTGAATATATTTTTTCCCCCTTCTTTTCCAAGTCTCACATAAATGCTTTATATAAACTTTAAGGGGTGGTTTTCCAAACCATCACACCGTTTCATGAGATTTCCATTTAATAATTATTTCAATAAATAATTATGTTTCCACCTCCTTAAAAGAGCTTTCACACATGCTTTATTAATATCTCATTTAATCAAAGGATCATAATATCCTTTATTCTCCCTTTAATTTTAAAGGGATTTTTTTTCATAATTTTTCTTCTTGGGGAAAAAATCACATAACACTATTTTTAGCAATATAAATATTTGTCACCCACTCTAGTTACAACCAATGGTCCATGTGATAATTACAAAATAGATATATGAGCATAGTCCATGACATACAACATGGCTATCCATAAACATAATAACATAACAACACATAATAAATTTTGGCGAATATTTTAAAATTAAATGCAATATGTGGGAGCTTTATCACACAAAATGCAAACAATGCAATTGATGAAGAATCAAATTATATAATCTAGTCACTTCTAGTGTTATATCCATTAAATGCAAAATATCCAAGATGTATTTGAAAGCTGGTAAGTATGCAAGCAACAAAGGAATACTTAATTCTTTTTTTTGTATTGCTTGTTGTTACAAGGTCCAAGGAAACAAATGTATGTAGTCCATAACTTTACTATTGTATATGTTACATGTTTCCTTTTCAATTAGTCACTTGGCCAATTACATTGTGTTGTAGAATTTTTTTTGTCTTTTTCCTATAGTTAGGATTTATGCTCATATTTTTTTTGCTTGAAAATTATGGTTTATTCATTTTTGTTAAACTAAATTAGAAAAATAAGGGCACATTATATATTATGGGAAATATTTGATCATGAAGTAGTGAATACAAAAATAAGGGCACATTATATATTGTTCTTCCCATAGAACACACGCCCCGTTCGGAACAGGGACCCTCTCTTCTTTCGCCTTGCCGAGTCATTTTGTCACTGCCTCGTTTTGCGTGCCTCCCTTTTTTTGATGTCTTGGATGGTCAATGTTGCTTTAAAGTCCCACCATAAGTTGACCATGCCCTCCCCCTTTAATTTTGTTGTGTTCTGGCTCCTCGCAGAGTCCCTCTTACAGTTTGACCCTGCCAACGGCCCCAGGCCCTATCAGGCCCGGCCGTTCAGGATTCCCTCGCCGGGTTTCTGCACTGCACCTACCATTCTTGGTGGCATTCGCTTCATGTCCTTCTGAACCTTGGGGTCTGATTCCTCGTTCGCCGTTTACTAAAAAAAAATTGTAGAAAATCTCTGATGGCGTCCTACCCTCCGGACCCCCAAACCTCGAAGTTCCACTTCTAGGGTTCTGACCGTGCTTCACCATCACTTGATAGCGAACCTTTGGAAGCATCCCGCTTCCTAGGTCCCACCACCGTATTTGTCGACTAAATATGCAAGAGACCCAGACTGCCATCAGGTGCTCCGGGCCTGACCATTCAAAATTTTGAGTCCGAAATTCCGTGATGGTTCTGTCGTCCCTAATGGCAGATCTTTGACAGAAATCCACGCTCTGGGCCTCAGATCACTCTTTGCTGCCGCTGTCCCGACCAACCTGAAATATTCACAACGGTTGTCGTCCTACGTCTCCACAACCTTCGGGCCTCGGGTCTCCTACCACCATTGCCGATATTCAAACTCACCAACCTTTTTGTGCGGATGTACTTGCATTTAATATGATCATTAATGGCAGTTAGGGGTATAAAATACCCACTCCAACCCATCATTATCATTTGACAGGATTGCAGAGCGATCAGAGAATTTCATCAAGGAGCCCACCATCTTCAACACCTTTGTGTTCATCGCCCTCAGCGTCATTGCATCGATTGTAAGTGGATCCCGCACCTCCCCACATCATGTGTTTGAGGTAGGTCATCCGTTTGCCCTACCGAGTGTTGTTTTCATGATTGTTGAGGATTTAAATAAGTAGTAATCATTAAGAAGGTGTGAAAATGAAAAAAATTGAGAAACCTTCTAGGATGCCCTCCTCACTAATCTGGAGTTTCTCCTTGCTATGGTTGTTCTTCGCGGAGGGAAAATGTCCTCTTTGGCCCTAAGACCTACCTTCACCATCCATGAAAAACTAAACAAACCTTATGATGGTAATATCACCTTTCGAGCCCGTCCAGTTAGACTTCCCTGTTCGGAAGTCGCCATGGATGCCACTGTGACAACTCTTCCTGACCTCCTGACTGCCAGAGCCTGCCCTTCTCCTCACCGTGGGAACTTCAAGCTAAACAAACACCCTTTGGGTCTCTCAAGCCCGGGACCCCAAAGTTCCGCTTCTAGCATTCCGCAGGTGCATCGCCATCCTCCACAGTGAAATCTCGCCCGGTGCCCTGCCCTACGGACTCTGCCTTCCTGTTTATTGCTGCCAGGTGATTTAAACTCATAGTCTCCTTATCAGCTCTGGGCTTCAGGCACCAAGTCTTCATGCCTCTTTATCCGCCGTCCTCATGGAAAACTCTTTCAGCACCTCCATGCTCTAGGGCCCGCCCTTCTCCCCGCTGTTGGCTTTTCTTTTTGGACCGACGTCCTTTAGATCTCTCGGGCCTCAGTATCTGGACGTAGGTCCCCGAGATTCCACCTTTCTTCTGCCATCGGGGAGATATCCTTCCACTGCCAGGACCTCACAATGACACACCTTTTTCCTTGGCAATTTCACCCCATCTTTCTGATCGCTGGGCTCTAGATCTCCATTCGTCGTGGGATGCCACATGAACTCTGAACGCCATCATCTGCACCAGGCCCCATAGCCCAAGACTCATGTCCTCACTCACCATTGCGGACAAGAAAATCTCGCTCACCCCTCTGACCTCCGGGTTCTGTCCTCCTGATTGTCGCCGAACTCAAAGCCAAACCTTGCACCATTGGACCCTTACTGCCAGGCTACCCCTTTCAGACTTCCATATGATGTTTGCACTCCCAAATGGTGAAGTTCGAATTCCTTCCTGGTGTCACCGGCCTGAACCCTCAGAAGTAAAATGATATACTACCGACCGCCCTTCAGCCCACTGGAACCCATACCCCAGAATTCCTTCTCTGTATTTCTGTTTGCTATCTGCCATTCCAAGCTATCTCTAGATGGCTCCTCAGCCTAGGACTTTCGAGTTGTCTTAAATCAATCCAAATGAGCCCAAATATGTAATCTAACTTCGACCCCACATGCTTAATTTTGGTCCAATTCATTGCAAACCTCTTAAAATACTAAAATTTGACTGAAGGGAGTCTCTAGGAGCCTTTCGTCGGGTTTTCCCTTCCAAACAACATTCTTGCCAGGGAATTCCAGCCCTCTAGGCCCGAATTGTCCAAATTCCCTAATCAAAAGATTAATAACATCTGAGGATAAAAGGTCATGTTATGCTCTTTGAAATATATATTGTTTTCAGGGTATTGGCTAACATGAATGCTTTTGTGATCCATTGTGCTGACTTTGCCCTTACTTGCAGAATATATGGAATTGGGTGTAGGACCTTCAGGGGCATCCACCAAAAAGGACAAGGGGAAGAAGTTAGGAAGGACCCCTCGAGGGAAAGAAGACAAGGACCAGATGAAATACCAATTCCAGGGCGAGCCTCTCCACTCAAAAGTCACCAGCGATTGGAAGGAGATCACTAACACCAACATAGGCCAAGTTGACATCTATGAATTCATGCAAAGGGTCAGGGTCAACCCGACGACAAAGAATGCAAGATTGATAAGACAGAGTGGAATAGCAAAGGTTGTTGGATTCCCTCCATCTCTCATGGCCCCCAAATTGGTCATGGCTTGTCGAGAAGCATATCAAACCGACATAAGGACAATCATTGATAAAGAGGGAAACATTCTCACTAACATGTCACCTGAAGGGATCACAGAGACCTTCCATATTCCCACATTTGAAGAGACGGAAATGCCCAACATAGAAGAATGCTAGGTGGCATGGGACGATAATTTGGTTGTCTGCAAAACGTTAATAAATCTGCATTGGCTCAAGGAAAGGCGGGGTAGTGCCTTGAAGGTTCCTCAAGAAATCTTCCGCAGTGATTTCCACAAAGATTACCATGACTTGGTCATGATGCTAAGCCGAGTTATGGGTTTTCCTACGACAACCTTCTTCCAGGAGTGGATGGTGTACTTCATTGAGTAGATTCTGCGTGGAAATGAGGATGTGACCGCAAAGACTTCGTTTTACTAGGGAGGAATCATAAGGGACTGCTTCCATGAGCAGTTTGTCAGCATAAAGAAGAGCTCCAAATTCTATATGACTTCCTATCTTGTCTATTCTTTGGCGGATCAAAGACAGTACAGTGGGTTATTTGTGGCACCCAGTCAGGAGCAGGGGCGAAGAATCAAGGCATATGATGAGTACCCGCAACTCTAATACCAAAACATCAAAAGGGATTACTATAGAGTAAATGACACCTTTACTGGCCATATTATTAGGCTGATTGCTGAAAACTACGAGAGGAGGGTCTCCCATAGTGCCAGGGCACTTTTGAAATAGTATGCATTTCTCTACATCCAATATCTGAAGTTCACATACATCCGTGCCTAGGGCTTCACTGAAAGGCCAAATAAGCTGCCCCAATACCCCAACGACCAAATCATCCTATTGGAGCTTTCTCGGAACCTCCAACACCTACAGGCAATCTGTAGTAGCAAACACATAGCAAGGATCTCCTATCCCATGACTTTGGGCTAAGGCATGTATCGACTGCAAACTTCCCTGTGTGCTAGTAACTCCGAGAAAGAACTGAAGGATTACCATTTCTACCTACACACAGCTCACCCACGGATGGACCCGCATGGCCACATCAGGAAAGCACTAGGGCTAGCATATGCCCATCTTCACCACATTGAGGATTTTTGGGGTGACTGGCAGGATGATAAAGAAGTGCGCACAGGGAGCTGCATGCAAATGACTGTACAATTCGTAATAAGGGTGCAAGCATTCCCTATACCGGACCAAGTTGAGGAGGACGAGGCCACTATCATGCATCTCAGGTACCCTGCAGTCGCCAATCTTCCAATACCATCGATTGACTGGGACGAACAAGAGGTCGATGACCTAGATACCATAACTCAGCCAATCTTGGCTCGTACCAAGGAGTATATCAACTGGCAAGTGCCTCATTTAAAGCAACAAGGATTAGTCTTGACTTATGAAGGGCTCAAAAGTGAGCCAAGTGCCACAGAGAATGTTGCTACCACCACTTCAACTGGCGGGACCTCCAAGTCTCCTCCGCTCACCAGATCCAAGAAAAGAAAAAGGACTGAAATAGAAGTCACCGGACCCAAAGGTTTATGCAAGGAAAGAAATAGGAGGCTCACCTCCCAAAAGGCTCAAACAAGTGGGGGGAACTCCGGAACAACCGTCAACCCAAGAAGAGGAGGTGAAGGATGCAAATCAATTGGAGCCTTTCCTGGCTCTCCCTGCCCCTCCTATTGCACCACCCACCTCCCTGGCTATGGTCGTTGCATCTCCACTGGTAGTGGACATTTCTATCCATCTTTCCCCTTTGCCTCTAGCTGAGTCTGTGATAGTTATTGACTCCTCTTCCGCCATGACTACTCCCCCTTCCTTTGCTTCCATGTCACCAATCACATCACTCCCTCTGACAACAATAATGACACCTGTTCCAACTACCACTATGCCTGAGGCTCTTTAAAGGAACATGCAAAACCTTCCCCCTAAGCTCTCCTAGATCTTAATGGATCTGACTCTCCAAGAAGCCCTTGCACAAGTCCTTGCTACTGCTCAACTTTCACAACCACTGGCAGGGCCACCGACTATGGAAGCTACCATGCTAATCTCTAAGGAGTGGGAGGAACAAGAGTGGGAGGCCTCTAAGCCTATTGAGGAGGAGGCCAATGAGTACCATGAGCACCTGGAGTACGAACACTGAACCATCGAAAGGGTGGCTTATGAGGAGTAAGAAATAAGCTCTTCTGAGAGTGGGGACGAAGAAGATAGCTCTGGTGCCAAGGAAATCATACAAACCTTTGATGATGACCTTGAGGATGAAATGGCACAACAACTAAAAGACATTGGGGCAGAGGCAAAGGGGTCACCCCATGATGAAGAAGGGCAGCCACCAGAAAAATAGTAGCAAAAGGATGTAGCTGAGGGTGAAACCCATGTTGTCAAAAGTCCCGAAGCTGAGTGAACTAAGGAAAAGAAGGAAGAAGAAACATCAAGAAAAGAAAGTTCCATTCAGCAATCATCCACTACACTGCCTATCAAACACCTCGTGTTCATCCATGACTCCGATGAGGAGGGAGATGCTTCCAGAAAGAAAGGAAAATCCCTAGAGGGAAAAGGAACAAAAATCTTGGCATTGACTGAGAAGGGTGAAGGTGACCACGATTCACCCAAAGGAAAATCTGTTGTGCTCGAGTGGTTGGAGAGGCAACTTGAAAGAAAAACCCCTATGCTGAAGGACCCAAGGGAAAGGTTAGAGGCCATCTTGGCTTGAGCCCAAACCATGACAAAGAAGGAGAGGAAGCCCAAGGTCCGATCCAGGGTAATAATGGATTCTTCCATGTCTCGAGTGGCACAAATAGCAACACCTACGATTGGCCAGGCAGGGGTGAGTTATAACATCTCCACCATCGACTTGGGAACCGCCACCAGAGAGCAAAAAGTTGGGCACCTTGAGGAGTCAGTGGCTACAATGGTGCATCTAATAAAGCAAGATTAGATCTCGAAGGATGAGCTCAAGGCATAGGTTGCGGCATTAACAGATTACATACAACAATGATCTTTAGTAGACGACCTGCCTACCACATCCATGGCCACACCTCAACTGCTTTCCAAAGAGCAGATGGATAAGATGGAAAGAAGAAAGAACTTGGAGAAGACCATAGAGGACTGGTTCCAATGAGTCTTATACATTGGAAACATGGGAATTAGCCGGCCTGCGTGAATAGCCAACAAGTTCTTTGACCTGATGCAGTCTCTAGAGAGCACAAGGAAGCTCTGCATCGATTTCCCCGCTACTTACGACTCCACCTATCTGAGGATCGAGGCTATCCTTTAGTTGCCTGAAGCCACATGGGAGAAGAAGCTTACATTTAAGAGATAAGATCACTGGTTGATTGATGTGTGGCACCAAGACTTTGACAACCGGAAGGAGAGGGTTGAACAAATCATGAGCAAGGTAGATCCAGACATTGAATGGATCAAAGAAATTAGGGAATAATTTGCTCGTTACCTTAAGCTGATGATGGACTATGACATGCCCACTATACGAATGGATCCAGAAAAGATAAAACCCTACTTCCAGGAGAAGATGAAGGATGGGATGGCTAGTGAAATCACAACGAAATTTTTGAGTTTTGTTGCCCATGCCTTCGATCAATTAGAGTCGTTCAGAGACCAAGGCTCAAAGTATGATGAGGATTGGAAAAGGCTGGAGGATAATGCAAAGGAATGGAGCTACCAGGTGCTGTAGTATGAAATCATCGAAAAAGACAAGCTCCAGGAAGTCATCCTCAAGTTCATAGAATACACAACTTCTAAGGGGCAGGAGGACAACCTTGTCAAAGATGAAGGGCTCCTTGAAGAGTAGCTATAGTGAAAACAACAATTTGCTAAAGGACAAAAGAGCTACAGTGCCATCAGCAAGAGGATGAAATAGGGAAGAGACAAAATTTAATTTAAAATTATGATATATTAGGGGGTAGGTGAAACCCTATTTTGTAATGAATCTTGGCCACACAATAAGAATTAATCTTGGCCATTCATTGAATCTTTTAGGCACTATAAATAGGGCTCTCGTCTCATTTGCAAAGAGAGTTGAGTTGTTGTAAAGACATGCTGCAAAAATTTATGTAGAAAATACATTAACTTGGTGCATTTTCTGAGTTTTTCACATGTTGCTTGGTTCAATTTCCATTGTTAAATATTCGATTTAGACTTTATTGCTATTCTAGTTAGCTGTTTCTTGTTTCAATAGATTTTAGGAATGTTGTCTTGTGATCATGAAAACTCCTGCTATGTTGATAACTTCTTAGCCCATACTTTTTGATGTTTGTTGATGGTGAATAGTTGTGTAAAGCTAGCCTAAGCTTGAATTCAAAGCTGCTCCAAAACATTTATCTTTGATTCATGTATGTATATGGTGAATGAAGGACAAAGTATCTACAGACCTTAGAAGATAGCACAATTTCTATGATACTGTGATGTCCTTGGTTAAGTGGGATATTGTTTCGAGAAGTTGTCCATTGCAAGAACTCCATTGTCACTATTCACAATTAGTTGCAGACTTAGGAACTTTCCCTCTTCCTTTCCTTCTTTTCTTTTCTTTTAATAACTAATCTATGCTAAGGTTCATTGTATATTATAAAGCAAAATCCAACAACAAAATGGAGTCCAAGACTGCTGTTTGAACCTACAGCCAATGCATAATGACTTTCCATCTTAAGAACTTCATTTCAAGATCCAACTTCCATGCTCTGTAACCCATTTGTAAGACTGCCTTGTGATTCCATCAAATCATATCAACCTATTGAGGTATCTAAGCATTGTCATGACCTAACTTCTGAGAGACCTTGGGATAGTGTTCTGCAATTTGATTGTAGAAGATTGTCTTTCAAGAGAGGTAGTCCACCTACACACTGCCTGTGTTGAGAAGTGTATAAAAACACCATCAACAAAACTGGTGTGAGAAGGATGGATGACGGTGGAAATACCAAGTTAAGGGTTAAAAGTGAAGCTGGATCGAATCGAACCATTTTCCCCAGAAAGATTTTAAAGAGTTCTACGGTCAACACCAAACAAGGAAGAATTTGAAGAATTGTAGCCTCCTACAAGGGCAAAGCGAGCTTAAGGAAGTAGCATTGCCTCTTCCTCCTCCTCCATTCCATCCCCTCCCATTCCACTGCACCTTCATTTGGCTGGCCTTCATCTTCCACCCAACCATCTCAAACTTCCTTTGTACCTCCTATCTCCTGTAGCCAGGGGATTGCTTCTCTCCCTGCCCTTCCAACGCAGGGTGCAGTCTAGTCAGCCACAACTTAAGTGCAGTCCCAAATCGCTGTTGTATTGCAGGTATAGCCCCAAATTGCCATTTTACAATAGTAGATAGCACCTCTGCCACCCTCCATGGCTTGGTTACCACATAACCATTCGTTGATACATTTTTTTGACTACAATGATATACCCAAGCATCTGGAGGGCTTTTGTTTGAAGTTCCATCCACGTGACCTACAAAGGACAACTGGGGAGCATATCAACATATTTGAGATAGCGATTACTGAAATGAAAGTTGACCATGAGGACGTTGCATGCTGCCTCTTTCTGCATTCGTTGAGGGAAGAAGCCTTCTATTGGTACATCAATTTACCGAGGGGATCCATTACCTCATGGAATCTATTGAAGAATAGCTTCCTACAAAAATACAATATTCCCATCAGCCCTTCAGAGCTTTATCAGCAGTTCATGTCTGTCAGAAGGGAAGTTAATGAACCTATTGGCTCCTTCAACGATCACTTTCATTGGGCCTACACAAGGCTTCAGGACCCGTACCTCCATAATTATGTCATGGCTCTCCTAGTCTACTATGCAATATTGGACAACCCCACCTCAGCTTTGGTGAAAAGGATGCAACCGCCACCTGCCTCATTGGTGGCGGCCTATAAAGAGGCTGTTGTCACCAGTGCAGACTTGGGGCAGAATATCTCTGGCCCGCTACTTTCTTTGGGGCCAGTAGCTCACCCAATGCAGATTTAGGGGCTTAATCAAGCGTTTTCTCATCAAACCCCTCTTATGAACCAAGTACCTCAGCTACCTATGGTACCACATCCTGGGCAACCATTGAATTATGCGTCTCCCCCGCCTTCCTATTTGTAGCCCCAACAGTAGTATAACTATCCTTAGGCTGCTCCACAATAGCAGGCGTACTCCCAGCAGCCTCAGGCCCCATTGTACCTATCGGGACTAAAGTTTCCTCTAGCTTATCAGAATCAGTCGGTAGCTCTACCCACTTTTCTCCAAAATCTGATGTCGTCACCTAGGAACGGGACTGAGAAAGACAAGTTAGAGGAGCTAACTGAGATGATAAAGAAAATTTCCACAGAAATGACGCACCTAAAAATTTAGAATAATCAATTATAGGCCTCTCAACATAATTTCTAGGCCAATCTTAAATGAGACAACCGAGACAATAGGGACAGTAGGGATAATCACGAAGCCAACACTTCCTCTGGCCAGAACTATGATAGGGGGAAAAATGCCAATCAGAATGCAAAAAGGAGACCTTCTCAGAGGCAAAATCATACATGGAATACTAGGCCCAATAATGAAGGAGTCCCTACTCCTTTTGATCAACTGGAAAATGATGAAAAAATGACCAACGAAGTATACTTTGTCAAGGCAGCCTTGTCTGGATGGTGTCGAATTCATAAAACTAGTAGACATTTTGAGTTGGATTGTCCCGAGTTCCAGACAGCTACTGAAATATTCTAGGTGGAAGTGTAGAATGCAGTAGACAATGCTGGCTGTAGGGACATCGTCCCATCTGAGCCATATGATTCCTCCTTTCTTGTGGTTAATTAAGCACCATTTCTGTGAGGTGACCACAATAAGCCCAAAGTCGAGTCTGCTCCTGTCAAGGATGAAGAAGCACAAGAGGTAAGTAATCAACAAACTTTGGCTCAACTTTTTGATTCAGTAGATAATGGTCTAGTAGATGAAGAGGAGTCATTTATAGATGAGGTCCACATGTTCCACCAAAGGTCGACTCCTTACTTCCTTAGGAATAGATAGGCGGGTGGACCTTTTACAACTTCTACCCCACCAAACAATTTTGCCACTCCACTTGATCCTAATGCCAGCAATAACCCTGGACTTCCTCATATACCTACCCAATACTTCAACAAGAATGGATTTCAAAATCAGTCACAAAATCAGCCTCAAGGCCAACCCCAAAATTTTTCTGATCAAACGAAGGTCCAACCTCCTAGTTCTACCATAGGCCAAGATTTTAGTTTATAAATTGAGAAAATGGGTGAATATGTAGCAGAAGAGTTCAAGAAGGTAAAAATCAGCTTGTCAGCCTTCAAATTACTCAAAGTCCCTGTTGTAAGGAATGCCTTCTTTAGGGTTCTTAATGGGACTCCATCATCCAGTATGACTCCGAAAACGTCAGCCAAAAGAGTTACCTTTGAAGAGCCTAAGAAGGAACTAGAGATACATGATAATACTGGGAAAATGAAGGATGTTCCTGTGAATCAGTCTGCAAGTAAACAAGTTGAAAAGGAACCAACACAGGCTAATAGGAAGATTTCTAAGGACCAGCCATTTAGGCAGACCAGGGATATGGGAAATTATAAGAACAAAGATTAGATAGCTCACATAGACACACCTACGGGTATTTTCTAGGGGAGACCAGAAACTCCCCCTTTTCTAACCACCATTAGGATCTTGGGAAGAACCTGCATAACTGCTTGCTTGATTCAGAAGTGTCTGCCAATGTCATGCCCTTGGCAGTATGCAAGGCTCTTGGCATCACTCCCACACCTTCAAGGAGGAAGGTGACCCAATTGGAAAAAAACGAAGATCAACATTGTGGGAGAAATAAACTGTATCTCGATGCAAATGGCTATAGACCCATGGATACAACAGGTCATCGATATTCAAGTGGCAAACATTCCCGATGCATATGGAATCATCTTGGGAAGGGAATTCACCAATGCACTGAATGGATACACCACTACAAAACTTTCTCACATGTGGCTACCATGGAAGGAGCTGCCAAATCAAATCCGTATTGACCCTGAGCCCCGTATGAAATACATGATCACATAGTAGAATAATATTAATGAGGTGTTGTTTATCGAGACCAACTTGGGGAATTACCACCCTTTCACCTACCAAAATGAGATTGGGCTTCAGGAAGAATGTGCAGATGAAGTGTTACTAGTGTTATGTAGTCCTTCGACTGATTCTACATGAATGCCCCAAGACACAAAAATATTGATAGAAGCTAGTGATGAGTCTGATAAGGATGACAACTAGGGAATACTCAGTGGCTTCCAGGAATTCATGGAGAAACGTGTAAGGGATCAGGTCAGCCTAGGGGCCTGAATGAATTTATAGGATCTCTTGTTACCAAACTGGTGTAGGGTTCACAATGTTTCCCACTCTGAGTTTGATTGTTGCTTGTGCCAAGCAGTAGTTGCACATGTTCAAAAATTAGCTACTCCTCAGATAGAAATGCCAAAAGAGGCACCAACAGAACCACCTATTGATCAATATATCAAACTAGAAAATTCCCCTAAGGTCACAGGGCTAGCCACCCAGCTGAAAGGGAGCAGAAGCTTAATCAGACCTGAAGATAAAGAATCCTCTACATGCTAGACGCTCTAATTTGATGGATCCAAGTCCAGGCAAGGAGCTAGAGCTGGGTTCGAAATCATCAGTCCAACAGGTAAGAAATTTCTAGCTTCCCATAGATTGTAGTTCTATTGCACCAATAACGTAGCAAAATATGAGGCCTTAGTCCTTGGCCTTCTCATGGCCTTGAAGAAAAATGTAAAAATGCTGTAAGGTTTTAGGGATTCTGCACTCGTAGTAAAACAGGTTAGGAAGTTGTATTCTTGTCATGATTGGAGACTTACAAACTATAGGCATAGGGTTTGGGATCTTTTGGAGGGCATAGATGTGCTCAATATACAATTGATCCCTCGTGCTCATAATTGTACGGATGACGCCTTGGCTCAAGCAACCAACACTTTGTAACCCCCCTCTTTGTTGGGGCTCAAGAAATTCACTGTTGAGCTGACATCCATGCCATCGGTCCTAGATAATGTTACCCACTTGCAAGTCTTCAATGATGACAAACATATCCTTCAATTCATCACTGTTGTGCATGTTTTGCACACACGCCTCGCCATAGGCAGGGACCCCCCTTTTTTTCACTCCCAACAGGCTGCTTTGCTCCTGTCTTATTTTGCGTGCCCCATTTCCCAGCCCAAATTGGTCATGTGCCAATAAAAGATCAAAATTCCCTACGTACCCAGATTCACCTACTTGGGGTATTCAAATCTGCAGAGAAATAAAGTCCCCCATCCCCTTTCTACCTTTTGTCTTGCTTTGGCTGTTTTGGAAACATCCGAGGAAACCTGTCGCTCCCGTTTCCTCAATTTTGACTTTGGGGACAACTTTTTGGTGGATTTGAGATATTTTTGGAGTGCGTAAATGAATTCCCAAGGTTTATTCAATGTTCCGTTAAGTTTTGATGGTTTTGGAACTTTGCCTTCGGAATTCCCTTCCTCCTTGGCTGTTTTGGAAACATCCGCAAACCCCCGTCGCTCCCGTTTCCTCAATTTTGACTTTTGGGGCAACTTTTTTTGGATCTGAGATGCGTTTGAAGTGTGTAAATGAATTTCCAAGGTTTCGTTAATGTTCTGTTAAGTTTCGATGGTTTCAAAACTTTGCCTCTAGAATTTCGTTCCTCCTTGGCTATTCAGAAACATCCGTAGACCCCCATCGCTCCCGTTTCCTCATTTTTGACTTTGGGGTCACCCTTTTTTGGATCTGGGATGTGTTTGATGTGCTTAAATGAACTACCAAGGTTTCATCAAAGTTTGGTTAAGTTTCGGTGGTTTCAGAGCTTCGTCCCCCTTTTGCTATTTTAGAACTTCTGGCGACCACCACCCTTCTGGCCTCCTGAGCCCGACCCCTCTGTGGTCGTTTCTGGGGCTTCACCTCTCCGTGGCCATTTTGGAACTTCTGGCAGCCACCTCCCTTCCGGCCTCTAGAGCCTGGCCCCTCCGTGGCTGTTTCCAGGGCTCTGCCTCTTTGTGGTCATTTTGGAACTTCCGACGGCCACCTCCCTTCCAGCTTCTGGAGCCTGGCCCCTTCATGGCCGTTTTTGGGGCTTCGCCTCTCCGTGGCTGTTTTGGAACTTTCGGCGACCACCTCCCTTCTGGCCTCCAGAGCTCGGCCCCTCCATGGCCATTTTCGGAGTCTGTCCCTCTTTGGCTATTTGGAACATCCGCGCGGCCATCTCCTTCCCGCCCTCTGGAACTCGGGCCCTCGGTGGCCGTTTCCGGGAGCCTGTCTCCTTCCTGGCTGTTTTGAACATCTGGGAGCCTACCTCCTTCCCGGCTGTTTTGGCTTCCGTTCGTTGTCTGCCTTCTGGCTTTCTTTTGCCATCCTTCTGGCCTTTCGGGTCCAGCCCTCTCGAATGTTGTCTGCCGTTGGCCGTTGGCCTTCCGCTATCTTTCCACTGTCCTTCAAGCCTTCCGAGTTTGACCTTCTGGAATGCTATTTGTCGTTGGCTGTTGGCCTTCCACCATAGGGAAAGTCAGCACCCTTGAAGCACGCATTAATGTTTATAGTCCAAATGCACTCCAAATATGAATATCAAGATATTTTGATGATTCATGGATAGATATAACAGGGAATTTGTAGGTTTGACTGACATTTTCCTTAATTCATGTATAAATGCACTTATGACACTTTGTGTTTGCAGGAGTCAAGAAGCCTTTCGTAGGTCTATCGAAGAGGCCTATTGAGGGAGTTGTCCTACTTTTTTCTAGATAATGATTTCTAAGGAGTTTTTTGCCCGAATCAGGGGCCACCAATCCATTGATGCAAGTCATCGACCGACCTGTTTGATCCAATAAAAAATGTTGCAAGTCCACCAAATGGAGGGCAGCTTTCAAATAGTCTCTGCTATAGTGAAAAGGGAAATCAGCTAAATGACAAAATTGCTACAGTGACTGTCACTAGATGACAAAACAGGGAAAATACAAGGAATGTATTTTTAATTGTTGAATATTGTGGGGTAGGTGAAACCTTAATGTAATTGAATCTAGGCCATTCATTGCAAATTGAATCCTAGCCATTTATTTGGGCTTTGGAAAACTATAAATAGGGGCTTGCCCCTCATTTGTAAGGGTTTGGAGAATTGATGTAAAGATAGTTTGTAGCAATAGAAAGCAACATTGCATGATTTATGGGTGTTCCTTTTGAGTTTGCTCTTTATGTATGCATGGTTCACCTTCCATGTTAGTTTTAGTGTTAGTTTCTTGAATGGGAGTGGTGATGGTGTTTGCTATTTTAGTATTTGATGAACTTCTAGCTCATGCTTTTTGTGGTTCATTGATGATGAATCACTTTGCAAAGCTAGTCTGAGCCTCTTTCATTTATTGTTGCAACTTAGTTTGATTGAATGCACATGATGTGTGTATGTGATGTGAAAATCTGCAGTCCTTAGAAGATTGCACTAGTTTTGTGCAACTGTAGGTTTCTCTTGGCCAAGTAAAATGTAGTTTAGGAAGTCTGTCTACTTTACCAGCCACCATTGTTACTGTTCATTCATAGCTTAGGATTAGAATAGCTTTCTTAACCCTTCTCCTTTTGCTATTTTTTTTAATCCTTGGTTAGAGTAGGACCCAAAGCATCACCATGAAGCTAAATTAGATGAACTTGATGAGTTTCAACTTGCTGTTTTGAGTGGACAACCACTGTTCATTCACTTTCAACACTTTGAAATTGCATTTGCAAATCCAACTTCCATGCTTTGTAACTCATTTGTAAGACTACCTTGTGATTCCAGCAAATCACATCAAACAACTAAGATATTCCAAGCACTGTCAAGACCTGACATTAGAGACCTTGGAATAGTGTTTTGCATTCTGATTGTGGAAGATTGTCTTTCAAGAGAGGTAATGCATCTACGCATTTCCTGTGTTGAGAAGTACATAAAAACACCATCAACAGAACTGGCGCTAGAAGGAGGGTGACACGTTGGGAATAAAAAGCTAAAGGTTGGAAGTGATTCATTTTATGCTCTCCTCATCCTAACGCCATCAACAAAACTGGCACTAGAAGGAGGGCATGACATGTTTAAGATACAAAGCTAAAAGTTGGAAATCAAAAGGAGCATGTGCAAATAAGAAATCTGAGATAGGGAGATCTCTTTTAATGCTAAAAATTAGAAAATTTTGAAGGCAAGAGAAGCTGAGTCAAAATGGAGCACCATATACAAATTGACATCACTCAACTGCATACAAATTTGAACAAGAGATTGAAGAAGCCATTGCAGCAATTTGCGTTGGCGGATAGATGTCAGATCCATTGCACTTGCAGGCATAGTGAATTGGGGTGTCTAACATTCTTGGATAGAATTGAGGTCTTGTAGGGAGAAATTCCCTTTTGGGAAATATATCAGCCTTTAGCCCTTGCAGACTCGGAGGAAGAATTGACAACCATGGTAGCCAAGGCATTCAAGGAGCTGATCCAGGAACATTTGAGCAGCAAGGATGGACCAAGATTGAAGGAAATATTGATGTCAAGTTGGTGCAGATTTTACAATGCACCCCACTCTGAATTCACTTGCTCATCATGCACAAATGTTATCGCCCAAGTCAAGGATCATGTGAACAAGTTGGAGCAGCCATCTCCTAGTAAAGGGGACTCATGCCATGAGGTGGGAAAGTTGTTGGAAGCTCAAGGACAACACACCACAGATAAATCAATAAATCTAACACAAGCTAGTGCTGGGATAGGAGACATAGAGGATCATATCCAAAAGGAAGAGGATAATTTCCTTAGGACAACAAGCTTCCTTGATGAACAATCAGCTAGAAACAGATCAGAAATTTGTTCTTCCGTTGAAGAAAAGCAGTCCCCTACTCTAGAAGATGGAGTGGCAGTTGAATATGAATCAAAAGAATTTGTAGTAGTGTATGCTGGGGCAGCAAATGAAGATGTTGAAAATTAGAAAGAGGAAAAGGTTGACAACCTTGGGACAATAAAGAATGATGGAAAAGAAATAAGCGAGATTATATTAGAGGACCTCTCCTTCATGAATGAAAATGATCAAGCATCTGAAAATGTAGATTTGGAGGAGCGGGAACAACCACTTGCCACAGCTGTCTACTATTCACCTTCCTTCCCAAATGATGATGAGGACCCACTAGTGGAAAGATATGACCAGCTCGTCTCGAGACTAGCGAGGGATTGGACTGAGTTGAAATACCAAGTGGATCTGGAGATATTACTGCTCCCAAATTGGTGTCGACTCCATGATTCATCGCACTCAGAGCTCACATGTAAGCTATGCCAAGAGGCCATTGAGCAAGTCAAAGGACAAGGGGCACAACCAAGCACATCACCTCCCACAGCCACTTCAAGGATTAAAGAAGAAGACCAAAATCCCAAATCAACTAATGACTCAGTTGAAGGTAGTCCTCAAGAGAATGTTGGGGCAGCAATAGAAGAAAAACAACAATACAGTCTCAGACTTCCGAGCGATGAAGTAGATCAAGCGAAATGTTGTCCATCAGTCATCAAGAAGTTCTTCCTCTTGAAGAGCAGTTATGTGCCATGGATGGTGGGCTTTTTGATGAGTCTTTGGAGGGAAATTATGCAGTAGACTTTCGTCCCCTTGATGAGGTTCCATCAATTGATGACTTCTTTCCATTGGGAGCTGCACTATGGAGGTAAGCTCATGCCGAGGAAGAGCACATCCTAGAAGACGACAATGATGAATACATACTCTTTGAGCCCCCAAATAGTGATGCACTAGAGTTTCCAGATTGGGAGAGGAGCTCCTTCTCCATTTATAGTGATAGTGAGCAAGAGGAAATGAGTGAACGTCATGATGAGATGCATGAACAACAAAAAGAAGAAGATAAAGGTGGAGGTTCTGAGATAGCTACTAATAAAGATGAAGCACCTAGCCGACTATAAGATGCAACTTGCAGCCCTTCTGCCATGATCATTGTTGATCTTCCCTCATATTCAGATGGCTGCAATAGGATAGATTTATATATGTCATCATCCCATGACACTGAACATCACGAAAATAAGGCTGACACTTGGGAAAGGAGATGGGACAACATGCTGCCCCTTGAAGACAGCAATCAAGAAGAGGTTTTGGAAACAGAAACCAAAGCAAATGAGGTGTACTTCCTTGAGGAAAAACTAGTGGAGGTTGTGGGTCCCATTGGTAGATTGAAAGAGTTGTTTGCTGCCCCGTCCTCCCAGCCTTATGCATGCTTAATTTCCAAAGTGTTGCACCCTCCACCGCGCCCGCCCGAGGCTGCCAATGCAACAATCAAGGATGTTATGCTTGCTCTCAACTGTCTAATGCTACCACCTCCGTGTGATGACATCCAGATTTTATCCTTCCTTGCCCCTATTATTTCTCATAATTGCACTTATTATTTTGATTATGGGAATGAGGGAAAACAAACCTGTTTATGGATTAACCATGGTTTCAACGAGCCTCCTCAATTGCTGATTTTTCATGATGACGTGGTTGAACTTGAGTGTTGCAATGGTGAATTTCTTTTTTCAGAATATAAAGATAAATTTGCATGGTTAAGAATGATAATGATTTCCTATTTGCTTGTGCATGATTTGCAAAATCCAATGAATGTTAATGTCAGCTCGCCCTGCCTGAACATAGTGTTTTGTAAATATCTTTGTACATAGCTCATTTTTTAGTAGTATAGGTTTCTTGTAAATACTCTGCTTTCCTGCTTTCCTTAGGTTAGTTGGTGTGTGTAGGTTTCTCGCTTTGTAGGTTGTTTGCTTTTTGTTTGCTTTCGCTTTGTTGCTGCTTTGCTCGGGGTCCATCTGCTTTTAGCTGGGTACATTTGTGCACACAACAACCATACTAATTATCTGGGTTGTTCTACATATTTCTTTGTCAAACTCTAATCCAGTCTTCAGAGTGGATGGTGAAGGTCTTCTGTTAGTTTCAAGCGATCTGGGTGTTTAATTTGAAGAGGATAAGTTGTTGGTTTAGTTTGACTTTGATGTATTCTGAAATATTATAGCTCTTACACATCTTAGGAATTCGACGGTCACTATAGGGCCTTTTGTGAAGTCTAGTTAAGTAAAAAATCAAAAATTTTGCTCCAATGCCACTATGATTCTCAGCCCTGAGCATGAGCTTCAATGTTTGCGGGTTGAAATAAAAGAGCTGAAAAGAGAAAAGAAAGAAACAAAGAAAACATTGTAAATTAAAAGAAAGAAAAATTCAACTTTTCAGGGGTATCCGAGTAACTCTACCGGGACTATGGATGTCTGGCTGGCAGTAAAGCAATGTTTGAGAGAATCACAGCAACAACCTCATTGTGGCTATGGACGCCTGACTGGAAGCAAGGCAATGTCTCAAATGTTTTTGGAGTTAGAATAAACTGCATAGCTTAACTTGACGAAGCTTGGGTTCCTGTAGCAATTGAAGGATGGGAATTAACACAATTGCACACACTTGGATTTTCAGCATACTGAAGGTTGGGTTGGCTAATGGTTTTGATCCTTTGGTTGGGCATCTGGTTTGTTTGCCCTAGTGTGAAGGTCAGAACCAAATATTCTGGGTTCATGATTCCAGTTTGTCATCAAAATGCTCGAGAGAATTTCCCTAGTGAGTCGCCATTTGTTGTGCATGTTTTGCACACACACCCCACCGTAGGCAGGAACCCCCCTTTTTTTTCACTCCTGATAGGCTACTTTTCTCTTGTCTTATTTTGCATGCTCCATTTCCAAGCCTAAATTGGTCATGTGCCATCAAAAGATCAAAATTCCCCTACCCAAATTCACTTGCTTGGGGTATTCAAATCTATGGAGAAATAAAGTCCCCCATCCCCTTTCTGCCTTTTGTTTTGCTTTGGCTATTTTAGAAACATCCGCGGACCCCCGTCGCTCCCATTTCCTCAATTTTGACTTTGGGGACAACTTTTTGGTGGATTTGAGATATTTTTGGAGTGTGTAAATAAACTGCCAAGGTTTAGTCAATGTTTCGTTAAGTTTTGATGGTTTCAAAACTTTGCCTCTGGAATTCCCTTCCTCCTTGGCTATTTTGGAAACATTTGCGGACCCCCGTCGCTCCCGTTTCCTCAATTTTGACTTTGGGGGCAACCTTTTTTGGATCTGAGATGTGTTTGAAGTATGTAAATGAATTGCCAAGGTTTCATTAATGTTCCATTAAGTTTCGATGGTTTCAAAACTTTTCCTCTGGAACTCCCTTCTTCCTTGGCTATTTGGAAACATCTGTGGACGCCCATCACTCCCGTTTCCTCATTTTTTACTTTGGGGTCAACCTTTTTTGGATCTGGGATGTGTTTGATGTGCTTAAATGAACTACCAAGGTTTTGTCAAAGTTTGGTTAAGTTTCAGTGGTTTCAAAGCTTCATCCCCCTTTTGCTGGTTTGGAACTTCCGGTGGCCACCTCCCTTCTGGCCTCTGGAGCTCGGCCCCTTTGTGGCCGTTTCCAGGGCTCTGCCTCTCCGTGGCCATTTTGGAACTTTCGGCGGCCACCTCCCTTCCGGCCTCCAGAGCCTGGCCCCTCCGTGGCTATTTTCGGGGCTCTGCCTCTCTGTGGCCATTTTGAAACTTCCGTCGGCCACCTCCCTTTTGGGTACAACCAGGTAATGGTACAGTATGAGGATCATCACAAAATGGCATTTACCACTAAGTGGGGGATGTTCACATACAGAAGGATTCCTTTTGGGATTATCAACGCCAGCACCACCTTCCAATGTGCCATGGATATCACCTTCAAGTACTTAATTGGAAAGTGCATAATCATCTACATGGATGATTTGACTGTGTTTTCTAAAACGCTAGGCGATCACGTCTCCAATTTATGCAAGGTGTTTCTGAGGTGCAGGGAGTTTGGGGTTTCCCTCAACCCCAAGAAGTGCATTTTTGAGGTATCTGAAGGCAGATTGCTCAAGCATATCCTTTTAGAATGGGGAATCTCCATAGACCCTGAACGTATTGAGTCCTTACTCAAAATCTGGCCCTCAGGAAGCAAGGAGTTAAAATCTTTCTTTGGAAAGATCAACTTCATCCAAAAATTCATCACAGGTTTTGCAAAAATTGTTAAACCTCTCAATGCTATGCTGAAACAAGATGCCAAAGTTGAATGGACACCCGATGCCAAATAATCTTTCAAAGAAATTAAACGGGCCATTGCTGAGGCGTCTGTGTTAGCTAGCTCGGATTATCCGAAGCCTTTCTACATCTACTCATTTGTTTCAGAGCATTCCTATGCTAGCATGTTGACCCAAATGGACGATGAAGGAAATGAGCATTTGATCACCTTTATGAGTGATCCCCTCAAGGATGCTGAATTGCGATATCACAACATTGAAAAGCAGACATATGCTCTCATGAGGGGGGTGAAGAAATTTAGACATTACATCCTACACAATAAGGTGTTTGCCATTGTCCCTGACCCAGCAGTAAAAACGTTGCTCATGCAAAATGAATTGGGTGAAAGAAGAGCTAAATGGGTCACCATGCTCCAAGAATATGACATGGAGATCCAACCAATGAAATTGGTGAGAGGACAGGCACTCGCCTACACAACTGCTGAAAAAACTGCAGAAGCTGGACCCGAACTTACTGTGCACCAATACCAGCTTGAGGATGTCTCCCCCAGAGAGTGGTACTAGAATTTCATCTACTATTTGTTGAACCATAAGTGTCCAGCACACCTACAAGGAGTCCAAAAGCAGGCCCTGAGATTGAAAAGCAATGGCTACATGTTGTAGGGTTCCATTCTCTACAAAAGGAATCATGAAGGTATTTATTTAAGATGCCTTGGCAAGGAAAAAGCAGATCAATTCTTAAGAGAGTTCCACAATAAATTTGGCATGGGCCATGGTTCTGGTTCTTCCATAGCACATCAGATATTGAGAGCAGGGTATTATTGGCTAGCCGTCTTCAAGTTCCATAATAAATTTGTCATGGGCGATGATTCTAGTTTTTCCACAGTACATTAGATATTAAGAGCAGGGTATTATTGGCCAGCCATCTTCAAGGATGCCCATGGCCATGTTCATTCATGTCACACATGTCAGACTACTGCCACCAGGGAAAACAATGCTGCTATCCCACTATAGCCTGTGCTAGAGGTAAGGTTGTTCACGTAATGGGGTCTCGACTTCATCGGTCTCGTAAGCCCTCCATCATCTATGGGACATAGGTACATTCTTACCGCTACTGATTACTGTACTAGGTGGACAGAAATAATAATATGTAAGCAATGCACAACTGAAGTAGTTACTAATTTTTTAGAAATTTTCATTCTAAATCGCTTTAGTTGTCTTTATGGTTTGGTATGTGATAATGGGCTTGCATTCACTTCATTAAAATTTGCTAGTTGGGTGTTTGATTATGGAATTTCCCTTAAGTTATCATCTAATCACTACCCCCAAGGCAATGGCCTTGCTGAATCAACAAATAAAAACCTGATTATCGTAATAAAAAAATTGTTGGATAGGAATCCTAAGGACTGGCATACCCAACTCCATTTCACCGTTTGGGATGATCGCACTCGCCATAAGGCTACCCTTAGCGATTCCCCATTGCACCTTGTTTATGGCCCATAACCTATATTTCTTATCCATCTGAAGATTCCTACTCTTCAGTTTGTCAACAATTTTTATGAGGGAGGAGATCATAGGGAAGCTCGGTTAGCTGAGCTCTTGCATTTAGATGAAGTTTGAGACCGTGCAATAGAAATTTTTTCCAAACATCAGGGCATAGTTAAAAGATGGTTCGATCACCGAGCCAAGATTAAAGCCTTTAGAATTGCAGATCTAGTCCTATATTGGGATAAGGCCCATGAAAAGAAAGGGGGACACAACAAATTTGACAAGCTTTGGCTTGGCCCCTTTCAAATAGCAAAGATTTTGGGAGACAATGCCTCAGCCTAAAGACCTTAACTGGTGAGAACGTCTCATTTCTGGTCAATGGAAAACACTTGAAGCATTACTTCCAGGCTTGAGCTCATTCAAGCTCTTCATTGTAAATACTTGTGCATAGGTTAGGGTAGATTGCTTTTCTGGTGTGCTTGCATCTTTTGTTTGCATCACTCTTTTGTTTTCTCCTTCTCGGTAGTTTTGTTTTGAGAGTTGTTTCCCGCCCCTTTTAGGTGGTCGTGCTTGCTCAACAAGTGGTTTACTTTGTTGTCCATTTTTTGTATTTTTTGGCTAAACATTCACTCTAGATTATTGGTCTTTGAAAGCTGCCCGTGAATGATTTCCTTGCTTGAACTCTGCTCAGAACTTGACCCTTGGTTAGATCTTCTTACACACATTTTGGATCTTGTACAAAACACATAGTAATAATTTCTCAAGGACTGTGCCATGGTTGTTATGACACCCTAGTGAGTGAAAATCTCAAGTCTTCTCCAGTGACCACTACAGTCTAAAACCCATTGTAGGCTTTAGTGCTTACCCATTTGAACTGAATGATAAAAGAGAAAGAACATTGAAGGAAATATCAAAGAAAAAGAGCAAAGGAATTTAAAAAAAAGAAGCAACCGTATGGGTGTTCGGGTAACTCTACCGGGGCTATGGACGCCTAGCTGGCAGTAGAGCAATATCCGTGAGATTGTAGTGACAACTCCATTGGGGCTATGGACGCCTGACTGGCATCAAAGCAATGTCTAGGTTACTTTTGGTATTAGACGATTTATGTAGCTCGCTCGGTTAAATTAGTAACCTTGGTCACTATCCGGAGGAAAGAAATGAACTCACTACACACACACTTCTGAGATGTCCTATAAACTAACCTAATTAAGGATCTTGTTCTCTCAAATTCATCTTTGAAAGCCACTCTTGGTCTGTGAAACCAGAGATTTTAGGTCCTAAATGAATATTTATCCTTAGAATTCTCGGGAGGGTTCCCCAGCAGAGTCACCATTTTTTGTTCCTATAGCACACATGCCCCATTCGGAATGGGGACCCTCTTTTCTTTCACCTTGCCGGGTCATTTTGTCACCGCCTTGTTTTGCATGCCTCCCTTTTTTTGATGTATCAGATGGTCAATGTTGCTATAAAGTCCCACCATAAGTTGACCATGCCATCCCCCTTTAATTTTGCTATGTTCTGGTGCTTCGCGGAGTCCCTCTAGTAGTTTGACCCTACCAATGGCCCAAGGCCCTATCGGGCCCAGCCGTTCAGGATTCCCTCACCAAGTTTCCATGCTGCACCTGCTGTTCCTGGCGGCGTCTGCTTCGCGTCCTTCCGGACCTCAGGGTACGATTCCCTATTCATTGTTTACTTAAAAAAAATTGTGGAAAATCTCCGACGGCGTCCTACCCTTCGGATCCCCGAACCTCAGAGTTTCACTTCTGGGTTTCCGACCATGCTTCATCGTCGCTTGACAGCAAACCTTTGGTGGCATCCCACTTCCTGGGTCCCGCCATCGTATTTGCCGACCGAATATGCAAGAGACACAGATTACTGTCGGGTGCTTCGGGCCCGACCATCTGAAATTTTGTGATGGTTCTGTCATCCCTGACGGCGGATCTTTGGCGGAACTCTGCCCTCCGGGACTCAAATCGCTCTTTGTCATGGTCATCCCGACCGACCCAAAATATTCACAATGATTGTCATCCTACGTCTCCCTGGCCTTCAGGCGCCGGGTCTCCCATCGCCATTGCAGATATTCAAACTCACCAACCTTTTGCGTGGCCATACCTGCATTTAATATGATCATTAATGGCAGTTAGGGGTATAAAATACCCACTCTGACCTTACATTATCATTTGACAGGATTACAGAGTGATCAGAGAATTTCATCAAGGAGCCCACCATCTTTGACACCTTTGTGTTCATCACCCTCAGTGTCATTACATCAATTGTAAGTGGATCCCGCACCTCCCCACATCATGTGTTTGAGGTAGGTCATCCGTTTTCCCTACCGAGTGTTGTTTTCATGATTTCACTGTGGAGGATGGTGACACACCTTCTTACCTGGAGTTCCACTTCTGGGATTCTGCAAGTGCATCACCATCCTCCACAGTGAAATCTCGCCCTGTGCCCTACCCTGTGGACTCCACCTTCCTATTTGTTGTTGCCAGGCGATTCAAACTCATGGCCTCCTTATCAGCTCCAGGCTCTGAGCACCGGGTCTTCATGCCTCTTTATCTACTGTCCTCAAGGAAAACTCTTTCAGCCCCTCCATGCTTCGGGCCCTGCCCTTCTCCCTGCTATTGGCTTTTCTTTTTCGACCAACATCCTTTGGATCTCTTGGGCCCCGGTATCTGGACGTAGGTCCCTGGGATTCCGCCTTTCTTCCAGCGTTGGGGAGATATCCTTTCACCGCTAGGACCTCACAACAACACACCTTTCCCCTAGCAATTTCGCCCTATTGTTCTGATTGCCGGGCTTTGGATCTCCATTCACCATGGGATGCCACATTAACTCTGAACGCCTTCATCCGCACCCGTCCCTGTAGCCCGGGACTCCTATCCTCACTCATCGTTGCTGACGAGAAAATCTCACTCACCCCTCCGACCTCTGGGTTCCGCCCTCCCGATCGCCACCAAACTCGAAGCCAAACCTTGCAACGCTAGACCCTTGTTGCTGGGCTACCCCTTTTAAACTTCCATTCGACGTTTGCACTCCCAAATGATGAAGTTCGAACGCCTTCCCAGTGTCACCGGCCTGAACCCTCAGAATTAAAATGATATACTGTCGACTTCCCTTCAGCCCATCAGACCTCGTACCCCGGAGATCCATCTCTGGATTTTGATTTGTTGTCTACCATTCCAAGCTGCGATCTCCCGACGGCTCCCCAGCCCGGGACTTCTAAGCTGTCTTAAATCGATCCAACCGAGCCCAAATCTGTAATCTAACTTCGAACCCACTTGTTTAATTTCGGTCCTATTCATTTCGAACAAGGGAGTCTCTAGGAGCCTTTAGGAGCCTTCTGCCGGGTTTTCCCTTCCAAATAGCATTCCTGCCAGGGAAGTTCGGCCCTCCGGGCCTGAATTGTCCAAATGCCCTAATCAAAAGATCAATAACATTTGAAGGTAAAAGGTCATGTTATGCTATTTGAAATATATATTATTTTCAAGGTATTGGCTAACATGAACGCTTTTATGATACATTGTGCTGACTTTTCCCTTGCTTGCAGAATATATGGAATCAGATGCAGGACCTTTAGGGGCATCCGCCAAAAAGGACAAGGGGAAGAAGTTAGGAAGGACCCCTCAAGGGAAATAAGACAAGGACCAAATGAAATACCAATTCCAGGGCGAGCCTCTCAACTCAAAAATCACCACCAATTGGAAGGAGATCACTGACACCAACATAGGTCAGGTTGACATTGATGAATTCACACAAAGGGTCAGGGTCAACCTGACGACAAAGAATGCAAGATTGATAAGACAGAGTGGAATAGCAAAGACTGTTGGATTCCCTCCATCTCTCGTGGCCCCCGAATTGGTCATGGCTTGTCAGGAAGCATATCAAACTGACACAAGGACAATCGTTGATAAACAGGGAAACATTCTCGCTGACATGTCGCCTAAAGGGATCACAGAGAACTTCCATATTCCCACATTTGAAGAGATGGAAATGCCCAACATAGAAGAATTATAGGTGGCATGGGACGATAATCCAGTCGGCTACAAACAGTTAATAAATCTGCATTGGCTCAAGAAAAGGCGGGGCAGCGATGCAGAGGTTCCTTAAGAACTCTTCCGCAATAATTTCCATGAAGATTACCATGACTTGGTCATGATGCTAAGCCGAGTTATGGGTCTTCCTACGAAGGCCTTCTTCTAGGAGTGGATGGTGTACTTCATTGAGTAGATTTTGCGTGGAAACAAGGATGTGACCACAAAGACTTTATTTTACTAGGGAGGAATCATTAGCGACTGCTTCCATGAGTAGTTTGTCAGTGTAAAGAAGAGCTCCAAATTCTATATGAATTCCTATCTTGTCTATTCCTTGGCAGATCGAAGATAGTACATTGGGTTGTTTGTGGCACCCAATCAGAAGGAGGGGTGAAGAATCAAGGCATATGATAAGTACTCACAGCTCCAATACTGAAACTTCAAAAGGGATTACTATAGAGTAAACGACACCTTCACTGGCCATATTATTAGGCTGATTGCTGGAGACTTTGAGAGGAGGGTATCCCATAGTGCCAGGGCACTTTTGAAACACTATGCCTTTCTCTACATCCAATATCTGAACTTCATGTACATTCATGCCCATGGCTTCATTGAAAGGCCAAATAGGCTACCCCGATACCCCAATGATCAAATCATCCTCTTGGAGATTTCTCGGCAACTCCAACACCTACAGACAATCTTCAACAGCAAACACATAGCGGGAATCTCCTATCCCATGACTTTGGGCCAGGGCATGTATCGACTGCAAACTTCCTAGTGTGCTGGTAACTCTGAGAAAGAACTAAAGGATTACCATTTCTACTTACACACTACTCACCCATGGATGGACCTGCATGGCCACATCAGGAAAGCGCTAGGGCTAGCATATGCCCATCTTCACCACACTGAGGATTTGTGGGCCAACTGCCAGGATGATAAAGAAGTGCACGTAAGGCATTACATGCGAATGACTATACAATTCATAAGGAGGGTGCAGCCATTCCCCATACTCGACCAAGTTGAGGAGGATGAGGCCACTATCATGCATCCTAGGTACCCTGCAGTCGCCAATTTTCCAATACCATCAATTGACAGGGATGAATAGGAGGTCGATGACCTAGATACCATAACTCAGCCAATCTTGGCTCATACCAACGAGTGGATCAACAGGCATGTCACTCATTTAAAGTGACAAGGAGTAGTCTTGACTTATGAAGGGCTCAAAAGTGAGCCAAGTGCCACAGAGAATGTTGTTGCCACCACTTCAACTAGCAGAACCTCCAAGTCTCCTCCTCTCAACAGATCCAAGAAAAGAAAAGTGAATGAAACAGAATAGTCACCAGACCCGAAGGGCTACGTAAGGAAAGAAACAGGAGGCTCACCTCCCAAAAGGCTCAAACAAGTGGAGGTTGGTCGAGCCCACAAAAGGATATGAAAATCACAGTAAAACCTTTCCTGGGAATTGGACATTCAAACAGGTGACTTATATCTCTCTATGGATGTTCATTTACTTGTCAAACTAGGGGACGCATACTTTAAATGGTGCATCAAAATATATGCACTAAGAACTAGTTTTGGTCAAATCTTAGCAGAAATAAATACTAGGAAAGAATTCTATCCACGCTATAGGAAGGTAATGCAAAGTTCCTTAACTCAACTATGCTTTGATTAAAACATAAACCATAACAACTATGACTGAAACACAAACTATGAGTTGGCCTTATGCTGCAGGAACAGTCACAGGGATGGACTCTCTATGCTGCAGGAGCATTATAAGACTGAGTTTGTATGAAAATTTCAAAGATAAAGGCTAACTGAAGATCAACAAAAAATAACAACTAACTAAATAGCTACAGATACTTACTAAGTGGGCCCCCTTAGCAAGCATCTACTGATTATACAGATGCTAAACTCAGAACTTCATCAAACTTTATTCATGAAAACAGAATGATATACATTGCTTTGTTAATGTGAAAACTAACAACAAACTCTATCTTTGATCATACAGATTCTGTTTCTCATTATCATACTGACTCTTACATGATATCTGCTATCACTATGCTTCTATCTTACTCTAACTATCATCTCTTACTCACTCTATCCATATCCTCTACTCTCTCGTGTAGGAGGAGTATCTTATTTTTAAATCAAAAGAACAACTAACTAACTAACTCTATCAAAGAAAGATGTGGAAGTAAAGTGTATCCCAGAATCAAGGAACAAACTTCATAAATGAATTTATGTGCTCAACCCGATCCAGAGAGAATCTAGCGCTCCACTCTTTCTAGATTGACTTGTCATTAAAAATCTTTCCCAACAGTTTCAATCAAAGAGTCTTTGCCAGTGCTTCCTTGAAGTCGTGCAAGAAATGGACTTTACTGCAGGGCCGAGATTGGCTGCGCTTAACTCGATCATTCTTCAACAACCTACGAAACAAGAGGTAACAGATGCAAAAAAAAAGGCACATACACAATATCTGTTCATTAATCACACATTTAAATCTATTTCATCATTCAAAAACTGTATACGATATAACAGCCATTTTAGGGGGTCAACGGGGCAACAAATACAATCAAGTCAACACAATGAGCTACAGGAATATGAAAGTATTATGCTACAGGATATCCCTGTAAAAGGTTTCAACAAAGTTTAAACAGCCATGAAATAACAAAAGTAAAGACATTAAAATTTTATCATAACATCCAAATTATGAGTGTATTTTAAGCTCATCACTGCCCCCTACTTGGCCCAATGCTGGTCCTCCAACATTAACTTTCCTGGTGGTTTCTCTAAAGTCAGTGGTGGTTGCATGACTCTGGAATGGATGTCCAAACTTGTAATAGAATCCTCTGAAATCCCTGCACCTTTCATACCTTCGGTCTTCTAATTCATTGTTAAGATTTGCAGCCTGGTGAGGATAGAGGGGCGACATTAACACAGGGGGTCTGAATGTCAGTGGCAGCCACAGTTCAAATCTTGTTTGAAGTCCCAATTGAATATATCTGCTGGTTTGTTTGAGAGCTGCTGTGAAATTTAGGGGACCATGTGGTTCTGACTTCCTTAACCCAACAGTTAATATCTCCCATCTTTTCTCACTTTTGGTATATGCTAGTCTCCAAAATGAATATTGTTGTGTCTGGAATTCATCATATACTTGCTTTCTGATATCAAATATTTTATCTCTGGCTGAAACATTATTAATACCATATGTCAAAGTAAACCAATCTTTCAACATTGCATGTGGGTTTGAACTTTGAGAGCGTAATGGGACAGACTCTGTTTTCTTAGCTTCCTCATATGTTTCCCACTGCCTGCCATAATTTGCCTCACTTGCTGCCCATGACATAAATTCTCTTAAATGAATATCACCAATATATGGAAGAGGATTCCATTTTGTTTCAAATGGTATTAAAAAGCCATGCAAATAGAATTCACACAGAGAATTCCTTAACTAGTTAGGGGCTGCCTGGTATGCTTCATAAAATTCTTTGGCAGTATGAATTATAGGATCTTGGTTTCTAGAAATTCTCATCAATTGGAACCATAAAAATTGTTCTTTAAGACACACATCATAAACTCTGGGTGGTGGTCTACATTCCATAATCTGACCAGTTACTTTTAACATTTCGTCCATTTTTGCTTTCAACTCAGCAATTTCTTATTTTTGGCTTTCGATTTCTTTTTTCAATTTCTTCTTTTCTACTTCCCATAGACTTTGTTGCATGTCATTCTGGGCTATGTGTCATAAATTCAGGGTTTGCAATGTAACTGCTTCCCAATTAGCTTTAACATATTCTAGAAACTCAATTAAAAACATCCTCCTATACACAACAATGGCTTTACAAATTGCAGGGTGAAATACAATTTCACTAGGCACATTCAACTGTTCAATCTGTTCTTGCTCTTGCTACAAGATAAATTCTTCTTGTTTCTGCGGTGGAGAAGTCTGTGCTTCCACCAAAAATTGCATAGAAACCGTACCCAAATCATCAAGATTTGGTAACCCTTGCTCATTGTGCCCTATTTCTTTTGTCTCAACTTGTTCCTCTTCAGGAACGAACAAACTCTGAGCAGCATTCTCATACTCATTCTGAGAAACATTAAATTCAGATTCAACAGACCCTTCTGAAATTACAATCACCTCAGGTTGCAGTGAAGCATGGGAGGTCTTAGATTGTTTCCTTGTGGAAACCCTTCTTGGCATAGATGCGGCTGCAAGAGGTGTTCCGGTAGCTTTTCTTTTTCTTGTTTGTTTAGAGGGCTCTGCCCTACCAGAGGATGATGGTGAACTAGTAATAGCAACGGGTGTTGCTATAGGAGAAATAGCTATAGGGGAATGTGCTGCAGGAGAGGAGCATTATATTTTCTGAGAATGAGGGTCAGATTTAGGGGACCCTTCTGCCTTTTTTTTTCCTTTCTCTCTCCTAGTGGCAGACCTAGTTTGTACCCTAGCAAAGGATTCAGGTGCAAAAGCTGTAGGACTGGGTGCTACAGGAGTAGATGACCCTTGCCCTGTTCCACTAGTAGATGCAATTTCTTTCTTCTTTCTTTGAGGTCGTGGGGTAAATACCCTAGGGGGTTGTGGTATTTGCAAACTCTTTTGGGTAACAAATTGTTGCCAGGAGAGAGGTGAGATGTCTCTCAAAGAACACTCAATCAGTAATTTAATAAGGCCATGATGAGTGACAGAATTGTCTTTCCCTTGTCGAGTTCCTTGGGCACTTTGTTCTAAAAATTTTAACAAGAAATTTAGAACATTTATGAACTCATGCCTCATATGGCTTAATAATTTAAAATGATGAGAATGTAGGTAGGAAAAATGGCCTTCAGAGGTTAAATACCTCATTATGTAAGTGGCATACTCTGAATATGGAGGAGGCAATGACACACGCTTGCATCCCTACTTGGAGACTTCTAGAGGTCCATCAGTGGGCATTAAAAACTCAGCCCTTGCAGCTGCAGCGTCTGAAGAAAAGTTTTCTCCAATGGCTGGGAGCTCGGTTACTTCAGCAATTTTGTCTTCAGTTGCAACAACTGTTAGACCCCATACGGTGGCTTCCCCTTCAAAAATGGTTCTCAAAAATTCTCCAGTAGCTTCCTCATCAAAATCATTTAAGCTCAAAAAATAATTTAACCATCCACAGAGGCTGAATGCATGGACTATCTGCGGATTTTGCAGTAACAATTCATGAGCTACAAGCTTGTGTTGCACCAACTGACCACCCATATTTGCAGTTTTTTAAGTTGAACTCAATTCATTGTTGAAGATTCAAATTCTTTATTTCCCTTTCTGCTCTGGTTTTTCTTCTGTCGTGCCATCACATTTCTTTTTTTTTCCAAAAATGAGCTTTTTGAACAAGCAGTCTTAATCGTAGTTTACAAGAAAAACATGCATTAAAGAAGGACATGCGATCACATTTGGAAAGTACCAGAAAAGAATTAAAGAAAGGTCATTTATGTAGTTATGGCAGCGGCGAAAAAATAGGTTTTAAAAGATGGATTACCCCACCCCCTACTTAAAGTATGACATGTGTCCTCACATGTATTAAACAACAGGTAGAGATTCGGGTAATAATGATTGGTACATGCATAGCAGTAAATGAATAGAATGAAATAAATCAAATATGTGATAAGAAAAGATATGGTGTACCTTTGATAATTGCACGTACGTGTGAAGATAGATGACGACACTGCATGAATTGACAAGTGGGAAAGATATCTTAATTAAGGTTGATGTGGACGGATGAAGTGGATGGGTGACGTGGGCAGATGAAATGTACGAATGAAATGGATGGATGGGATGGATGGATGGAAGATAAAGAATTGAGATGGGGGTGATAAATGCAAATGGAGAAAAAGGGGTTTCCTAAAAAAAGAAAACCTTTATTATGGGCATGCTTTTTCAAAAATTATGGTAACGCTGCAAGAGAAAGGCGAGAGCCTTCAGCTGCAAGAAGAGTAGCAGGAGGAACTTGAACAAACTGCTGCATGAATTCTCCCTTGGAGACTGGTTTATGGTATAACTGGAGTCCGTGGCCGTTAACTAGCAATTTGAAGCAGACTGGATCAATTGTCACCAACTGCACAACTCTTTTTTCAAACACATTTTCAACTTCATATGGGCCGAGCCAGCGTGTTGTGAGCTTACCTTGGTTCTCTTGATATCTGGAATCATATAACAGAGCCCAATCACCAGCAGAATTTGTTTTGGTTTTGATTTGTTGTTCATGCTATTTTTTCCTTTGCTGTTGGATTGCTTCTGTGTGATGCAGGGTGGATTTTCTCATTTCGTCCAAAGTATTTAGCTGTAGGAGACGGTCCTTCTGTGCTTCAGATATGTCCATGTTGAGTTCAAGAACTATCCTCAAAGTTTTATGTTCAAATTCTATCGGTAACATAGTTGTTTTTCCCATAAAATAGCTCAAAAGGTGTAAACTCAATTGTTGTCTTCCATGTAGTTCTGTAAGCCCAAACTGCTTCAGGAAGTCTATTGTTCAAGTATTTTCCATAGATCTGCATTATCTTTGTGAGGATTGCCTCAATTTCCCTATTTGTTACCTCCACTTGACCATTAGCTTGAGGATGATAGGGACTGGGCTTTCTATGTTTGATTTTATAATCATTCATTAGTGCAGTGATCAGATTTGACGTAAACTAAGCTCCCTGATCAGTTACAAGCTCTATGGGGACTCGAAATCTAGTGAAAATTTGTTCATACAGAAACTTAGCAACTTTGTTATCCTGAGCATGAGTCATAGCTTTCACTTTGACCCATTTTGTGACATAGTCCATGCAAACTAGAATATATGACTTACCATTTGATGGTGGATCAATTGGTCCCACAAAATCCATCCCCCATTTATCAAAAGGAGTGACTATTACTTGGAGATATAGAGGCATTTCATCTAACTTAGTTGGTCTTCCCATACGCTGGCATCTGTCACACTTCTTTGTATAGGCTACAGCGTCCTTGTGTAGTATTGGCCAGTAGTACCCTGTTGTAAGAACTTTCATTGCTATTCTTTTTGCTACAAAATGTCCCCCACATGGTTCATCATGGCAAGCATGTAAGATATCATAAGTCTCATATTCTCTTACACATCTTCGCATTACTTGATTAGGTCCAGTATAAAACAAGCAATTTATAATCTAGGAAAAGTTAAAAATTTTCTCTCTCAGCAACTTCTTTTCTTTTGGGGTAAAGTGAGCTAGTATTCTGTTTGCTGTGAGGTAATTGGCAATGTCTGCATACCATGGAGTATGTGCAACAATAGAGAATAAGTGTTCATCAGAAAATCTATCATCAATGACCTTATGTTCCTCAGGTGCAGCTGATTGGAGTCTTGATAAAAATTCAGCTACAATATTATCTCTTCCTGGTTTGTCAATGATTGCAATGTCAAATTATTGTAACAACAGGAGTCATCGTGCCAATCTACCATAAATGGCAGGTTTTTTCATCAGATACTTGATTGCTACATGGTTAGTATGGACGAATATCTAATAACCTGTGACATAATTCCTAAATTTATTCAAAGCATACACTACTGCAAGCAATTCTTTTTCTGTAACAGTATAGTTGAGCTCAGGACCTTGAAGGTTTTTGCTGATAAAGTAGATAGCATACTCAATTGAATTTTCTTTTTGACTTAAAACTGCTCCTATACCAAAATCAGATGCATCAACATGTATGTGAAAAGGCAAATTCCATTTTGGACCTTGAAGAATAGGGGCTTTAGTAAGCAAGTCCTTTAGTTGTAGGAAGGATTTTGTATAGGCCTCTGTCCACTCAAATTGAGAATCCTTTGTTAACAAGGCATACAATGAGCTGGAAATTTTATTGAAATCTTTTATAAACCTTCTATAATACCCTACATGGCCAAGGAAACTTATGACATCTTTTTATTTTGTAGGAGTTTGTAAATTCAGAATAACTTCAATTTTAGCAGGGACAACCTGAATTCCATTCTTTGAAATATGATGACCTAGAACAATACCTTCTTCCATCATTAGAAAACACTTTTCACTGTTTAGAGATAAATTTTTCTCTCTACACCTTTTCAATACCTTTTTTAAATTCATCAGTGCTTCTTCAAATGTGACTCCATAGGTAGTGAAATCATCCATATAACTTTCCATACATTCATGAGATATATCCCAAAGATACTAATTACTGCTCTCTGAAATGTTGTTGGTGCATTGCATAGACCAAAAGGAAAGACTGAATAAGCAAATGTTCCCCATGGATAGGTAAAAGTGGTCTTATCTTGATCTTCAGGGGCTACTTTTATCTGATTATATCCACTATAACCATCCAAAAAGGAAAAATATCTTTTGTCAGACAGTGAGTCCAGTACTTGGTCTACAAAAGGTAGTGGAAAGTGATCTTTTTTAGTGGCATTGTTCAATTCCCTATAATCTACACATACTCTCCATTTTTCTCATTTCTTGGGGACAATGACTAATGGAGAAACCCATTGACTGTCAGAGATTGGATAAATAAAACCAGCATCAAACAATTTTTGAAGTTCATTTTTCACTATTTCTCTAAGTGCTAGATTTACTCTTCTTTGAGGTTGCCTAACTGGTAAACAATCTTCTTTGATAAATATCCTATGAGTACAAACTCGAGGATCTATTCCTTGCATGTCCCCATATTCCCATGCAAAAGTTTTTTGCTATTTTTGTAGCATTTTTAATAAGTTAGCCTCTTGAGACTGTGACAACTTGCTATTAACATTCAAACAATGATCTAGAGACAATTCTATATGCTTAGTGAGATTACTCATAGAATCTACAGGTAATGTTTGTACCTCTTGTGGTAGAAAGTTATGAAAAATTGCTGGAAGTTTAAACGATGAGTTCTCAGAATTTGGTTGCTGTAGGAAACATTGTAGATGGCTGCCACTTGGATCAGATGAACTACTCGTATTAGGGTTAAATTGCAGAATTTGAAAAAGCAAAGCATCTTCACTCTGAAGTTGTGAGAATGGATCATTTTGAAGCATCATTAATTGAGCCAAGGAATTGGCTTATTTAGTTTCCTCCTCTACATCTGGCCAAACAGGTTGGGACAAATCTGGTTGAGGTCTAGCAGGTGGATACAAGGCCAATTTCTTTGTGGACTGCCCATCAGAAATGGTCATATCTCCAGAACGACATCCTATAAAAGCATTAGCAGTTGCTAACCATGGTCTACCAAGGATAACTGGATACCCTCCTAAAGTTGTCTTAACTGATAATATTGTGAAATCAGCAAGATACTCCCAAGATTCAAGAGTGACAATTACATCTTCCACCATCCCATCACGTTTAACTATGGAGCTGTCTGCAAGTTACATAACTGTGGGTGTAGACCTAATGTTTGAAATATTCAAGGAGTCCATAGTATGCTTTATCATGACATTAATGGAAGCACCTAAGTTAATCAAAACATTTTTTACAACTTGGCCATTTATATGTATCTGCACTACAGGACTTCCAGGGTCAATAAACTTTGGAATGACTACATTTCCCAACATTATATCAGCCAATTTCCTTAAGACATGAATTGTTTGGGGATCCTTTTTCTTCCGTCCAGGCTTCTTCAAGTAGGCTTCTTTAATAGCTTTTCCAAAAATGGGAACATCTTTAATAGCTTGAAATAAAGGGATTTGAATCTGCACATTCTTGAGCTGATCCAGAATGTCAAAAGTGGGTTCTTCCATGGATTTAGATTTAGTACTTTGCAACCTCTGAGGAAAAGGTGGGTTGTCTTGACTTTGCAAAACAGGCTCCTTAGAAACCATATCAGGTATAGGCATATGCTCAGTAAGAATAGCGGGTGTAGTAGGTTCTTCAAGGGGAGAATCTAGTACTTTGGTAATCAGAGGTGGTTTTGGGGCAGGTAAAGTAGTTCCAGACCTCAAATAATGTCATTAATATTTAAGGCATAAGCTTGATATTGGTTTGCTTTGGCAATATATGCAAGTTGTTGTGGCAGCTGCTGTTGTTGATTATTGGGGTTTGGCAATGGCTGGGCAGGCATAGACATTTGCTTCAAAGGTCCAATATTTGTGGCAGTTGCTACTGGAGGTGGCATGAGGGCCTGTGGTTATGGCTGTGTAAGCTGTAGGAACCCAGGGGACTGATTTTGCCATTGCTGACGGCCTCTCCATTGAGGATTTTGTTGCCAATTTCCTGAAGGTGGGGTCCATTGCCCTTGTGGCTGCGGCCACCCTCCTTGAGGAGATTGCCATTGTGGGGTCTGATAAATAGGCCAACTTGGTTGAGGTGGTCCATATGCATGTTGCCATTGGTTATTATAGCTAGAATAAGGATTACCAAAAGTTAAAGGATCTTGAGGCATACCTTGTCTTTGAGCCCATGGTCTCCTTTGCGCAACAAAGAACACTTGATCATCATCACCTTCTACTAGTTTGAAGTTAGTAGGCAGTTGCCTAGCTTCCAAATTAGCCACCATCTTGCATCTGTAGTCACGCTTCTTTTGTCTACAGTATGGACAGAACTCGGCCAAAACTGCCTCAGCTTCCTCATGTTTCTTCTGAGCTTGCATACTGTCTAGTTGTGTAGCCATATTATTAATGATGTCCTACTTGAAATCAGATAACAAATTTGTTATCTCCATTCAGGAAACTCCACCAGAAGAAGACTTCCCCACTATAGCATGATGACCTCGACCTTTCTTAACTATTGCTCGAGAGTAGTTAAGACATTTTTTTTTTATATCATCCCAAGGAAGTTGGGTTATATCACCTCCTCCCATTAGGTCCAGGGCATCGATACAGGAATCACTGATTCCCTTTAGAAATAGTAGTTTTTGAGAGTCCTCGTTAAGAGTATGGTTTGAGTTCCTCTTTAGTGAAAACAAAAACCTGGAAATATAATCCTCCAGACTTTCATCCTCCTTCTGCTGAATTTGGAATATGTCATCACCCTTGCTGGCACTCTTACAATATTCCTTATACTTTACAAGGAATTTCGTCTGTATGGCTGCCCAACTATCTACAATGCCTCTTCCCAGACTCATGAACCACCTGAGAGCTCCTTCCTTCAAGGTGGAAGGAAATAACTTCAGTTTATGAGCGTCTATGTTGTAGTCATAACTGTGACAGAGGACATCAAATTCAAACAAAAAAGTTTTTGGATCCTCCGTAACCAAGCCATAAAACTTTGGAAGCAAGGAAGAGGGAATGTTTTTAAGATTGTCGGTATCTCATTGGGGAATAATGGGAAACTCAAATGCAAGAGGTGGATTATTTGCCATGTTTGGTTGCTGGAATAACAGAGCGAATGGATTTTCCTCAGGTTCGTTATTAGCTGGGTCAAATGGTAGTTCAATAAATAGATTTTTAGGGAGAAACCTTCCCAATGGGTCTCTTCTTCTTCTATGCATGCAATATGGTGAGTGGTGGCTTGAAATATTTTGATAATTTTTGACTAACTGACTAAACTAATGCTAAAAATGACTTCTAATAGACTCCTAGCTAGATGCCATCCTTGACAACGGCGCCAAAAATGGTCGCGCCCACAAAAGGATATGAAAATCACAGTAAAAACTTTCTTAGGAATTGGACATTCCAACAGGTGACTTATATCTCTCTATGGATGTTCATTTACTTGTCAAACCAGGGGATGTATACTTTAAATGGCATGACAAAATATATGCACTAAGAACTAGTTTTGGTCAAATATTAGTAGAAATAAATACTAGAAAAGAATTCTATCCACGCTACAGGAAGGTAATGGAAAGTTCTTTAACTCAACTATGCTTTGATTAAAACAGAAACCATAACAACTATGACTAAAACACAAACTATGAGCTAGCCTTATGCTGCAGGAACAGTCACAGGGATGGACTCTCTATGCTGCAGGAGCACTATAAGACTGAGTTTGTATGAAAATTTCAAAGATAAAGGCAAACTGAAGATCACCAGAAAATAACAACTAACTAACTAGTTACAGATACTTACTAAGTGGCCCCCCTTAGCAAGCATCTACTAATTACACAGATGCTAAACTCAGAACTTCATCGAACTTTATTCATGAAAACAAAATGATATACATTGCTTTGTTGATGTGAAAACTAACAAAAAACTCTATCTTTGATCATACAAATTTTGTTTCTCATTATCATACTGACTCTTACATGATATCTGCTATCACTATGCTTCTATCTTACTCTAACTATCATCTCTTACTCACTCTATCCATATCCTCTACTCTCTCGCACAAGAGGAGTATCTTATTTTTAAATCAGAAGAACAACTAACTAACTAACTCTATCAAAGAAAGAAGTGGAAGTAAAGTGTATCCCAAAATCAAGGAACAAACTTCATAAATGAATTTATGTGCTCAACCCGATCTAGAGAGAATCTAGCGCTCCACTCTTTCCAGATTGACTTGTCATTAAAAATCTTTCCCAACCGTTTAGGTCAAAGAGTCTTTGCCAGTGCTTCCTCGAAGTTGTGTAGGAAATGGACTTTATTGCAGGGCCGAGATCGGTTGCGCTTGACTGGATCATTCTTCAACAACCTGTGAAACAAGAGGTAACAGATGCGAAAGAAAAGGCATATACACAATATCCGTTCATTAATCACACATTTAAATCTATTTCATCATTCAAAAACTGTATACGATATACTAGCCATTTTAGGGTGTCAACAGGGCAATAAATGCAATCAAGTCAACACAATGAGCTGCAGGAATATGAAAGTATTATGCTACAGGATATCCCCGTAAAAGGTTTCAACAAAGTTTAAACAACCATGAAATAACAAAATTAAAGACATTAAAAGTTTATCATAACATCTAAATTATGAGCATATTTTAAGCTCATTAGGGGCCACTGCAGAACAACCCTCAACCCAAGAAGAGGAGGTGAAGGATGGGAATCAATTGGATCCTTTCTTGGCTCTCCCTGCCCCTTCTGTTGTACCACCCACCTCCCTAACTATGGTTGTTGCATCTCCGTCGGCAGTGGACATTTCTATCCAACTTGCCCCTTCGCCTCTAGTTGAGTCTGTGACAGTTATTGACTCCTCTTCTGCCATGACTACTTCCCCTTCCTCTGCTGCCATGGCACCAATCACATCACTCCCTCTGACAACAATAACGACACCTGTTCTCACTACCACTGTGCCTGAGGCTCTTTCAAGGCACATGCAAAACCTTCCCCTTGAGCTCTCCCAGATTTTAATGGATCTGACTCTCCAAGCAGCCCTTCTGCAAGTCCTTGCTACAACTCAACCTTCACAACCACCAACAGGGCTACCAAATATGGAGGATATCATGCTACTCTCTAAGGAGTGGGAGGAATGAGAGCAGGAGGCCTCAAAGCCTGTTGAGGAGGAGGCTGATGAGTACCATGAGCACTTAGAGTATGAACACCGAATCATCGATAGGGTAGCTTATGAGGAGGAAGAAACAGGCTCTTCCGAGAGTGGGGATGAAGAAGATAGCTCTGGTGCTAAGGAAATCATACAAACCTTTGATGATGACCTTGAGGAGGAAATGGCACAACAGCTAAAATACATTGGGGCAGAGGCAGAGGGATCACCCCATGATGAAGAAGGGCAACCACTAGAAAAATAGCAGCAAAAGGATGTAGCTGAGGGTGAAACCCATGTTGTCAGAAGTCCCGAAGTTGAGTGCACTAAGGAAAAGAAGGAAGAAGAAACAACGAGAAAAGAAAGTTCCATTCAGCAATCATCCACTGGGCTGCCTATCAAACACCTCATGTTCATCCATGACTCCAATGAGGAGGAGGGAGATGTTGCCAGAAAGAAAGGAAAATCCCCAAAGGGAAAAGGAACGAAAATATTTGCCTTGACTAAGAAGGGTGAAGGTGACCATGATTCGCCCAAAGGAAAATTTGCTGTGCCTGAGTGGTTGGAGAGGCAACTTGAAAGAAAAACCCCTGTGCTGAAGGACCCAAGGGCAAGGTTAGAGGCCATCTTGGCTCGAGCCCAAACCATGAAAAAGAAGGAGAGGAAGCCCAAGGTCCAATCCAGGGTAACAATGGATGCTTCCGGGTCTCGAGCGGTGTAAGTAGCAACACCTATGATTGGCTAGGTGGGGGTGAGTTATAACATCTCTACAATCGACTTGGGAACTGCCACCAGAGAGCAGAAAGTTGGGCACCCTGAGGAGTTAGTGGCTATAGTGGTGCATCTGATAAAGCAAGATAAGATCTCGAAGGATGAGCTCAAGGCATAGGTTGTGGCCTTAACAGATTACATACAGCAATGGTCTTTAGTAGATGACCTGCCTACCACATCCACGACCACACCTTAGCTGCTTTCCAAAGAGAAAATCGATAAGATGGAAAGAAGAAAGAACTTGGAGAAGACCACAGAGGACTGGTTCTGACGAGTCTTATACATCAGAAACATGGGAATTAGCCAGGCTGCGTGAATAGCCAACAAGTTCTTGGACCTGATGCAGTCTCTAGAGAGCACAAGGAAGCTCTACACCAATTTCCCCATGACCTACGACTCCACCTTTCTAAGGATTGAGACTATCCTTTAGTTTCCTAAACCCACGTGGGAGAAGAAGCTTGCTTTTAAGATAGAAGATCACTGGTTGATGGATGTGTGGTGCCAAGACTTTGACAACCGGAAGGAGAGGGTGGAACAAATCATGAGCAAGGTAGATCCAGACATTGAATCAATCAAAGAAATTAGGGCAGAATGTGCTCGTTACCTTAAGCTAATGATGGACTATGACATGCCCACTATACAAATGGATCTATAAAAGATAAAACCCTACTTCCAGGAGAAGATGAAGGACGGGATGGCTGGTGAAATCACAATGGAATTCCTTAGTTTTTATGCCCGCGCCTTTGATCAATCAGAGTTGTTCAGAGACCAAGGCTCAAAGTATGATGAGGATTGGAAAAGGCTAGAGGATAATGCAAAGGAATAGAGCTACTAGGCGCTACGGTATGAAATCATCAAAATAGGCAAGCTCCAGGTAGTCATCCTCAAGTTCATAGAATACATAGCTTCCAAGGGGCAGGAGGACAACCCTGTCAAAGATGAAGAGCTTCGTGAAGAGTAGCTACAATGAAAAAAACAATTGGCTAAAGGACAAAAGAGCTACAGTGTCGTCAGCAAGAGGGCGAAATAGGGAAGAGATAAAATGTAATTTTAAATTATGATATATTGGGGGGTAGGTGAAACCCTATTTTGTAATGAATCTTGGCCACACAATAAGAATTAATCTTGGCCATTCATTGAATCTTTTGGGCACTATAAATAAGGCTCTCCTCTCATTTGCAAAGAGAGTTGAGTTGTTGTAAAGACATGCTGCAGAAATTTATAAAGAAAATACATTGACTTGGTGCATTTTCTGAGTTTCTCACATGTTGCTTGGTTCAATCTCCATTGTTAGATGTTCGATTTAGACTTTATTGCTATTCTAGTTAGCTATTTCTTGTTTCAATAGATTTTAGGAATGTTGTCTTGTGATCATGAAAACTCCTGCTGTGTTGATAACTTCTCATCCCATACTTTTTGATTTTTGCTAATGGTGAATAGCTGTGTAAAGCTAGCCTGGGCTTGAATTCAAAGGTACTCCAAAACATTTATCTTTTATTCATGCATGTATATGGTGAATGAAGGACAAAGTATCTATAGACCTTAGAAGATAGCACAATTTCCATGATATTGTGAAGTCCCTGGTTAAGTGGGATATTGTTTCGAGAAGTTGTCCATTGCAGGAACTCCATTGTCACTATTCACAGTTAGTTGTAGACTTAGGAACTTTCCCTCTTCCTTTCCTTCTTTTCTTTTAATAACTGTTCTATTCTAAGGTTCATTGCATATTGCAAAGCCAAATCCAACAACAAAATGGAGTCCAAGACTACTGTTTGAACCTACAGCCAATGCATAACAACTTTCCATCTTAAGAACTGCATTTCAAGATCCAACTTCCATGCTTTATACCCCATCCGTAAGACCATCTTGTGATTCCAACAAATCACATCAAACTATTGAGGTATCTAAGCATTGTCATGACCTGACATCCAAGAGACCTTGCACTAGTACACAAAGAACAATATATGACTAAATAAACTACTAAAAATTACATATAAATGACTAATTTTGGTCACATGACCATTAGTAGTTTATTGTCGGTCATTTATAACGCGACCAAATTTATGATTAAACTATTTTAGTCATTTATTTGGTCATTGATTTAGTCATTGATTTAGTCGTTAATTTAGTCATTGATTGTTATTAACTAGTCATTTATTTAGTCATGGTAGTGATTTATTTAGTCATTTATTTAGTCATTAATTTAATCATTAATTTAGTCTTTTATTTAATCATTACTTTAGTCATATATTTAATCATTAATTTAATCATATATTTAGTCATTACTTTAGTCATACATTTAATCATTATTTTAGTCATTACTTTAGTCATATATTTAGTCATTTAGTCATTAATTTAATCATTACTTTAGTTATATAGTTAGTTATTAATTTAGTCATTTTATTTACTAGTTTCCATTAATTGGTAATAAATATAATCATGAAATAAATAATTTATTAAATACCATAAATTTTATAATGCAAAACTAACATAATATTAAATTTGAACTAAAACATAAAAGTAAATAAAAATATTGCATATGCGTATAAGCTACAACATACTAGAATTAAAATATTGATTCAACATCATGATAAATAAAGGTAATCTACAATAATAAAAAAATTAATGCAAATATATATCTATATATATATATATATATCATGTTATAAGATGCCAAAGTTTTCTAAGAGTATATATGTAAATATAATCAAAAATGTTAAAATTGTCTAAGAGTTTCCAAGTATTTCAAATACACTATGATAATTAAGATCCCTGAACAACATATTCAAAATACTGCATAAAGTAGTGAGCCAAGATGTCTAGCAACCAGTACATGATAAATATGTTCGACTGTCATTTTTTGCAAATATTTTAGTGGCCATTGTGTGAAGGTTTCCTCTTTCTCTTTCAAACAAACAATTCCATCTATTTTGTCTTCATAAACAAGGGGTATGTTACTTGTGACCTTTAAAATGTTTACATTTTGATTTGCATCTCTTGTTCCTTTCAAGTTGACTCCATATACAATAGATAGGGAGTGGATCTGTCTGATTCCCACAACATCACCATCTAATGGATCCAACACCTTAACTTTATCCCCTTCTTTGAGTTTATCAATACATTCTTGCAAAAAGAAAAAAAATAACGCATTATATTATATAGGTATTGATTACCCTTGTTTGCATAATAAAACAATGATTACTTAAATAGTACTTGTATGTGTGTGTTAAATAATTGTAATGATACCTCATGAATGTTTTACCTTGAAAATTACCTTAGTAGTCTCACATTTTTGTTGATCAAGAGGCCTGATAGTCTAGATGATTATTATCATCCATAGGGTATAAAGTCATCAGAAAGAGAATGGGGGAGAGGGATTAAAGTAAGCATAGATTCTAAGAACCATTCATCAATCTAATTTACTAAAAAAACAACACTCATAGCAGTGCTTACAATGTTATTATTAGCTTAATGCTAATCAAATCCAAATGCCACAAATATAAACACTACATTACCATACAGCTTTTGTGGGCATATGGTTTAAATTATGTTAACTTGAATCTTGCAAGGTCAATAAAAAAGGATGCACAAGGTAGCCAAAATAAATCCAAAGCATTGCATTCAACTTATATTATATTTGATCTATAAAAATCCTTGAAAGATATGTTGAGTTTTTATGATCAAAAGTTGCACTTCATCCATGTTCCTACTAAACTTGCATAAAGGTTTCCAGCAAATTTTTATGCATGAATAATGTAAACTAATAAACTTGTATAGTTTTCTCTTTAGATTACAACAGCTACATGTAGCTCAATCAATATCTCATTCAGACAAATAAAAAATTGTAAAATTTAATATTCAATACCATATAACACAGAAAATACGATAAAATGTGTTCACTGAGGTCATCACAGAACTCATCGTGTTTGGAGAAGCAAGTTTCTTTCCACCCAACATACTAGCAGCTGATCTTTTTACAAACCCATTCTCATTAGTCTGCTTGTGCATACACATCAGCAATTTAAATATCAACAAGCATTCCATATTAACTATTGTTCAATAACCTTATTACAAACCTGCCTTATAACATAAAAATCAAGAGAAAATTACAAAACATACATTTTTGCCAAAGTGTGAGGAGTTAAAAACTAGGAAAAAAGAATTTTTTATTCAAAACCTGTGGATGATAGTTAATTTTTGTTCAAAATTTTAATGCAGCTTATAAACTCGAAGTTAACATTTTGACAAAATGATTTGACCAGGTATAGGGTTGGTTTCCATCCACACATAAGGAGATTAGTAAAAAATGATGCATAAGGCAGCCAAAAATAAATCCAAAGCATGACGTTCAACTTATATTATATTTGATCTATAACAATCCTTGGAAGATATGTTGAGTTGTTATGATGTTCAAAAGTTGCACTTCATCAATGTTCCTACTAAACTTGCATAAATGCTTCCAATAAATTTTTATGCATGAATAACATAAACTAATAAACGTGTATAGTTTTCTCTTTAGATTACAACAGCTACATGCAGCTCAATCAATATCTCATTCAAACAAATAAAAAATTGTAACATTTAATATTCAATACCATAGAACATAAAAAATATGATAAAATGTGTTCACTGAGGTCATCACAAAACTCACCATGTTTGGAGAAGCAAGTTGCTTTCCACTCAACATACTAATAGCTGATCTTTTTACAAACCCATTCTCATCAGCCTGCTTGTGCATACACATAAACAATTTAAATATCAACAAGCATTCCATATTAACTATTGTTCAGTAACCTTATTACAAACCTGCCTTATAACATAGAAAACAAGAGAAAATTACAAAACAAACATTTTTTCCAAAGTGTGAGGAGTCAAATAATGGTGATATATGTTTGGTTATGCTTAGGCACATAAAGTTTGCATTTGTAATCATCTTATGCCATTATGAAAGGTTGGAAGAAGTTGTAAAGGAAGTTGATCCTGATTAATGATGTTGATTAAGTGTTTTGAAGAATTTTAAGGAGATTGGAACTCTTATTTCAAATCTTTGTGTTGGATAATGTTACAATTAGGCATATAGTTTAATATGTGTGTCAAGGTTTTGATTTTTCTCTTGGCTCTACATCATCTCCATGTATGCGAAAATGTAACTTATTTCATCCTTATGATGGCTTTATTGAATTTCTTGTTTATAACAAACATGTCTGATGCAGAGCTAAGAGAGAAAAAAACACCTTGACACATTTATTCAACTATATGCCTCTTTGTAATAGTTTCCAACAAAAGCATTTGAATTAAGAGTCCCAAACTCAGTCAAGTTCTTCAAAATACTCAGTCAATGTCATTAATCAAGACTAGCTTCCTTTACAACTTCATTCAATGGCACATGATGGTTGCAAATACAAACTTTGTCTTTAGAAGCACAATCAGAACATATGTCACCTTGCATTGAGTCAAAATAACAAATAAATACTTTTACAACATTTTCCCTTTCATTATACCATTAGTTCCCTATGACTGTCCTTCAAGGTATAACAAAGACACTCTTTGATTAGAAACACAAATTTGGATCTCTAAGACACAATCAATCCAGTCTATACATGATACACCTTCATATGAGTTGAAATGACAAGATCACATTCATTACATAGCCTGTCGAATCATCTTTTTTCCATTCTTTATGACTGTCTATTAAGTGTGCTACAATGGCTCTCCTAAGTCACAACCTTAACTTCATCTTCCCAAACACCAAAGGCTGAGCCAACACTTTGAGCAACATTGCTAGACTTGAAACAACATGAATAAACCCTTTTATCTTCACCCCAAGAACTCAGTTAAGGAGTGCTTCCTCCATTACTCTGCCCTATTCCTACTAGGTCTGCCATAGGTCTGACAGAGCTTCCCTTCAAACACAATCCCTCAATACTGACTGTGAACAACCTTTAAGGTGCCCTTCATCATGTATTAAAACATATCAAAGACTCACCATAAGTTGCTTGAAGAAAAATGCACAAATTCAAACTGTCTACGTTCCATAATAGAGTTAATTAGGTTTGCACCCAGGAAGGGCTTATTCATTTTCCTACCTTTAATCACAAACTTATTGGAAAATCACTTCAATCACTCATATATAGACCTGCTTATGCTTAAGGAACCTTTAGAAAATCACTCCCATGCTTATTTTCCAAACCCTAGGTTAAGTTTCATTGGAACTCTGCATTTTATTACACTGTGACAAATTTTAGTCAAAGAAACTCTCAAGTTTCCACATTATAATCTTATTAATTCAATCTAAAACAAGAGTTTAGTGGATCAGATTATTTTTATGGTTTTCAGTCAGTACAAATGGTGAAATCATGAGTTTTGAAGAATGATTAATGACTGTTTGAGGTTGATAAGGGTTTGCGAGTAATGTAAGAGGGGTCTCCTTTGTAAAACAAACCTATTCTAGTAGCTTTTTTAGGCGCACAATCTGAGAATCTGAAGATTTCTTTGGGATAGTCATTGTAAGTTTTTTGTTTTGTTGAAGTGAACAGTAAGAGATGTTTAAAGAAGCATTTGGTACTTGGAAATTGCATGTGGATTGTGATATTTACCCAGTTTAGGGTATGAAGACCTATTTGTCAAATAGTGCCAAGACTTCCAAAGATAAGATAAATTTGATGACACAATGCAAAGTATGGCTACAAATGGTTAAACATCTACATACCTCAACATAGTGTTAAACTCAAACAAAGAAACATTACACAGTGCAAAGAGAGTGATCAAATAGAGCTAATACATAATGCCATCATTCAGGCACTCAAACCAATAGGGAATACTTCATCCTCATTTCACTCTCTGTTAGAAATAATTAATGTATAAGTAAAACAAAAAATAAGAAAAAGGGCATCAGGTCTCCAAGGTGTTTTCCATCACAGAATCAAGGAGGTTATTTAAACCTTTCAAATTTCCTATTATATTCAAGTGTTGTAGCTACGAGAGGTTGACAATGGAATTGGGGAGGTTATTTAAACCTCTACAACTTTATATTTTCAAGTGCTATAGATGTGACAGGTTGCCAATGGAATCAAGAAGGTTATTTAAACCTCTACAGTCTTCTATGTTCAAGTTTTGCAGTTGTGACAAGTTGCCAATAGAATTAGGGGGTTATTTAAACTTCACACATTTCTATGTTCAAGTGCTATAGCTTTAAGTACATGTTTCCCTAAAACAGACACAACTGTGAAAGTAGAAAATCACATGCATGTAAGGGAAATGTACACAAATAGGACAAGCAAGAAAAATTGAGTATCAAACTGCAATAGGACCATATTTTTAATTCAAATAACTGGGCCATTCTAGAAATCATGAGTAAGGTAGGTTCACCATATTTAGTCAGTGTTGCTTTCTATGTAGTTTGTGTGGGAAGCTACTCATTTTGTTATATATAAAGTTTACCCATATGTATCTGTTTACCCCTATATATCTATTTTATTTGTATATTAATATAACTATATGTAATAATTTCAAATCTTCTGAGAAGAGTGTCTATACCTTTTGTATTCATAGGAGAGTTTGGGTGTGAAAATGATCTCATTCATCTTATTATTGTGTAACTATGTTTGTAAAGGTTGCAGGGACACTTCATATGAGAGACAAACACTGCATTGGATTGCACCAAATTCTGGGTAAGTAATACTACAAGATAATTATTATGAACATTGTAATTCATAAGTTTCCTTCAAGTAGGAAAGTTGCATTCAAGGGAGTTTGCTAAGGTAGAGGCATAAACCTAATTAGTGAAGTTCACAGTTTGAACTAAGTTACTAATGTGGATATGGGTAAGAGTTTTCCTTTAGTCCTTGTGTATACTATGACTTGAGTACATTCCTACAAGAAATAATACAAAGGTGTAAGAAAATATTACAAATATAAAACTTATTGACAAAATTATGTATGATAATCAATATGCCTGTGTGTAAACAAGAAGAGAAAAACAATGGGGTGTTGGATTCCAACAATAATGCACCCAATACAAAGATATCCTTATATGACCATGAAACCCTACTCTATTCAACATCTGCTACTGTGAATTGAAGCAATTTTTTAAAACCCTACTATATTCAACATCGGCTATTGTGAATTGAAACAATTTTTTACAATCCTTCCCTATTCAAAATCTGCTCTGCAAGAATAAGAACAGTTTTACAAGAAAACTTCCTATTGAAAAAGTTAAAGAGATACTTAAGACTCAGCCCTAACTAGTCCATTATAAGGATAGTATAATCTCCTTCAATACCAACAATCTTAAATTTAGAGCTCTAGTTCCTCCAATTAGCAGCTCATAAATCTCAGATTTGTATAAAAGTTGTGGATGTTTGGTCTTCAATTTTTCAAGTTTAATGGCAATTTCCTTGTTTTTCCAAAATTTGATATTTAATAATATATTTTGGCACAGTAGCATCTTTATTTTCTTTTCCCCTTCATTATATTGATGCCCATCTTTCAGTATAGCTGGGTTTAGAATGATAATTTTATAAGTTATCAATCTTTTTGTGCTACAGGGGAAAGAATACACTCACAAAAGAGACATAAATTCTCTCCTTTGATCCTTGTACATGCACTATGTTATAGGGTTGGAACAATATGCAACCAAAAATAATGTGAGCAAATATTTTTGTCTAAGTGATTTCTCCACAAAAATGAATTTGTGTATAAACTTAAAATTTAAGTGTCTAATTTCTACATATAAATTCCAACATGCAACTTTGTCTAGTAGTGGCTATCAGACAGCCCTAACATACAATCATAACCTTTTATTGTATATATATACTATGCTAAAAAAAAATTGCCTAAAGGTTTTTCCCTATCATTTATAAGCAACCAAGGAAAATACCAAAACCAAAAACAATATTCTGTATATTATAATATGTGCACATATTGATAGACATATATGTTACATCATTACAAATAGGATTCTAAGTAAACTAGAGGGTATAGTGCTTGGCATAATTATTTTTAATATTTTATGCAAAAAATTACATGGCTGACAAGATGCTTAAAATGCACTCATTTCACATACCAAAGATTTTAGATTTAAAAGCAATCATAAATGAATCTAATATACAATCCTCGTTGTGACCTATGCTCAAACCCAAAGCAGCCAAAATTAAAAATCAATCTAAAGGTTTCATAGCACTCACCTCAATATCATGCACATACTCCTTGAATTCAGCATAATCATTGTCAACATTGTCCTATTTAAGTTGTGTAGCTTTGCTGAGAGCTCTATTGACAGGGTCTTTTCGTTTTCGTTTTGCTTTCATATAATTGTAAGCACCCTAGCTAGCAACCTGAATGCATGAGATCGCACCAAAATTCAGCTTGAAATCTGAATGCATTAATGAAATAGCAAAAGCAGATTCCTTTTGTAGTCTGATGGATAAAAATAGTTTAGAAAATGGATAAAAATAGTTTAGAAAAAGTTTTCAGTGCAAACTTGGTAAAGATTGTTCCCTAGGTCAGCTACCCTTTTTGTATAAAATTGAATGGTTTTCAATTTCAGAGCCGAGATTCCCTTTAAATTGGTAAAAATAGCAAGGGAAAACCCTTATACTAAATACAAAGCTCCAAAAATAATGATACAAATATATCTACTTATGTATACATGAAAAAAATACTGTACAAAACATGATACTAACACATCCATATTTCAAATTAGAAAATACATATTGATCATGTTAAAAAAAAAATCAGATTTGTCAATGTTTCAACATTCAACTTACATCAATAATTATCATGTTAGAATAAAAACTTACATATTCCAATATAAGCCATATCACACAATCAAAAACAATAATGCCCCAAAAAAAAATGGAGGATAACTTTTGCAACATATGAAATAGAGTATACACAATAGCACACCCTTGCAAAAGTATGAGATAAGCATTTTCCCCTCTCCAAAAAAAGGTACAAATATATGTGTTTATGTATACATGAAAAGAATACTATACAAAACATAATACTAAGACATCCATTTTACAAGATCTCCTCTACACAATGAAAAACAATAATCTCAAAAAAAATGGAGGATAACTTTTGCAAACATATGAAACAGAGTATACACAATAGCACACCCTTGCAAAAGTCTGAAATAAGCATTTCCCCTCTCCAAAAAAAATAAAATGAAAAATATACTGTACAAAACATAATACTAAGACATCCATATTTCAAATTGCAAAATACATATTGATCATATTAAAAAAAAATCAGATTTGTCAATATTTCAACATTCAACTTACATCAATAATTATCATGTTAGAATAAAAGTTTTTCCACATAACCCATAGAGAAAGCTAAATAGAAATTATGAACATGGAAAGAGAAATAGAATAATTAAGTATAGAGATTCCAAATCAAGAAAAAGAAAGTATTGGGTAAGACCACTCATGTAGAAGGTAATAGAAGGCAGATTTCATTGCTTTGAAAAAGTTGTATCAAGTTGTGAGCAAACTATGCACTTCTAGAAAGCTCGATTGGAGACTTTGAAGCTAAGCTTTGTGGATTTAGAAAGTACAAAGCAATATAAATATTTAAGGCATGTCTTATCTATTTTGATTTCATTTATTTTAAAATTATTTTAATATATGAAATCTAAGCATTTATAGTTAAAAGAAATATTTATACATAAGAATGTATATCTGTGCATATAAAATGATACAACTGAATTTATTTACCTATGGCTATATCATTTAAATCTTCATTTTTGTTTGTGATGGATAGCAGAGAATATTAATCTAAATTAGGCATATTCATGAGATGGCAATTTAAGCATTTTCTAAGAAGCTACCCAACTCAAGGAAAATAAAAATCATATCATAAGTGACATCACTAAAATGGAATGAAGACCAAAGGTATTTTACCAATTTGTATTGTTATAGTTTATTTTTTATGCCATCTCCAAACACAGAAAATGCATTGTTGGAGTTTGGAAACCACAGATTTGAGAAAAATAGACCATAAGCATAGAGCTAAACTTTGAAAATTTGATATCTGAAATTGGGTGTTGTTATGACAGTAATTCTTCCAACCTAAAATTAGTTATTAGAACTTAAAGAAACCTAGCACTAAAATTATAATTGTGAATCTGAATTTTTAAAAGCTCAATTTTGGAGTTTCAACTTGTATAATTGTCCCAAAATTAAAGTTGTGAAGGTAATTTAATTAACAGTTCATAATTTTTTTTACTCAATTTTTTTTTTTGTTTACTATAAATCTTTTTTTGGTTACTATAAATGTAAATCTAGGAATCAAGATGGGGCTTTTGAGATTCTGAAACACATGCTTGCACAAGGTGTGAGGCCCGATTTAGTGACCTACACTGCTTTTGAAATTTATTTGCTGCAGACAACACAAACAAATGAACTTGATCCCATCATCATCATATCAATTTTTCTGTTAATGATAGATCAGAGTGATCTGGAATGTTGATGGAAAAACTGTACACTGCATTATAGTAGAAGCATTACAATTGGTTTCAGACTTTGTAAATATTGTGTCTTCATTATTGTATGTTTAAGTTAGAGAATTATTTTGCTGGCGTCAACATTTGATTATTGCCTATCATTGCCTATCAGTAATGAGGGATCTCAATTGTCTTTATATTCTTTGTCTTCGATAAGAGACATTGATTATCTGGAAATAGATAAATAAAATGTTTCTAGTTCAGGAAAGCTTTTGATCTATTGCATCTGTTATTTTTTCTGAACATTAGAAACTCTTTGTATGGACTAATTTATAAAGTGAATACTTGAAAAGAAAAAGGAAAAAACAATGTAGGACTAGTGTAGAAAATGTAAATCGAGTGGGAAGATGTTAATTTGGGAATTACAAGAATTAACATTTAGTTTTCTGTTTTATCATCCACAACTTAATAAATTCTTATACATATGCTTAATCCATCTTTTTTTTCTCTCTTTTGAACCTTCCTCTTGCAAATCTGCATTTTCAGTAGCCATATTTGCAATAAATTATATTAAAAAAGCACAGAGTCTTTTTTAAGCAGATTTAATGGTTTGGATAAAGGAATGTAAACATAAATTATTTGTCTAATGTAAATACAAAGATTTTAATGACTTTTATGATTAAGTGAATTGGGTTTATATTGTTGTTTGGATAATTTTCTATTATTTGAATATGTTGTTGCTAATCTTTGATTTAAATTGCAATAGTTCTATGACATAGTATACCTACTTATGATTACATATGTACATATGTATATCAGAGAATATTCATATATACAAATATAATTTTATTAAAACTTGCTATTTAGGATTTTGCAGGAGTTATTATTATTTGACTACTTTCAGGAATAATATACACATATATCTACACTCATGATTCGAATAAGAACAACTTATGTATTAAACCATTGGATATATGCTAAAGATAAGAGTATAACAAGAGTGTTATATTTACTTATCTATAATTATATTATCATAGAATGTCTGCTCGTAAGCTATGGGAACAATAATGTATACATTTTATGACATAATGCCTATGATATATGGATTTACTCTAGTCACAGTTGTATTAGTATGATAGTTTTATATACATATATACAACAAAATAGAAACATAGTTGGAAAACTAACTTTGTAATATTCTCCTTACCTTTGAAAAGGGCCTACAAATTGTTATTATCTTCTTGTACATGACCTTAATGGCTATTAAAAATGTGTTGTAAATTGTATGTAACTCTCATAAGAAAATCTATTTTTATTACACATTGAGATTATATGTGAAGATTGTAGTTACAGTTTATTATAAACAAGCGTGGATCTGTTTTATTATATTTTGACTTAAGCTTTGCTTATTTAGATGTGAATATGAAGGCCCACTACTTACACCGGCCTTTGGTGTTTTGTAGTGGAATATCTTGTCCTTTTGTCAATTGTTGAATTTTGAGAGAAATTAGTGGATCAAATTGCAGAGAAAATTGCCCATACACGTTTGATATTCATGCTAAATGATTTCTGAGTTTTATTCCTCGTTACCGTCCTGAATCTGTTAGCTGGAAAAATAACCGTGCACAACATGCCAACTTCATTTACATTGCAGAAAGAGTCAATCAGCAAACTATATTTCCAACCTCTGAAATAATACAACAATTCTGATTCTAAAATCCTTAAACATTAGCTATAATTTCTAATTTCTTTATTTTTTCAAGGGGATAAACAACAAATATTCAATCTACACATATACCTGCAGCCTAACAATTGCAATATTAAACATATAGATGTCAGTACAGGCCTTCTTAATGTGCCTTTTTCACTAAAAGAGCTGGAATTGCACTTGAAATTAATATGTACTCAAACAAAGAGGTTGATATTATTGAAAATATATTGAAGAAATGGGTAATTATTGGCAGATTCCATGGTTCCTTGCCTAATCTAAAAGGGTATCTCTCAGTGGTCCTTTGAGTTCTGTAAGCCTCTGATGAAAGCTTCAGCTAATTTTTTTTTCTTGGCTAAAGGGTTTTTCATCATTTTCTACAAATTGGAAGAACAAAAAACAAATCTTAACACTAGCTCTTGGTTCTACGATGATCATTTGTTATATTTGAAGGTTTTGTATCCTTCCTTTGATCGACAACATGATTATTTCACTCCAATCCATGTTTGAGTGTGCCTCCATTATTTGCCACTGCAATTCTGGTGTGATTCCAGTCTGCATGCAATTGGCTGTAATGTCCCTTTTTTTAAAATTAAGCCAAGTTGAAACCCAAAAGGCCATCATACATTTTCCATGCAGTTTGGAAATTAGACACCATAGAAATGGGATTAAAATTACAATAAAGAGAGCCTCAAGTAAAGTTAAAAAATAAAATAAGGAGGTCTCTTACAATTAAAGTTTATTTTAAATAATTCCTCTCAAATATCAATCAATGGTCATGGATGAAATTTGAGGAGTTGTGCCTTTTGCAAGAAAACACTATTTAAGATAGGACAAGCAAGGAAGAGGAGGAATGCATTTATTAAGCATTCTATTTTCTAATTTCTACTCATTGTTGGAGCATTGACTTTGGTTCAAATTTACCTAAGGACAAAAATCCTCTAGGCCTAGAATTGTAGGATCGAAACCCACACTTCCTTAGAGTGATTTCACATAAAAATCACCATTGTGCAAATTGGATTAATTTTCAGTTTGTAATTAAAGAAATATCCTTTTGAATCTACAACTCATAATTGGTTTGCAGTGGTCCATATCCTTCAAGATTGCAGTGATTAATATAGTCTGAATCTCATTTGAGGCAGTGGCCATTTGGGTAGAGTTAAGGAGAGCTAGATTGGTTAGAGACTTGTCTAGGTTTCCATTTCAGATGCAATCCAGTAGTTTTATGTGACATTCTCGGTCACTTCTACAATACTTCAAAAGCAACGGTGATGGTTCAGCAACACTTCAACACTAACTTTCCCAGAGACTAACTTCCTCCTTGGTTTGAGATTTGTATGAGATTACCACCAGAAGACATTGATTGTGTTGTTCTTCTTGTCTATTTTGAAGAGAGGTTTTCTTTTCTACAATACTTCAGAAGCAATGGTGACAGTTCAATAGCACTTCAACATTTCATTAGTGCTTCAGCAATAACTTTCCCAGAGACTAACTTCCTCCTTGGTTTGAGATTTGTATGAGATTAGCACCAGAAGACATTGATTATGTCGTTCTTCTTATCTATTTTGAAGAGAGGTTTTCTTTTCTATGCCTCTTCCATAAGTCAGGCTGTGTTCTGTAAAGCTTTATTTTTTCTTTTAAAAGTTAATATAATGGGCCTGAGGCCCTACTCCTTACTTACTGACCCAAAAAAGTAACTATTATGACTGAATGCCATTGTGAAAAACTTTGCAGAAATCAATTTTTACATCCTCCATTTTGTCAGCCATAGAAATCAATTTTTACGCATCCACTTTGTTGGCCATATATTATATTAACATTTTTAATTTTTGGGCTATCAGCTATTTATTTTGATATTTCAATTTTTTTGGATGTCAGCTATCTAAATGTTCAAAAAAATTTCATCCACTCGAGCCATTACATGCTCCTTACAATCACTGTAGTTGATACCTCTCAGCATAACTAGGTCTGTGTAAAGCTCTTCATCTATATAGTTGATGGATATAAGCTTAATGTAAGCTCTTCCTATATGTAATTGATGCATATATTTATTAATAGATTTTCCTTATCAAACTAAGCATCTTCTGAGGTTGAATTATGAACAGTAGTAAAATAATTAATTTATCTCAAAATTCATTCTACACATATGGCTTCAGTAGTAGTGAACATCTTAGTTACCATGGCAGACATTGTCATGTAGATTAGATCCTTGGTTTAATTAGCAAAGTGTAAGTGAGAAATAACTTCAGGTTTTCTTTTTTCTTCATTAGGATAAAGTACACAAAATTCCCTTTGGTTCTTTGATATCCAATACAAATAAAGGCATGAATAAGCCAAAAGATTATACATCTTGTCTGGCAAACAATAAAAAATGCTCTGTACCAGCAAGGCCGAAGTTGCATTGGAGAGAAAGTATCCATATAAACCAACTATTTAGATTCTATGTGTTGAAAAATCCATGTATTTAGTTTCTAGCTTACATGTAAGACGTGTAATTTACTATATTATCATAACTGGATTTTGTCCCTCAGTAAATGAAAAGCTTTATAAATATATTGGAATTAGAATCGTAATGTGCATGCTTTCAATAAGACATCTGGAATAGTATACTTGTTCTACACCCTAACATTCCCTTCAAATTTGAAACATTTACCATTTGATTATAACTTTTGTCCACCTACAAACACACACATGACAAAATAGACAACAAATTTAACTGTTTGTTGAACATACCTTTTTCTCTTGAGGGAAATCAATTGACTTTAAGTATGTTGCTGCAGCAAAAGATGAAACAAAAATCTCTTCTTGCATAAGTAATACAAAATTACTATTATTAGTTCCTGCGGGGAACTATAGCGGAGGCTTAATAAATTAAACAGTGATTAAACTCTTCCTATTCAACCAATCAAATCGTTGGCATTTTGTTGCATAGATTTATTTTGAACTATGATTATGAGGAAGTTGCAGGTTTTTTAACTAAATTCTTTATGCAGAATGTTTTGGTAGTCTCCGATTGGTAGTGCAGATGGCTCACACCTATTCCAATGCAAGAGACCACACGAGTTCTGAGGGAGGTGCCTGCAAGTAACGAGAGGTTTGGACAATTGGCGATTAGGGTGTTTACATGGCGAGGAGAGGTGGCCAGTGTTGTTGGCAATTAGGGTTCCCTATGCTTTCGAGTTACAGGCGTCACAAACAACAACAATGGTAAGCTCTCCAAAAATATTCATCATTTTCTTGTGATCTTTCAATAAAGATACACAGACTTCTTATTTCGGTATTGTGGTTTTCTATTTGCGATATTAATTTCCAACAAGCAGTGATTATAATAATAAGAGTGTAGCACTTGCAGGCCTAGGTTGTTTTAAGGAAGTGGTTCAGGAATGCTTGGAGGCAACTAAGCTTGATCCTTCCTATCTTTGTGCTCATCAGAAACTTTCAACCCTCTATCTCAGGTACACTTGTTTATCTATCAACTCCTCCTTTTCATTTTTAGGAAAAAAGAACAGACCAGGATCAGGGGAAGCACAAAATGCTCCATTTTTTAACAAATTCATTTGGCTTGAGAAGTTAAAGACCTTTGTTAACATTGAATCACATAGCAATTTACAAAAATCTAAAAAGTAAAATGAATCAAACCACAAATGAAATGATGATTAATTTATTCTAGGTATGCAATGTTGATTGGGGGAAATAGCAAATTCCAAAATGCACTTCAAGATAGCTAGGCAGTGCTAGATTGGATTGAAATGTTGACAGTACAAGCAGTGGAATTTAACTAATCAAATGTGCAGAGGTTGGGAAGATAGGATATTGGAGAAGTGTTCAAAGAGAGAGCACTTCAGCTATTATGGCAGGTGTTGATTCTGCACCACAGGTAGGAAACTGGAGGAGCTTTACCCTTTTCTAAGTGAGAATCTTTGTTTTCCAAATTTTGTTACATTGTATTGAGGGTTATTCTATTCAGCTGATTTTTTTTTCATGTTTTCGTTGTAGTTATTTGCATCTAAAGATGTAGCTATACTAAAGATTCAAAGATAAGATGAAGCAGATGGGGTTCTACTGGCTGTGCCCAAGATTGTAGTTGATACACCTACGAGATTTTTTGGGATTGTAGGAAATTCTTATCTGCTGGTGGTTCAAGCACAGGTTGACATGGCATTGGGAAGGTGAGTTATTATGAATTAGTTCTGATCAAAATTTTCTCATTTGCATTTCTGTTGCATGGTTTTTTTCAACCATAATGTTTGAAGCTTTTGTTAGAAAATAGGAAAATAAATAAGTTCATTCTTCTATATGATTTTCCTAATATCAGGGGATTCAATTGCACACAAATGATTTTTTGACACAATGTAGCATTCATTTCAAACTTGCATGAATCAATTTCTCATCCTAAGCACTACTAGCATTTTAAGGCTTCATGCTCATTAGAGATTTATCATAGAAGAAATGACCACTCATGTAAAACTGGTTAAGAGAAATAAATGCTCCACACAGTTAATCCCAAAGAATTATATGTAAAAATGTTGTACTGCAATAATTTCAATTGATTACGAAAGCTTAGTAGGATATTTAATGGACTATTAAGTAGAATTGAAGTCAGAATGTAGCAAGAGGCATGACCAATCAAGAGTGGTGTTTGCAGGTTTGAAAGTGTAGTTACAAATGCAAAGAGAGCAACTCGTATGGATCTATATAATCACGAGGTGGCTACATTGCTTAGAAAGGCTAGATCTATGGCTGATGCCTGCAAGAATGGAAATGCTTTGTTCAAAGCTTGCAATTATTTTGAAGCATGAACGACATATGGAAAAGGACTTGAACATGATCTGATCAATGCAATTTTGCTATGCAATAGAGCAGAATGTAGGTCAAAGCTTGGGCAATGGGAAAAGGCAGTGGAGGATGGTAATGTTGCTTTGAGCATTAATCCTACCGACTATAAGGCTCTTCACAAGTGAATAGACCCAAATGCTAAGGTATGCAAAACTTTTCCCACTGGTTTTATTTCTTATAATAACCTATTTTCCTGATGTCTGATACTAGGACCCCACAAAGCATAGATGACTGTATGAATGGTTATTCATTTTCCCAACATGATCTATTGAGATGGTTGGCTCTGTTTTTGGCCGAACAAGATATGTTTTAGGAGGTTGTATATGTTAATGATAAATAGACAGCGTCGAGATAATGCTCATTTATACTTGGCACAATTTTTGAAGAAATCATATGAAGCCGATCTCACTCATATTATTTGTGATTTTCTCTTTGTGGCTGACTTCATTCTAGAAGATAATTTGTCTTAACTTGTCCGACTTGTTAATTGCTTTATTCAATTTGTAATTTATGGTTGAGGCCAACTTTGTTCCTGAAGAGGTGCGACCTCACATAGCATTGTATATATAGAAGATCATTTCACTCCTTTGAATTATCATCTAGTGTGATTTGTCATCAAGGGAAAATTTCCATGCAAGTGTGAATTCCTTATTAGCAGATTGTGAATCATTAAAGAACAGAGATTGCGAATTCTGTAAGTCTGAATTCTGTCAAGTGCAAACTCCATCAAGTGCGAACTATCAAGTGCAAACTCTGTCAAGTGTGAACTGTCAAGTGAATTCTATCAAGTGCTTCAAGAACAGATTGCGAATTATTCAAAGGGCAGATTGTGAATTCTTCTAGAGCAGAATTTGAAGTGACAGTTTGTTATCTGTTCTTGCATCTTGTACAGGTGCTGAATATTGGCCTTGTGTTAAGCCTCATTGTAAAGAGAATTGTTGCCACTATTTATAAATATAAGAGAGATCTTTGTTGCTGGGTTTTTCTCCCTCAAGAGGAGGGTTTTCCTAGGGTATCTGCTGTGTTAGTGTCTAATTTTGAATTATTTTTCTATGCATATAATTTGTTCACTAAAATTTACATGGTATCAGAGCAGGTTTGAGAGGATCATGATTAGATTATTTGTTAATCAGCTTACCTTATTGTTCACTTAATCAAGATGGTGAATGGTTTAAAGGTTGAAGATAGAATCGAAGGTGCATCCAACTTCACATCATGGAGATTCATGATCATGCTTACCTTGCGTGAAAATGACTTGGGTGAGTCCGTGGAGTCTAGCACTTCTGCCCCTGAGGAGGAAGAAGAAAAATTGCAATGGCTGAAGAAAGACATTAAAGCAATGAAGATATTGGTTGATTCCGTAAAGAATCACATTGTTCCTATCATCTCTAAGTTGAAGACAGCGAGAGATATGCTCAAGACCTTGGAAGAGATGTATGAAATCAACAATACCAGTTGGGCACTTGCATTGAAGCAACAACTTCATCGCGTGAAGATGATGAAAGGTGAATCAATGATTGCATACTTTATGAGATTACAGATTTGAGAGATCAGCTCTCTACAATTGGGCATATGGTTGATGACAAGGATCTGACTATGCTCGCTCTCAATGGGCTACCTTTGTCATGGGAATCATACATTCAGGGAATCAGTGCAAGGTCAAAATTTCCTAAGTTTGATCGCCTAAGATCTGATTACATTCAAGAAGAATCAAGGTTGATGACAAGAGGCATTGGTCAAAGTTCAAAGAATGAAGATGTTCATGTTCTCACCTCCCATACTTCAAAAAAGAAAGGAAAAGATGGAAGGAAAGGATTCTTCAAGAGGAATCAGGACAAGGGAAATGATGATGCACCTCCATCTAAGAAGAAGAGGGATATGTCCAAGATTCAATGTTTTAGGTGTGATAAGTTTGGGCACTTCACCAAGTATTGTCCAACTAGACCTAAGCAATAGGTCACCATGGCAGATGTTGATGATGCCTCTCCTCAAAAGGATTCAAGTGAATATTTGTTCTATTCAGCATTATCAAGTAGTGTACCTTCCGACACCAACACTTGGATAATTGACAGTGGTGCCTCACATCACATCATCGGTTTCAAGGAGCACTTATCAAGTTTGGTTGAGAAGGAGTTTTCTGAACAAGTCATCATTGGAGATGATGCTAGCTACTCTGTGAAAGGAATTGGGACCTCTACACTTCACTTGGATTCTGGCATATCACTTCAATTGGGTAATGTTCTTTATGTTCCTGGAATCAAGCGCAATCTTATTTCTATATCAACTTTGGAAGATAAAGGATATCAAGTTGCCTTCTCCAAAGGCAAAGTTCTAGTATGGATGGAGAACTCTAGCTTCAAGGATGCTCATGTAATTGGAGTTAGACATGAAAATATTTACAAGGTTTGCACACGTTCATTTCAAGCTTTGGTTCATGACTCTTCAAGTCTATGTGATCTTTGGCATCGAAGATTGGCTCATCTACACTTTCGAGCTCTACCTATCATGGAGAAGATGGTGACGGGCCTTCCTAAGTTCACTCAAGAGTACGAAGGTACTTGCAAGGGATGTGCATTAGGTAAGAATATAAAATCCCCCTTTCATAGTAGAGAAAATAGATCTAAGTGGATTTTAGAGCTTATTCATTCTGATTTTTTTGGTCCTATGTCCGTTCCTTCTTCGAGTGGTTTCTTGTATTATGTTCTTTTCATTGATGATCACTCTAGGAAGACTTGGGTTTATTTTTTGAAATCTAAAGAGTCTAAGGAAGTGTTGGATAGGTTTAAAGAGTTTAAAGCCTTAGTAGAAAATATTTCTGGTAAAAGAATTAAGGTCCTCAAATCTAATAATGGTGGAGAATACACCTCTGGTAGTTTTCAGAATTTTTGTATTGATGCAGGGATTAAGAGGAAGCTTTATGTTCCCTATAATCCTCAACAAAATGGTGCTGCAGAAAGAAAGAACAGAATGATTGTGGAAGCAGTGAAGGTCATGATCCATGATCAAGATTTGCAAACTTTCCTATGGGCAGAAGCTTCCAGGACAACTGTGTATGTTCAGAATAGAAGTCCTCATAAGGTCTTGGAGAATATGACTCCAGAAGAAGCCTTTACAGGGAAGAAGCCTGAAGTCAGTCACTTGAGGATCTTTGGTTGTCCTATCTATGTTCATGTTCCCAAGGAAAAGAGAACCAAGCTGGAGCCTTCTAGCAAAAAGGGAATATTTGTGGGCTACAGCGAGACCTCAAAAGCCTACAGGATTTACATTCTAGGTTAGAAGTTGATCGAGATCAGTAGGGATGTCACATTCGAGGAAGATGTTGCATTCAAGATATCCAGGGGGATTCGTATGGAGATTGATAATGAAGAGTCTCCTCAGGGTATGGAAGTTGATCATACTCCTGAGATTCAGAGGGAGATTTCAAAACCAAAAGAAGTTATTGATCCTGTTGAACCCTTGGAACCTACTGATGGGCCTACTGACATTGTTATTGGAAGAAAGAGACCTCTATGGGCTAGTCGCACTATGCAAGAGGCTGAAAGCTTTGTAGCTCCTAGAGGCACATTCAGAGAAAGCAAAAGGCCACATAAGTTCTCTAGTTATGTTGCCTTGATGAGTCAGATTATAGAATCCGAGCCTACCTGTGTTGAGGAAGCATCTAGTTATCAAGTTTGGAGAGATGATATGGCAAAGGAGTATCAGTGAATTCTTAAAAATGATGTTTGGGATATTGTTCCTAGACCTGAGGGAAAATTTGTGGTATCTTCTAAATGGCTATTCAAGATTAAGCATGCTGCAGATGGAAGCATTAAGAATTACAAGGCAAGATTTGTGGCTTGTGGGTTCTCTCAGAAAGAGGGAGTTGATTATGATGAGACATTTGCTCCTATTGCTCGCTATACTTCAGTTAGAACCATCATTGCTATTGCTACATCTAGAGGATGGAAGATTCACCAGATGGACGTGAAGACAACCTTTCTCAATGGAGTGATTGAGGAAGAGGTTTATATAGAGCAACCTGATGGATTTGAGATTCATGGGAAGGAGTCACATGTCTGCAAACTGAAGAAGGCCTTGTATGGTCTTAAGCAGCCTCCTCGTGCATGGTAGGAAAGGATTGATCGGTACCTATCGAGCTTGGGCTTCTTGAAGAATGATGCTAATTCAAATCTCTACTTCCAGGTAATCAATGGCGATGCTTTAATTTTGGTTTTATATGTTGACGATCTGATCCATACTGGAGAAGATCACCTGATTCTTGAGTGTAAGAAGGAGTTGACTTTAGAATTTGAGATGAAGGACCTTGGGCTCATGCATTACTTCCTTTGATTAGAAGTTTGGCAGAAACTAGATGAGATGATTCTAAGTCAGGGGAAGTACACCATTGATATACTTAAGAGATTTGGCATGATGGATTGAAAATCCATGTCTACACCTATGGAGACCAATCTACATAAACTAAAGGAGGTTGCAGCTAGTTCAGATTTGGTGGATCCTATAATGTACAGACAACTGATTGGATCCTTGATGTATCTAGTTAACACTAGACCTGATATTTGCTATGCAGTGAGTGCACTTAGCTAGTTTATATGTGATTCGAGACAGATACATCTTGTTGCAGCTAAACATATCCTGAGATACTTGCATGGCACATTTGGATATGGGTTGAGGTATACTTCAGATGCAAACTTGGAGTGACATGGTTTCACTGATTCTGATTGGGCAGGTTGTGTCACAGATCGGAAGAGCACCTCTGGTTGTTGCTTCAGTTTGGGTTCTGCTATGATTTCCTGGTGTAGTAGGAAGCAGTCATCTATAGCATTGAGTACAGCAGAGGCCAAGTACATTGCAACTTGTATGGCAACTTGGGAAGTAGTGTGGCTTCATAAGCTCCTTGCAGGATTGTTTGGACAATCAATGGAGCCTACTATCATTCATTGTGATAATCAAAGTTGTGTGAAAATTTCTGTCAATCCTATGTTTCATGATAGATCCAAGCATGTTGAGATCAAGTACCACTATATTAGAGATATGGTACTGCGGAAGGCTGTACAGTTGAGGTACATTAGGACTGATGAGCAGATGACAGATATTCTCACCAAGCCTCTCACCAGGATAAAGTTTGTGTACTTTTGAGATAAGCTTCGTATGGTGGAGAATCTAGCCTTGACTAAGTAAGAGTCTCAGTATCAGTGAGCCTTGTTAGTGCATTTTCTTCTGAGATGGAAGAATTTGAGGTGTAAGCCCTTGTTAATGCATTTTCTTTTGAGATGGAAGAATTTGAGGTGTAAGCCCTTGTTAATGCATTTTCTTCTGAGATGGAAGAACTTGAGGTGTAAGCCCTTGTTAATGCATTTTCTTCTGAGACGAAAGAATTTGAGGTGCAAGCCCTTGTTAATGCATTTTCTTCTGAGATGGAAGAATTTGAGGTGAAAGCCCTTGTTTCCACCCTCTGAGCTGAGTCATGGTGGATATCATGTGTGAGACTCCATGACATATGTTGTACTTGTGTTTCACCCTCTGAGAGACTCATGGTGAAAGTCATGTTGAGGTGACAACATCATGCAAGTGATGAACACTTGTACTTACCATTTTATGGTTGATATCGAGACGATATCTAATATCATGTTGAGGTGATATTCTTCTCTTCACATTTGGTTGCAGCCAATGTGATGGACATCATGTTGAGATGATTTGTCTTGAGTAGCTGGAAGCATTCTCTCTAGCTGAGAGGGAGTGTTAATGATAAATAGACAGCGTCGAGATAATGCTCATTTATACTTGGCACAATTTTTGAAGAAATCGTATGAGGCCGACCTCACTCGTATTATTTGTGATTTTCTCTTTGTGGCCAACTTCATTCTAGAAGATAATTTGTCTTAACTTGGCCGACTTGTTAATTGCTTTATTCAATTTGTAATTTATGGTTGAGGTTGACTTTGTTCCTGAAGGGGTGCGACCTCACATAGAATTGTATATATAGAAGATCATTTCACTCCTTTGAATTATCATCTAGTGTGAATTGTCATCAAGGGCGAATTTCCATGCAAGTGTGAATTCTTTATTAGCATATTACAAATCATTAAAGAATAGAGATTGCGAATTCTGTAAGTCTGAATTCTATCAAGTGCAAACTCCATCAAGTGCAAACTATCAAGTGCGAACTCTGTCAAGTGTGAACTGTCAAGTGAATTCTATCCAGTGCTTCAAGAACAGATTGTGAATTATTCAAAGGGTAGATTGTGAATTCTTCTAGAGCAGAATATGAAGTGACAGTTTGTTATCTATTCTTGCATCTTATATAGGTGTTGAATATTGGCCTTGTGTTAGGCCTCATTGTAAAGAGAATTGTTGCCACTGTTTATAAATATAAGAGAGATCTTTGTTGCTGGGTTTTTCTCCCTCAAGAGGAGGGTTTTCCAAGGGTATCTGCTGAGTTATTGTGTCTAATTTTGAATTATTTTTCTATACATATAGTCTATTCACTAAAATTTACAGTAAATGCCTCAAAAGAAATATGTTCTAGAGCTCAGATTGTTTCCATTCACACAGGTAATTGAAGCAACTTCCCAAGATGAAAGTCGGGTTTATTTGTCAATAACAAATTGCTATTGCTCTTGTTATCTAATAGCCATCTACAATTATTATAATTGTGTAAGGATTTGTAAGTCATATAGGAGCTTTGTGATGTTGCAAGCATGCTTAAGTCATTTGTTTTCCTTTTTCCATAAGATTTTGTTACTAAATTTGTTATTTTGTGAAGGATCCAATATATGTTGGAAGGTCCGTCCCCAACCAAATAGGTGGTGTTGCCTTTGAACCTGTTAAATGTAATATTATTAAATATAAATATCTTATTTAGATAATTATTGTTATTTTTCATCAAGATTGTGGCCTCATTCATTTTAGTCAATACAATATGAAGATGTTGATCCATTAGAGATTATAGTTTTATTTTTATGAGTCAGCTAAGGATAGTTTCACTGTAAGTGTTTCCTCTTGGAGCTTCATAAAGCTTCATTACTGCTCATTAACCTTGTTCATTTTGCATTTTATTTAATTTAATTTTCACATCTTTGTTGGAAAGTGATTCATTAAATAGAAGCAATCAGTATATTTTATACAAATCTAAAATTAGGATGGTCTAAAACTAAAATCCATTGACATGTTCAATGAATCAATTGTACAAAAAGTTAATATATTTGTTCCATATGACAAATATTGAATACTAAAGTGCAGTGATCATGGACCTGTTTGTAGGGTTTTAGAACCTATAATATATATATAGATCGGGCTTGCATGTGACCATAGTTAGGTTTGGATCTATTTGATGTTGCTTTGTCTAGTTGAGTCTTACCTCCCCATATAGTTACTAGGTTCAAAAAAATTGATTTATTTGGGAGGTCAAAACATTTTAGCAAAATTATATTGAAATCAAAAAGTCTTGATCAAATTGGATAAATCTATCTGGTGCAAAGAATTCAGGTATGGCTGGATTTGAATGAAATTGATCTAGTAACCATGTTGTTTTCCCAAGGTAACCATTATATCTACAGAAGAAGAAGCAATATGTCATACAGGGAGATTACCTCTGGTGTTGCTGATCATGAAAAGGTTTTTGGGCATGAGAAGAAAAACCAAAGCTCAACAACATGCCCAAATAACACCATTAATGAATATCATTATAATGCATTTGATGTGGGTGAATTTGTGTTTAAACTATTTTGTGTTTAAAAAATTTCAGGATGTGAAGGAGAGTGTGGAATAGAAGGTTTCCCAGGTCTCTAGCCAAAGTGAGGAGAAGGCTAGAGGAACTAATCAAATGGTTAAGGAGAATAAGGCCTCTCAAGCCTCCAAGACTGTTGCTCAAAATGCTCAGCAGGAAAGGAAAAAACTGGCTCTATATTCCAACAGGTTTGTCAAATTTGTTTTGCAGGATGATAAACAAGTCTCTGTTTGTTGATTACCATTCTTCCTTATTTTTGTTTCCACTTTAATTGGATATTTACTTGAGTGATTTGTTAGCATTCAATTTTATCTCTCCCTCAACCATGCTATTCCATCATCATTTCAGTATTTTTTAGATTTGGATAAGCATCTATATAAGCTCAGCTTCATCTTTCTTGACCGATTGATAGTCCCTTGTGGGCCATTTTGGCTTCCCCCATTATTACTTTCCTCATTTTTTTTGCTGATTTACAAGTTTTGCAAATTGTCTTAAATCTCCAAATAGCCTTAGAAAATTTCACCCTTTTGTTTCTGCTTACGTTGCTGCTGTTTTCATTCATTCTACAGTCACATCAATCAATGTTATCACTATTTTCAGTCTTCCTAAGGTCATATCAATCCCATTTCATTGCACTTGATGTGATTTAAATGAGCATTGCCAAAAAAATAGGACACATGCAATATTTGAATCCTAACAAATTGATGATCAGAATAGAATTATGTGTTCTTTAAGTGTAATGGTTTTTGTTTTTTTGTGTAATTGTGATTCTTCTTTTTTGCCAAGACAAGATAAAGGGCTTGTTACTTGCATACATAGGAAAATAAATTCTAATATAAGACCTAATCAAACAAATGTACTTACATTCCCTTTAGCTGGTAATCAAGATTAATCAAATATTTTCCCTAGGCCAAAACTGTCCTGCCAGTCTTATGCAGGAACTTCGCTGCCCTACAGCTCTTATTTTCTATATGCTACAAGCAATAATCAGATGTGTCTAGCTTGAGTTTTTCCCTTCCTTTGGGAACCACTCGTACAATTAACTGACCTCTCCAACTATAAGGAAAAGTGTCACAAATTTCTTTCCATATTGTTTTCGGGACTTAGTTGAGTTGTTTGTCACAAAAGCAAGCCTCTTACCCTGGAGCAAAAACAATTATCAAGTCATGTACATACAAGAAAAGAGGTTAAAAACAATGACTTCTCTACATAAAATATTATATGCATGCACTCAATGACCATCATTATAAACCATGTACTGCAATATCACTATCTTTGCCACTAGACCTTATTTATAGTCCAAGATAATTGCTCTATTAAAAAACTAGTTTTATTGAATTTTTTTCTCAAGCTTTCTTTCTAGTGTCCTGCATAGTTCTAAGACCCAGCAAGTATTCACCAGACTTGTGAATACTTAAAAGATTTCCACAGATGAGTCAGAAGCAAAAAACTTGCAGGCTACTTAATAAATTGATAGGGAACACTTGCTCGAATTCAACAAGTCCAACAATGAAACTCATCCAATGGAAAAGAGCCCCAAATTTCACCTAAAATCCTGAAAAAATTACTTGTGTTATCTTTTTTTCCTTTAGAAATTTGAATCAATGTTATATGAAGTGATTGCTAATGCTCAGAATTATTTATTGATGATATTAGTACAATTTGATAGGTACTTGCTTGGGTTTTCCTTCTTTCTTTTGTTTCTTCTTTGCTACTTCAAGACCCTCTACTTTGTTTTTTATATGTCTAGATGGTCTAAAATTTGCAAGATTATGCAAAGTGGACTGGACCCCACATGGAAGCATGTAAAACCAAGTGCAATCAAGGGCATAGTGACCTACAAATATTGTGGTTTCAATATGAAAGGAGGTGCCAATTTCCTCAAGTACCACCTTACTCAAATTGTTGGCTGGGATGTCAAGTTGTGTGACCAAGTGGAGGAAGTGCAACAAGAAATAAATTCTCTTATTTCCACCTAAAGTTGAAGAAAACCAAAAGGAAGAGGATGAGAGAAGCCATTGCATCCATGATAAATTCCACCATTAATCCAATAGGAGACTATTTTATTGACCCATGGATTCAATGTTCCTCCACTCACACTACTAAGAACCAAGACAAGCACCATGAGGTGAGGATGAATTCACACTACTGAGAACCAAGAGAAGCTCCTAATTGTAGAACATTTACTGATTGCATAGAACTCACCACAGATGTTGATGTGTGCATACTTGAACATTTTTCACCTAACAACCATAAATATCCATAAAATTTAATTCCACAACTTGCATGCCTAGAAGTGTAAAATAAATCTAATTTTTTTTCAATTTTCTTGTTAATTTTTTGTAAAGCAATGTTTAACTGGCTTGCAGAAGGGCACATGAAAGAGTTCATTAACACATTACGATTACAAAGATTCACTTAAATCACCACATCCATTTGTCCCACAAAACTATGTAAAAATGCAATGAACAGAACTAGGCAATAAACATCACTAAATATATTGAAGAAATTGCTCTAACCAGTTTTATCTAGCCACACAAATGTACAGATAATTGATATAATCAACTCACCAACATTTTCAATGAAAATTGGACAAGCTCTTGTATAGCTATAAATTTCATCAAGAATTACATATCAGTAGAAACACAGCTGAAAGAATCACTTATGTCAATCACAATTGTCAAATTTGACAATAATTAATTGCAACAAGGATAAACTGGAAAAAGATGGTGAACCTTCACCATACATGTTGATGTATCCACAGTCATATTCTTTTGTGCTCATCATATGTTAAATTTATATCCATAGAATTTTAAAGTCCACAATCCAACTTATTTTGTCCTCATCATGTATCCTCAAATATTACTGGCTTTGTCTTATAGCATAATGATACTTGACGCCTTTGCATCATTGAACCACTACGCATTTTGAGAATGAATGAATGTAAGGAGGAGAAGAACCTCTGGTTGTACTGAGAGGGCTAGAATAAGACCTGGAAATAGTATTTTAAAATGCAATCTTCTCCTTTGAAAGCATTTCTTTTCTATTACAACTCAGTCATTCTATTTTAATTTTTTATCTTTTATAGTTTAATACAAGAATATTTTTCCAAAATAGCACATTTCTTATCTTTGAATTACTTTTTTCTAAAGCTATTATTAGTTTACCATAAATGTAGGGATAAGATACGTATTCAAACACTAATAGTAGGAAGCTTTTGGAAACCTATTTTCTTAGCCAAAGGAAATTCCCATAGTTCCTTAAAAGATTTTAGGATACACTGTTCATACCTTCTTAGAAGTTTCTTACTTTTATGTAATGTATTAGATTGGTCTCTGAAATACAATATAGTTCTACTTAATTTCTTATTAGATTTTTGGTGTGTTTCTTTTTTTTTTTGCTGAAATACAAAGAAATCTTCAATATTTTTTAGATCTCAATCTTAAATGAATAAAACTTATGTTGCAATTTGATTTTAGGTTCGAGATTTGGGTTTTAGGTTAGGGTTCAGCATTTCACTGATTTTTTTCCCTCATTTAGTAATGCTGAGTTCAACCGTACTCATAGTAGCATTCCATTTACATGGTGTTGTAAAGGTATAAATGATATTCAATTGCTTAGGTTCAAAACTAGAAAAACTCAGTGCTCATGATGTTGAGAGATTGACTTGTGTGAGTTGCTCAAAAGTTAGCTGATGGAGAAGAAGTACAAGCTTCTATAGATATACCAAAAGAATGCTTTTCTTACCATACATGAATAAGAAACATAGAATCACAAGACAAAAGGAATCCAAATTTTATTTTCTCACTATAACGATGATTCCCCAGTCTTACCTGTAAAGCTATGTGTTGTCGAGCCTGAGCTAAGACATTCTCTTGGTCTGGTTTTGGTTGACCACTGCTATGAGAAGGAAATAAGATGGCCTCAGTTAGATTGCCAGAAGTAAAGATTAAAAAAAATATATAGATTGAACTGTATTATATCCTCATGCATATCTATACCTGGATGTAGCACGACAAACAGTCAAAGTTTTATCTCCAAATTTAGGGAAGCACATGCAATGTTTGTCATAGCAGATCCTAATATTTTTGATAAAATTAATTACCTTCTTGAATATGACAAGAAATAATGATGCTTGTATCATAGTACTGAAAATTCCATTTCAAATAAAATTTGTTTAGAATTTACAAAAATATCAGCATGCAGAAAGGCTCACCAAGTAGACGCAAAACCCATAACATTTTGAATTCCTGGTATCTTCATCTTTACATTCACCTATGTTCTATGTAAAATTTCAGATCTTTTTCATCTTGTCTATTCTGATATCATAAATAGACTTGAAAAAAAATGTGAAAAATTTGAAGGTTCTTATTTAAATTCACCATTCTCATAACTGAATTGCTTGTGTATTCACAATCACACCACCATATAATGAAATAATTAGGAATGACTTTATAGTTGTCATCAGTAGGTGGAAAATTAGTTTTAGAACACTAATTGAATCAAATCTATTGCGATAAACAATGAAAATAGGCTATTAATTCACAACAATCTATTTTAGAATGAGTTTGTTTTGCATAAAGATCTGGGGTTTTTAACAATATTACCTATTTGCTTGTAGATAGCCCACGGGTTGAAGAAAATGACAGCTAGGGCATAATATTTTGTACAAATCCTAATCATTAAAATTCCAATACAATGGTCACTTCCCGCCACACCCATTGCAAGCCTTCCCGCCAGAAGAAACTATATCCCAACTGTGACGCCATGGTTATAGCAGCAGACAGAGAGCCAACTCAAAGCCATCGAAAAGATGGGAGAAAACATCAGTTTTAATTTTAGGGAAAAGGTGTGGGAAAATTAATTATATTTTTAGGGGAAAAGTATTTTTTCTATTGTCTTAATTTGAGACAATATAAAATTAAAAAAAAAACTGAAATATGTTTAACTTCTATTGTCTTAATTTGAGATAATGTAAAATAAAATATATAACTTAAATATGTTTAAGATAAAACTAGCAATTGCACCTTGGTGTGCAATGGGTACGCCGAAGAGGTGTGGAAGGTCATTAAGAGAAAATTTGGGTCTTTTTTTTGCATTCATCAAATGGTAGGGTCTTTATCAAATGATATTGTTTATGTGAAAAAGGTCTCAATGTATTGTGAAGATTTTAGTTTTTGTTTTTGCAAGTTTGTGTAAATGTTTGAAAGGATATTTTCTTTTCTTGGTACAAATAAGGACCAACAAAAGTAGAAATTTTTGAAACATTCTAGATCATTGAAGAAACCCGCAATATTCAAAAAGCAAATGCACTCTATGATGGATGTTAAAGGTGCAGTAAAGCCACCTAGACAATTGCCTTTGAAGGTGGGAACACAAAAAAAAGCACCAAGTGCAAATTCAATACAATTATCTGATCCAAGAAAGGAAATGAGTAAGATATGATCTAGATTTGATAGGCCTATTATTTGGTTCTTTGCAACACAATATGGACAATGCAGTAATGACAAATGGTGTGCAGAGTAATAAGAAAAAGGCCCCTTCGATAATTTCTAGTGAAGTTATAAATGATGAGCTTCAAAAGTGAACAATGTCACGTCCTACAAGTGTGTGAAAACCACTTACTTCAAAGACTCCAATGCAAAAGCCTCGCTAGATCAAAGAAAGCTTTCAATGTTTGTAAAGCCAATACCAAGACTTGTGAACAAATTTGAATCAAGGTCAGTAGTGACGCCAATTGCAAAACCCAAACTTGTAAAAGTAATAGATAAAATTCACTTGTCCCCTATTTAAAGGTACACAACCAAAACTAACTCACTTCTATTAACACATGTATAATTTTAGTCTCTGCTATCTTATTTTAGTTAATTTACATACCCAACTTTTATATTAAAAATGTCACCTGCATTTAATTCATTTTAGTCATTCAACTCACATTAGATATTTTAAAGGAGATGATTTTTATTTTTGTAAGTGTATTCTTGAAAATGATTTTATGTAAGAAATATATTGTAATATGGGTAAAAAATCATTTTTAAAAAATTGGCATTCATAATTAAACATACTTATTCAAAGTATACAACATATTTGTATGACATAGACTATTTAATATTACAAATTTATATTTTAAAAAATTAATTTAAATTTACAAATTATGGATAACTCCTTTTCAAATAAGTATTAAGTTAGGTAGAATATAAATAGACTAGAAAATCCAATTTGTATCTATAAGTTTGTCTGTCTATATCAAACGTCATGCTACCTTGATCATAACTCCCCAAGGACACATACCATTCTTGTATTTTTGTCATGAAACAAGTAATCAAAAGTTAGTTTAATTTTCTTCTCTCTATCTCTCTTTCCCTTTCTATTTCTTATATTTCTATATCTCTTGCATTATCTCTCTTTTTTCTATTTCTTTCTCTTTCAATCTTTCTCTCCATCTATATCTCTATTCCTCTTTATCTCTCTACCTCTATATTTCTTTCTCTATCTCTTTATTTTTTTTATCTCCATCTTTATCTCTTCTATTATAATTTAACTAATCTATATAATAATACTTGTAAACTATTTGTAATATCATTATTTTCCTCTAGTAAATGTAGAGTATGTAACCTTATAAGTAGCTTAGTATATATTTGAGAATTGTATGCATATTTTTCTTCCACACTACATAGTTGGACCCTTTGAGGAGTTGGCTATTCAATTTAAAAGAAACTTTGATGTTCATATAATGATGAAACCACAAAAAATATTAATTAGTAATTTTATTTGTAATATTTTATTATTAATTATGGCAGGCTACGATTGAAAATAAGGTCTTGAGAGAGGTTTTATAGTATGTTTATTAAAATAAAAATTATGGCCAATATTTTAATAATGAGCACATTTATTTAGTCATTTTCATTTGTCTAATATTAGTCATTTACTTGTGTTTTTACCTAATGACCAAATTAGTCACTTCTAAATGACCAAATTAGTCATTTATTTGTCAAATTTTGCTAGTGTTAGTCATGTGACTAAACTTTTTAGTCACGTATTTATTTATTTTCCAAATTCTACTAGTGTTGGGATAGTGTTTTGCAATTTGATTGTGGAAGATTGTCTTTCAAGAGAGGTAGTGCACCTACACACTGCCTGTGTTGAGAAGTGTATAGAAACACCATCAACATATATTATGGGAAATATTTGATCATGAAGTAGTGAATACATGTGGCCAGTATTAGCATGGTGTGATGGTTTATTGGTGGCATTGTTGTTCTTGCCACCAAGGTTCAAACCCCGTTGGGGTGTTATTGTTGAATGGTTGTTAATCCCTTGAATAAAAAAAAAAAGTAGTGAATACATGTTTAATCCATTAAATGAAAATTGTATGACATGTATTGGAGAGCTGATGGGTACTAATTCATAAAATCTTAGGCTAGTGTTGGGTTTTATTTCTGCTAAGTTTTCTTTGTAATAATGAGTAATACATCTAGTTATCAATAATGATAAAAAAACACAGGAACCGGTCATCAATATTACATTGTTCCTATACTATGCTTATGTGTTTCATGTCTATGTGTAACATATTATCTTGTACAATTTGCATTCAATAGACTATTGTTTCTGATATGTGAGCCATACTGTTTAATGCATCAAATATGCATTGACTACTTGAGCATCTGCTATCCTATTGCAAAAGGTGGCATAATTTGCATTCAGGCATTGAATATTTGCAAAATATATAATATGCTCTTATTTTCACAATTTTCTTTAATAGGAAAAAGTAATATGATTACATGAAGCAATAGAGAGACAAAATAAATATTTATTATCACTCAATTGCAAAAGAGATAGTTACAATTGTAAGTTTCCTATTAGATTCAAGTGTTTCATGTCCTTTGGTATCCACTGTACCTATTTGTACAATTGGGCCTTATAACAACAAATTATATTTCAAGTTGTAGCAGAATAGAACTAGCTATCAGTCTATTGGCTAAGTTTGCAGGATTTCTATTTAATGCCTAAATGTTTCAAAAAATATATCTTGTAGAACTTGCATTTAATATACTATTGTGATGTAATAGCTATACCATTCAATGCATTAAGGGCGACATAATTTGCATGCAATAATTGACTATTTGCAAAAAATATAACGGGTCCTTAATTTGCTTATTTTCTTTAACAAAAATGAATGATACACAACCTTTTGCAATGTATCAAATTATATAATGTAAACATTTCTTCTTTGATTAGCTCGTATTGAATGGATGGTTTACTATTGCATCGATTGCACTTTCTTTTCAAATAGTTGATTCGCCATTAAAATTGTAGTGTTTAAAATATTTTTTGCCTTTTGCTATAGTCGAGATTTGAGGACAACAAGCAATACCTGTAGTTATCAAGTATCATAAAGACACAATGTATCCATTAATCTATATTTGATTTTTATAGAGTAATGAACATGGAAAAGGCTAAAGTATCCATAAGCTTTTCAACATACAATAAATAAATTAGAATAAATAAAAACAAAACCCAACACTCGCTTAAGATTTCATAGTTGAATGAAAATAATCAAAAACAAAACCCATCACTTGCCTAACATTTCATGAATTAACTATACATTCACTGCATGTTGGAGTAGGTCAAATTTGAAATTGTATCATATACATTAGATATGGAAAAATTTTCTATCAGTCTACAACTATTTCATTAAATGCTACTATGTCTACTATTCAATTTTGTTTAAGTAAATTAGGAGAATACAACATTATATATTTTTGAAAATATTTAATTGCTAAATGTAAATTGAGCAAATTTTTACAGAGGGATTTTCACAAATACTTAAGCAATGAATTGCATATATAGTGATTGTAATTATGCATATTATTGATTGCAAAAGTAACATGTTTTTGTACAATTGAAGAGGAAGGAAAAGATCTATGTAACTGCAAATATAGTTAATTGTTGAACAAGGAAGTGGAATATCATATTCTTGTATCATTCTTTCCCTTTGTTTACAATGAATTCAGTGAATAATAAAGAAAATTAGCATGTTCCTTGCCCCCATTGTTGACAAGACCTTGCTTATAGCATATGTAATTTACTGTACCCACTTGGCCCGTTAGCCTTTGTAACAATAAGCAATCAACTAAACATTTCTATAATTAAATTTTATAATGAAATTCTATAATCTAAACATTGCATGAAAGGCATCACTGTAATACTAGCGATAGGGACCAATCCTAATGTCTCATAGTCTATTGTTACTAGATAAAGAAATAATCTTTTAGATCTTTGACCTAGGTATTCTTCCTTCCACAAGCATACATTGCATTTACTCTGAATTCAGGCCTAGTGCAACCTATATAAAAAGAGGTAAATTATAATTTTCAAATACATAAAATATGTCCTTAAATCCCAACTCTAGGAAAGAGTCCAAAATATTTTGAACACTTCAATTTCATTGATCAAGCAACTATTTCAAAAGAAAATTCAGCAAATGCAATAGTAAACAAGTTGTCTGCATTCACTATGCTTTTTTATGAAGTGGATGCTACTACTTATTGACTTATCCACACAAACAAGGAAACTAGTAAATCAACTCAAACATAACTCAATCAAGTATCAACCTAATGTTTCATGTCTTAAATACATTATCTATCTCTCTCTCTATTGCATACAATAGCTCTATCATTTCTCTTTGTATAGGAAAATAAGCCAAATAGAAACTAAGTATAGGCCAACTAAGTATGATGGATTAAAATACAATATATACAATAGAAAGTTGTACTTTAAGAACATGCACGTTTTGTATTGCTAATACATTGTATACTAAAAAACTGCAACACTGGAATTTAATCCATTTAAACTCAAACATAAGGAAATAAAGTATTGCTTGGCATACAAAGGGAAAACATGTCAACTGGAAAACAAAAAACAACAGAAAATTTTAAGTCACAAAACATGCTTGATATAGTAATATATACAAAAGAGCCATCAACAAAAGCATAACAAAAAAGAGAAGACCAGATTGCTCCAAATATTTAATGTCTACATATGCAAATTGTACCAGCTTTGCAAGCAAAATGATACATATTGAAGTGAAATATAACAATGCCATGGATTTTTGCAAACATTGAGTCATTAAATCCAAGTTTTATAGGCTTTTCTATTATGCTAGTGCCCATTGAAGCAATCAAGCCATCATTAATTCATTGTAAGTTTGTACACTGACAAAGATCTTAAACAATATTGCTCTATATAGAAACAACATAATACTATTCTAATGCATCAATCAATGGAAAAATGTGTTCCAAGTCTATTTTCTCACATGGTCACATGTAACACCTTTTCCATTCTCACCATTCATGTGCTCATTTGACATTCACAATGTGTGCAACACAACAAAGCATACACAAGCATTACCGTTTACACTTGTCCACAATTCACATACTACAAGGTATTCTGATTGCCCTATATCACTAGCAAAACAGATAAATAATGCTTTTCAAACACAAAAAATATGTTCATAAATGATGAGTATCTAATGTTCCCATATTTTTCTAATATACTTAAACTAAAATCAATAGTAGAAATACTATAAGACAATCAAATTTCATTGGCCAAGCAAGTATTTTTCCATCATGCATTTAATGTGCATAGCATTTTGCTCAAAGGCAAGTCACTGTTGTGATCAAACTAGTTCACTATTGCAATTGTATAATGCACATTGCAAATGGTAGGCTTTTCAATCAATCTACAACTGATGCATTAAATGCTAACAAGTCTACTACTCATTTTTTTCTAAGTAAATTAGAAAAATAGAACTCTATGTATTTTCACAAATGTTTGATAGATGACGAACTCTACAAAGCTCTTACAATTAATGTATGAAATGTTCTCTACAATATTTGTAGATTGTAGTCCACCTAATATAACAACTATGCAAGGTAACCCTAGACCTAGAAAACATAGTTCAATTGTGTCATTGTTGTCATAGTACTTAATGCATTGGCTATGCATTCATTGCTCTACAATGCATTACACTTATCTACAAAAAATTTCATCTACTTCTACTTTGCTTTTTTGCTTACAAGCAAATAAATACTAGAGACACATGAAACAACTAAATAAATGAGCACAATGCATGAAAAATAATACAATATTCATAAACCTAAAGCAAAGAAACAACAATAAAATTTGCACAACAATACACAAACATTATAAATTTTTGCAAGCATTTCCCATTAGCCCTTCTAACAACAACCAACCATCATGCTTACTGATAGGGTAATAGCCACTCAAGCAATAAACACATAATTAACGCATTGATTGCCCCCACAACCTATAAGACCTTGCTCAAAGAATATGTAATTTAGTGTGCCAACTTGCCCTGTTAGCCCTTTTAACAACAACCAATACTTCTAATTATCAAGTATCGTAAACAAATAGTCAAGCCATTCATGACCACTACACTTTTCACAATGCAAGGAAAATAATACACTATTCATAAAATTGAACCAGAGTAACAACAATAAAATTTGCTAAACAATACACAAACATTATAAATTTTTGCAAGCATTTCCCATTATCCCTTCTAACAACAACCAACCATCATGTTCTTGTGGGTTTTTTGTCTCTTGGTTACATTTTTGTATGCTCATTATTATGTAAAAGTTGAATGCATTGACTATGTGTTTATTATGCTGGTAGCCAATGAGCAAAGGTTAGAAATAAAATTGTGCGACATGTTTTGGAGGGATGGATTTCGCTTATTGTTTTTTATTGTTACTTGAAAAGCTTGTGTTTTTTTCATTGTTGGTTGTTGTCTTCAACATTTTTCATTCTGTGCAGTGCTTGATTGAGGGACAAGCTATACAAACGGTGTATAACTGGTGAGTGGCTTGCTTATTTGTTTTTGATACTTGATAAGTAGAAGCATTATAGGGAAAAGTTAACGGTTTGAGCAAGGTTTTCTGGACTGTGTACACATGTAGTGAACATATAGTTAATTCACGAAATTTTAGGCGAGTGGTGGGTTTTGTTTATGCTTATTGTAGTTTGACTCATGGAAAGCTTGTGGGTTTTTTAGCCTTTTGCATATCTACCCCTACATCCTACAAGGCCTTGCTCAAAGCATATGTAATTTAATGTGCCCACTTGCCTCGTTAGCCCTTTTAACCACAACCAATACTTCTAGTTATCAAGTATCGTAAATAAACAACCAAGCCATTCACGAACACTACACTTTTAAAAAATAACAAACATGCAGGAACGAAACCAAAATTTAAAAAACCCACAAGCTTTTCAACAAACGATAAACAAATGATAGTGAGCACAAACAAAACTCAGCAGTTGCCTAAGTTTCCATGAATTATCTATGCATTCACTACTTCCATACCCACCAGCTCTCCAACATATTGTGAGTTTTTCATTCAATGCGTTAAACATGTGTTCAATGCAACAAAGCATAGGGAAGCATTCTCATTTACACTTGTTTACCATTTACACATTACAAGGTATTGGGATTGCTCCATGCCACTAGGCTCAGCATATTGTTTTTGGCACGACTTTTGATTAATGAAAGTGATTAATATTTAAAAAACAATTAATTAATATTTAAACCTCCAATTTACCTACAAAGTTGTTATTCCTAAGAACTTTACTTTTTATGGTCTATTTTTCATTAGCATATGTTCTTTTCTAAATTCATAGTAAATACAATTTTTTATAATTAGTTTATTTAACTAAATGAATTTAATATATAGATAAAAAAAATTAGACATGGTTAAAATATTCAAAAATATTACTATTAATTGAACATATGGTATTAAAAAAGCTAAAATACTTGTCAATTTTTAACTTATTGCTAATATTAATATTTTATATCTCTTGTATATAAAATGAAATAAATAAAATACTCTTATATTTTTAATATCTTCATTTTCTGCAATGCTTTTAAATTTTCATTCTATTACTAATATATTTACTTTAAATGTCTTGCATATAAAATAATTTAAAATACTTTTATATTCTTAATATCTCCATTTTCTAAAATGCTTTTAAATTTTAAACTTATCACTAACAATCATATATCCAACCTAATCCAACACTAAAAAATCCAACTAACACCAACACTAATAGGACTTTTCTTACAATATATCCAACCTAATCCACATCCACAATTCCTTTCAACATATTTTCACTACTACATACATAGACTCTACAATTCCTTACAAAATACATCTAAAGCCTCTATATCATATTCCAATGATCATCATGTCTACCAAGAAGACATATACCTTGTAGGACTTCGATTACGAGGGTGATTTTTGGTCTACTATTGACCATAATATCTAAAAGTACACCAATAACATGTGGATCATGTCATCAAAACAAGTTTTGAAGAATACACATAATGATCTACATAAATTCTCATTCTCTCATTGTGACTCTGCCTAGGTCTCACAATTTCTCATATTAAATAAAATCTAGGAAGAAACAATAGACTACAAAGAGAAAATATTCTTACTATACTAGATACCATGTCCTTTTTCCTTAACAATATCCAATTATTCAAACCCAAGGTCAAATTGACAATAATAGATCAATAAATCAACAAGGATGTAAGCTTCTCAATTGAAGGAAGATCAAACTAATAACCATTATCACTATGGAATATGCCTAACACAATTCTTGCACTCCTCAAATCTATCCTCAAAATAAACTCATGCACATGAAAAGGAAAAAGAAAAAGACACCATGTGATGCACTCCACAAATAAGCTCTCTAAAACTAACAATTGTAGCTTAAGATTCATTACCATGAAGAGACAAAGCACAAAAAATAGAATGCATACAAGAAAAATAGGTGAGCAATACCTATCAAATGATTCTTTTTGAAAGGACCAGAAGTGAGGAATGAGATTGCTCCATCCACGAACAATTTCCTTATTACGTCCATGTTAAAATTGTCTCCAACTCTAGGTGAAGGCTCCTTAATATTTTTATTGAAGCCTCAACAAAGAGCCATGTTCCAAAATTTGATTTCCAACCTCAACCAAGTCTCTAGTATCCATTAACACCTAATAGACCATCTCATGATTGAACTTTAACTATATAACTATAATCTCCAAAAGCTCCCAAGGAAAAATGACTATTCTACTCAATACTAAAATACTACCACAAATCAATGCCAAATCTCCCTTTGCATAATGAATACAATATAAAATAACTCACCATGATGTGATTTGCATGTCCCTCACAAAAAAGATATATATGTTTACAATCAATTGTTAGTGAAGTACATAAATTTAGTAGACATTTTTCTAAAAAAGCTAAGACCCATCATGAAAATTAATACACTTAACTAAGATTCCCTAAAAATCATATATATTATTAAGAATATTTTATCACTATTAATTAATTATCTTTTGGATAAAATGATTCTTAATATATATATTTCTTATTAAACTAAAATTTGAATTTAAGTAAAAGTAGTATCTTGAAAATAGAATTCATCTTTCAATTTAAACTATAATAAAATAGTGATTTGGATCTCTTCTTATTAACTTAAAAAGGGATTGATTTGAAATCAGACACAATTCTTTGCATCTAGTCTTATCAGGTACCTACATTCAAAACTAGGGAAAGGAACCTTAATTTAGAACAAATACTTTAATACTAAATTTTGTCTCTACCTAATCTTTAAGTTCATTACGCATAAAACTTTAAGTTCACTTGTCACGGTGTAATTTCCCCAAGAGGCGAACTACATTGGAAGCCAAATCTTTGTTAACATTTTTTCCTTTTTAAGAAATTCATTAGTACATTAAGGGGTTTAGGAATATTTACCTGGAAGAAGTTTTTGCACAACATTTATTCATGCATTACATTCTTATGCCCATAAATTGCTTCACTGTAAACCCTTTCGAGTCCATGCATGCACAACCCGCCATTATCAGATGCAATTCCATGTTGGATTTCATTGTCTGTGGATGTCGAATTCCCAAAGATTTCCTCAGATTCATCATCCAAAGCCCTTCGGTACTCCTCCTCCGAATTCCTCCCAATTATAATACATAGTTGTATAATTTGTAGTTATTGTGTATTTGAATAATGTAGTTACAATTTTTTTGTTATTATTGTAACTATTGTTGTTATTATTATGACAAAGTATTTTGATGTAATCTTATAATTTATAGAAATAGTATGAATTTTTTTAAATTTTATCTTTCTTTATTAACATAATTATTCATTTGAATTATGAATTTTGATGTATAAGTTATAAAGAAATAAGAGTTTTTAAAAGTTATAATTAAAATATTTAAAGCTATTTTTTTATATAAACAATTAGTAGGTTTATTGCAATGATATCAAAGTTGTGATCGTCCCATCCTATAAATCATAGTTTCACCATACCATGTTGCAAGCTTCAATATATATGAAACTATACTTAGAGGGATTCAAAGAGAGATTATTTTTCTACACTTCAAGGAATTATATTGAGATCATTAGTAGAAGAAATTACTTTAAGGTTTGTAAATTACTAGAATCTATCAAAATATTTGAAGGCAACTTTGTCATTTCAAAAATATATAGAATTTTCTTTCCCAAACTATTGGATAAAAACAAAAAGTGGAAAAATACATAAAAGGAAGAGTCACAATTAGTACTGACATATAAATTTTCATAACACCATATTTGAACAACTCAAATGAACAATCACATAAGAAGAGACATCATGCATCTACTAGAGGACCACACCTCTAATTATTACAAAGAAGATGAATGCATATAGTAGAAATAATTTGAGAAAAAATATACTTTTCTTTTGTAATGAACCTTGGGAGTTAAGTCATGAATATCAAAGAAAAAATGAAGTAATTCTAAGAGAAGATTTATGAGTTTAATATTTTGAAATATTTTATAATTTTATGTTATTATTATATTTTTATTTAAAAATTATTTTTTCACAAATCATTTTAATAAGTGTTATTGGAATTGGTTTTTGTTGTAATATGTTAAAAGTTACATTTCATATTAATCAATTAAAAGTACTTGCAAATATTGATTTATTTTATTTTATTCATATAAGAATTATTTCAAATTATAAATAAAAATAACTCTTCACTAAATAAAGTAAAATTAAAAATTTGTATAGTTACAAAGTAAAAAGATAAATCTTAAATAAACAAAAATAAGGATGAAATACTAAATGAAAAATGATGTATATTGTTGTATCAACAATTTTAATTAATATATTTATATTGTTTGGATAAAAATATTATATAAATATATTATCATAAAAGACATTAAAAACATTCAAACATAAAAAAATATATTTAAAAAAATTAAAAATATAATATAATTCAAAAATAATTTATTATATATATATTTTATTTATAAAACTTTTTTCATCTTTCTTCATATAATTTAAATTATATTTATTATTATTATTATTTTAACTGTATAACCTTAATTGGTTGAATAAAAGTGGTTGATACGAACAAAAATATATTGTTTTCATTGAAAATTTTAACAAAATTTTTGAAACATTTAGTGATTTGTAATTTGTTTGAAATGATTATTGCCCATGGATTATTGCTCAAGAGTACTTGCGGTGCAAGAGTGATGGGAGGCTACAATAGGGTTCAAACCATCGCAGAGGTCAGAAAATCAATGGTGGGTAAAACAAACGCCATTTAGAATTAAAAAAATTTTCCGGGAGTTTATTCCTTTTCTTTTCCTTCCTTTCTTTTCCTTAATCTTCTTATCTGTTTATAGCTATGCATGCACAACTCTCCCTTTATTTATTTGGTTGGATGGACTTTTTTTTGGCATGTGTTTGCATATCTTACTACTACAACAATTCTTTATCCAATCAAAAGAGTGATTCTTTTTGCAGTGTTCTGCCATGAGAGATTGGGAATACAAAACCTATTACAACAGTATTGGTTATTCACACTTACCTGACTCTTTTTTTAATTAGGCCGAAGGCATGTCACTCTTTGAGCTTTTGAAGCTCATTTTTACCATCCACAATTGGAGAGCACAGAGGGCTTGGCAAGGTTCTCCATCTATTCACAACAGTTGATCGTTTCACAAAGCACTGCTATGCAATAACTCTCCACCTCCCTTCCTCTCCATACGGGAGTGTGTCCAAAATATTTGCATTTAATGTTGCATTAAATCTCCTTCGAAAATATCCGCCTTCTGTTTTAATATATGCCTTAGTTTCGAGACCTATTTTTTTACCAGTGACATCAACAAGATTTGTCCAGATTCTTGAGGTAATTCCACTCCATATTTTACTGCTTCCCCTGCCGCTAATGCATTCTGCCTATGAATAGATTGAAGCAGCAAGATAAAGCAATAACAATATAGAACTTGGGTTTCCTGAAAATTTCCTGCAACCTGTGCCCATTTTCTCTCACTGGCATCATTGACAGGTCAACACAATTTGCGCAGAACTGTAGTAAGTCATTGCCCATGATTTTTCTTTATTTTTTTTTTTTAATCTATCCATTTGCATTTGCTTCAAATTTCTAGGGTTTTTTTTAAAGCAAATCCATTTAATACCTATCCTACAATCGCTGTAGCCTATGAGACTGTTAATTTGTATAACCCAACAATAGATTAATTGCACAATAAATTCATAGAAAGAAATTTGATTTATAACAATTAATACAACTGGGTTAATTAACAACTAATAACAGCAGAAGAAAAAATAACAATAAGCCAATACAAAAAGAAAATAACATAGATATACCCAGGAAACCCCAATGCAGGGAAAAACTTGCAAATGTTGGATCTTCTATTCAGCCTAATAGCAAACTTTTCTTTTGAAAATACAATATAAGTTTGCTACAACAATCTTGCATTTATAGAGCCTAGCTGCTTTAATTAGCATGCAAGGAAAGAATCTTTCCTTCCTTTCTTTGACTTTATTTACACATAAAATCACTCTAGGATTTATCTTATCCTTACAAACTCAGAAACATTCTATTTAAAGAATAAAAACTACTGTTGCTGAAAATCCAACTCGAATTATTTTAAAGCAAATCTAATCTTGAGTTGCTTTAAAGCAAATCCATATCCCAGTTTCTGAGCTACAAAAGTCAACACTCCCTCTTAGTGAGGAAAGTGTTCTACAGCACACCCAACTTGTCCCTGAAGAATTCAAACTTGTTCTTCATCAAGGCCTTTGTCAGGATATCTGCTATCTATTCATTCATAGGAATGTAAATGAGCTTCACTATCCCCTTCTCCACACAATCTCTAATGAAGTGGTACTTGATCTCAATGTGCTTTGACTTGTCATGAAACACTATATTCTCAAAGATTTTGATACAACTCTGATTATAACAGTAAATGACTGTAGGATCCAGCTCTTGATTAAAGAGCCCAGCTAGAAGTTTTCAAAGCCAGATAGCCTCACATGTAGCCATACTGGCTGCCATATACTCGGCCTCTGTAGAACTCAGTGCAGCTGACTTCTGTTTCCTGCTGTACCAAGAAACTGCTCTTGATCCCAAACTGAAACTGTAACCTGAAGTGCTCTTTCGATCAACTGTACTACCTACCCAATCTGCATTAGTAAACCCCTTGAGCTTCACTCCATCCTACTGAACATACTTCAGCCCATAATCAACTGTGCCTCGGAGATATCTCAAAACATGCTTCAGAGCTATCTAGTGCACACATTTAGGTTCCACCATAAACTGACTGAGTGAGTTCACTACAAAACAAATGTCTGGCCTGGTGTTGACCAAATACATAAGAGAGCCTATCAACTATCTGTATAAAGTTGGGTCCACTGCCTTTGATCTGGAAGCATCAATCTTCTTCCAATTGGTCACAAGTGGCGCTGACATAGGCTTACAATTTTCCATCCTGAATCGCTTCAAGTTATCAATTAAGTACTTCCCTTGTCCAAGGAAGATCTCTCCCTCTTTTTTCCACAACTCTAATCCTAGAAAGTAGTGCATCAACCCCAAGTCCTTCATCTCAAACTCTCCTACAAGATCCCGCTTGTAGTGTGCTATGAGCTCCTCTGACCCTGTGAGAAATAGGTCATCAACATATAACAACAATATGAGAAGTTAACCCTTCACCTGAACATAGTACAAGTTTGAATCTGCCTCACTCTTGATGAAGCACACACTCTACAAGTAACTATCAATATGTGAATACCATGCCCTAGGAGCCTGCTTGAGTCCATACAGTGCTCTTTTCAACCTGCATACATGAGAATCCCTCTCATGTGCTTCAAACCCTTCTGGTTGCTCTATGTAAATCTCTTCCTCAATCACCCCATTGAGGAAGGTCGTCTTTACATCCATCTAATGAATCCTCCAACCCATTTGTGCTGCTATAGAAATGATAGCTCTTATGGATGAGTACCTGGCTACTAGAGCGAAAGTCTCATCATAGTCAACTCCTTCCTTTTGTGAAAACCCCTTAGCCACAAATCGAGCTTTGAACTTTTCCACACTACCATCTGCAGCATGCTTAATCTTATACAGCCATCTTGAGCCCACCACAGACTTATCTTATGGTCTTGGTACTACCTCCCACACACTATTCTTCATGATGGAAGAATACTATTCCACCATGGCATCTCTCCACACTTGGTGCTTAGATGCCTCCTGAAAGCTGGAAGGCTCTACTTCAATTAATTAACTCATAAGTGCCACATATTCTAAATAATGTCTAGGAACCCTTCTTTGTCTAACTGAATCTTGAGGATCACCTACATATTCTTGAGCCTCTCTTAATGTTTTCTCAGCTGCCCTGTTTCTCCTCTTCTCACTAATAGGAATCTGAGGCTATAGAATTATTTGTTCCTCTATCTGATCATCGTGCTTGTTCTACTCTCCAGCTTGTGTGACTGAAGTTTGAAGAATTTGTGCTACCTCAACTATGGATATTTTTTCCTCCTCATTCATCAAGTTACTTGACTTCTGAAGAGCCCTCTATTCCTCAAACTTCACATCTCTACGAACCACTATTTTCCTAAGAGTAGGAATGTAAACCCAATAAGCCTTAGAAGTTTCACTGTACCCAATAAGGATACCCTTCTCTACAGTAGGTTCCAACTTGGTTCTCTTCTCAACAGGAATGTGACAATACACAAGGCATCCAAAGATACGAATGTGCCCCAAATCTAGTTTCTTACTAGTAAACGCCTCTTCTGGAGTCAATTTTTCCAACACTTTGTGAGGGCTCCTATTCTGCAAATACATAGTTGTGTTGCAAGCTTCTGCCCATAAGAACCAAGGTAGATCCTGATCATGAAGCATGGCCTTGGCTGCTCCAGCTATAGCTCTATTCTTCCGTTCAACAACCCTATTCTGCTGAGGGTTGTACGGAACTGTCAACTCTTTCTTGATACCTTCCTAAGCACAAAAATATTTGAAGGCATTCAAGGTATACTTGCCTCCATTATCAGACCTCAGTATCTTGATCTTCTTCCCAGTTTGGTTCTCCACAAGAGCCTTAAACTCTTTGAACCTACTGAAAACCTCATCTTTATTCTTCATGAAATATATCCATGTCTTCTTGGAGAAATCATCAATGAAGGTAACATAATACTCATATCCATTCAAGGATGTTGTTGACATAGTTCCACACACATCTGAGTGTACAAGATCCAAAATCCCTTTAGATCTAGTGTCGCTGCTTGGAAAACTAGTCTTGGCATATTTCCCAAGAGCACAACCCTTGCACACCTCATGCTTTTCTGTCTTCATCTTAGGCAGCCCTGTCACTATTTCCTTAAGAATATTAAGTGCTCCATAGTGAAGGTGAGCCATCCTCCTATGCCACAATTCTCCTATCCTTTTATAGCTACTAACCAATGCATGTGTTGGCTCAAACTGTAACCAAAACAAGCTGCCATGCCTGACACCAATCACTTTTGCAATCTTGGAATATTTGGGACGAATATAGACTTTTCCCCTCTCAAAGGTCACGATGTAACCCTTGTCTTCCAAGGCAAAAACTAAGATTAAATTCTTTTTCATGCTAGGGACATACAACACATCCTCCACCAACAAAGGTTTGCCAGACTCCCTCTGAAACTTGATAGTGCCAATACCAGTTGCATGGTACTTGGCATTGTCTCGGAGCTCAATATAGAAATCCAGCTTCTTCTCCTCCAACTTGGTGAAACATTCTTTGAATCCCGTCATGTGGCAAGAAGCCCCACTGTCAATATACCATGCCCTGTTGGAAATTGAACTTGAGAGACATGCAATGAGAGAAAACTCATTTTCAAATCGTGATGCAAACTCGTCCACCTCTGCTATAGCAGCAAATTGCTTCTTTTGCTTGTCCTTATTTTTCTTATTCGGACATTGACTGGCATAGTGACCCATCTGATGGCAGCAAAAGCATTTAATCTTGCTCAGATCTTTCTTCTTCCCACTCTTGGAAGAAGAACCTTCTAACTGCTCTTTATTGGACTTCTTCTTACCCTTGCTTGCAAGAGCAAGATTTTCTTCATCTTGAACCTTCTTTGTCTAATCTCCTCGATGAGCACCTTCACGGATCTCCTCCTAAACAAAATCATCCCAAAATCTTGCCCAATCAGGTAGCCGATCTCTGCTGACAACACACTTGACAAACACTTCCCAGTGCTTTGAAAAACCATTCAAGGCTATACACACCAACTCATCTTCTTTAATCGTCTCTCCAACAGCAACAAGCTCATCCCTGACCTGTGTCAACTTGGACAAGTAGGAGGTCACACTCTCGCCTTTGGACATCTTGGTATTATGCAATTTTTCCATGAGCATCATCATACGACTCTGATAGTCACTCTGATAAAGTTTTGTGAGCGTATCCCACATCTCCTTGGCAATGTCTTTCCCCAATAAATGAGGAATTAAATGATCTCTTACTCCATCTAGGATAATTCTCTGAGCTTTGGCCTCTTTGACTTCATGCAAATCTAAGGCAATAGGATCATTTGTTGGTGGAGTCACTTCTGTGCTAGCATAGATCCACAGCTTGTTCTCCTTGAGAACAAATGTAATCTGAACCTTCCACTGCAAGAATTTTGACGCACCCTCGAGCCTGTCCTCGTATCGAACGCTAGTTGCCATAGCCACAAAAAGAATTGGAGACGAAAATATGATGACTTTTTTTTCTTGAAATCTACATTACAAATCTTGCCTTCATATTTAGAGTTTAGAGCTCTGATACCATGTTAATTTCTATAACCCAGCAACAGATTAATTGTACAATAAATTCACAGAAAGAAATCTGATTTATAACAATTAATACAACTAGGTTAATTAACAACTAATAACAGTGGAAGCAAAAATAACAATAAGCCAATACAAAAAGACAATAACACAGATATACCCAAGAAACCCCAATGCGGGGAAAAACCTGCAAATGCTGGATCTTCTATTCAGCCTAATAGCAAAATTTTCTTTCGAAAATACAATATAAGTTTGCTACAACAATCTTGCATTTATAAAGCCTAGCTTCTTTAATTAGCGTGCAAGGAAAGAATCTTTCCTTGCTTTCTTTGGCTTTATTTACACATAAAATCACTCTAGGATTTATCTTATACTCACAAACTCAGAAACATTCTATTTAAAGAATAAAAACTACTGTTGCTGAAAATCCAACTTGAATCATTTTAAAGCAATCCATATCCCACTTTCCAAGCTACAAAAATCAACAGAGACCACACTTCTTCAAGGATTTTGTCAATAGTTCACACTCCTATTCTATTCCGTTTGATTGATGTCCTCAACCTTGTTCGAAAGCTCCCATTTGGGGATACATAGGGAGGATGTTAGCAAGGTTGGGAAGTTGTGTGTAACACCCACCAGTTACATCTGCTTAAAATTTTCTAAAGCCTTTTCAACAAACCCATTTGTAATATATCTTGCAATCATTGCTTTGCATGACTTGACATCTCTTTCAAGAATTCTGTCAAATAGCTTGCGTGCTTTCTTCATATTTAGATTCATCGTTTAGAGTTAGTAAACAACGAAGAATGTTCACACACAACCTATCAAATATAGCATTGATTGTGAACTTTATAATTAAATCTATTTCAATTTTGACCTAAGGAAGACTAGTTCTCATATTCCAACACTTGCTTACTAGGATGATGGAGTTTAGGCTTAGTTGTGGAGATTTTTTTTAGTAGCAGATATAGACTTGTACCTAGAAACGGCTAATCCTGTTGACACGAGAGTTTAATATGATTTTTACTAGGATTTCTGAACTTTTAACATGTGTGATCCTTTTATTTATCCTTAGTTTTCCCACCCTATCTTTGTAGGAAATTCCCATGGAAATTGTGGAAAGCAAAGCAAAAATCTTACGTTTTGATAAGGATTTCCTTAAACTACAATTTAAGTCTATTGAATCAGGTAGTTTTTCTACACATGGGAAAGCTTTTTGGGCTATTAGTATGGATGATCAGTTTACTAAACTTGATTGATGCTCACTCCAAAGAACTTACAATCAAATGCTCAATGCTCAGATATGTCAAAAAGGATGATACTTGAAAAGAATGGTGAGAAAAATGACGAATTTGACTATTTTTATTGGTGGACTGTCATTTTTTATGCTATTCAAGTTTTTCTTGTGGACTCGCAAGTTATTGGCATGTGTTTTGATGAGCTACTCACTAGGCCAGTACTGCTTGCAGGTACTCACCTGAGTTTTTGTTCTATGCATTAAAATATAAAGATCCAAATACAAAACTTTTTTGATTCCACTATGTGATGTGTGTTTTATTCCAAATATGCTTAACAGGCCAATGAAAAAGTTACATTGATAGTACCAAAAGAATAACATAATATATAGAACCTAGAACGTAGAAACAGGTATTAGTGACCTTATTCTAGTTCTACGCAAGGCATAATTTCTAAGTGCTAAGTATTTCTGGCTGTAATGTTTTTTTAATTCTTAAAATTTATAATGTATTGCTTATGTCACATGCTAATTGAGCGCTTAATATTCAGTTTCTTGTAAGATAGATGAATATAATTCTCTTCCTAGTCCAGGTGTGAAGAGGAAAGCTAACAAGCTTAGTGCAGAAGACATGCTCATCTCTTAAGAGTTGCCAAATGGTTAGGATGGCACTGTTGATGGTAATGATCAAACAATTGAGAAAGAGAATGATGATGATTTATGGGTGGACTACTCAAAACTCACTAGAAGGAAAAAGAAGGTATTTGATCTAAGACTTAAAATGGTTAGGATTTTCATTTTTTACCCCTTTATTTTGGTTTTGAGTCATTCCTAGGGCTATAATGATTGTATCTGACAAGAAAAAATGGTTGTAATAACAAATTCTTATTTCCACTTCAAAGATTATTATACTTTGTATATTTATTCTACAAAATGAAGCAAAAAAAGCCAATTAGAAAGAAATAATTGTAGAAAAGAAGAGACAAGAGACTGTACATGGACCCCGCAGTGTATCAAAACAAAAATGAATTGAGGAAAAGAAGAAAATTTTGGGAAAGCATTTAGATGCAAATGATCTTGATATTACAAAAGCTCACATGCTAGATACTGAGGAGGCAGCTGAAGCAAAGTACAAGAAATGGGACAAGAAGCTTGCTCCATTTGGATGGGATGGTAATACTATTTTTTTTAAAAGGATTTTGTATGTATTCTTAATGTAGAAACATAAATCATGTTTCAGGAAGATGATTCTTTTCCATTTATTCTTCAGTAATCAAATGTGTTCCAATTTTATGTTGCCATCATTTGTATAGCTTTTTTAATTTTTATTGTTTTTTTCATTTGAGAAAACATGTAAATGGTGTTCTATTTTTCTTTACACATTTTAGTGTTCAACCAGAAGTCTCTATACAATGTTGTCATGTTGAGTGTTGATACTGGTGAGATGTTCTAGGATAACTATGACAAATTGTTGTATGAGCATAATATATTGCTTAATGAATACAATAAGCTGAAGGAAACTACTTCTCAGGATGCCCTTCCACCTCCACAATAGAATTCTCAGCTCAAGATAGAGAGACATTGTCTCTCAAGATTAAAAGACATAGAGAGGAATTGCGGATAACTAGAGAAAATGAGGAAAATGGCATCTTAAGAAAGGGAACTAACGTGACTAAGAGCATAGGGTATTGCAAAGTACATTGCAACCCTTTCTTTGTAGAACACAGTTCTCTCCATTGCAACTACAGGCTACAAAGTTGAACAACTATTGAATCCTAAGAAGATTACAAATCCATATAAGGAACCTGCAACAATAAAAATATTGGTCTTGTTGCTCCTAATGTTCAAAAAATGTCTAGTTAGCTAATAATCTAATGAGAAGCTAGGTATTCACTAGGGCTAGAAAAAGGTCATTTGATATTTTGGTAGTTGTACAGCTAATTTTTTTTGGAAAGTGAGATGTCTTTAATGGAACTACATACAATTTTGTGCCAACCTTCCAAAAGATTAACTAAAGCACATACAAGAGTGAATAAGTATCTAACACTATTATAGTTAGGGCTCTGCCAGTAAGTCCACCATTGCTTCCAAAAAACAAGAATTGAATTGTCCAAAGAATGACTGAGAATACTACATTGGAAAGTGAAGTTCTTCTACTTGTGGGGCTAGAGTATTGAGCTCTTTCACCAATACTTTCTTTCGCCTAAATATTTTAAAAAATGGCTCAATGTCAAATATTAGTTTTAGTTGTATGTTGGCTTCTCTTCTATTCGTGTGTCTCTGTGGTTGCAAATTGATGCCAAAAATTTGTTTCCTAAACTTGTATGTTATTGGATAAGGTTCTTCTAGAGAAGTGTATGAGGGTTTATGGCTTGGAGTGAAGGTTGTTGTTAAGGAGATCCCCATAAATTGTAAGGATTTCGACTCTCTACTACAAGTGGAAATTGTTGTGCATGCAAAGCTGTAGAACCCTTTCATTGTTCAATTGATAGGTGTGTGTTTGACTAAAAAATATTGGTATCTTTTAATGGAATTCATCAGCTCCATCTTGGATAAAATAATGGAAGAACGTGTCATAGGAAGACCACCTTTGCCACTACCTATTGCCATTGACACAATGCTTCAAATCTCAAGGGAAATGGAATACCTTCATAGCCAAAGAATCATTCACATGGATCTCAAGGCATCTAATGTAATCATAGATCCTTTAGAAGTGCTAGAATTTAAAGCACAAGAGTATGGGTGAGTTAAGTTGTGTGATTTTGGGGAGTCCAGTTTAAGGCTTTACAGTTTCTCGTCCCTTGAAGTCACTAGGAGAACTTGTTACTAGAGGCTACTGGAAGTCTTCCAATATCCCCAAGAAGGTTTTGAAATAGATGGGGAGATTCTCAAGCAATATACTCTTAAAGCAGATGTATACAACTTTTCCGTGACTTGTTATGAGATTCTAACGGGAATGCAACCCTTTGAGGGAGTGGAATCTATTTAATCAATGTCATGTTGGGACTTTTCATATATTTGTGTTGTATAGTTTGCAATTTAATTTTGTATAGGATGCCAACTAGTGAAATTGAAATATGTGGAAAATCAATGGTGTGTTTGACAGTTTGTGTGTGAACATTCTTCATTGTTTACTAACTCTGAGTGATGAATCTAACCATCAGTAACTTCCAAATCATGAATAATTTGTTTCCTTTTCTTTCAATAGCTGACCTTTGTAATATCCCCGAATCGGGATATCTTCAAATCTTACCACAATGTTAGTTTTGAACCCAAATTCTAATATAACATTGCAAAATCTGAATATGTAGATGAGTACAAACAACATATATATACACATTCACCATTCACAATAGCATCTTCATTCATGGATCAAAATGGAAAAAGGAATCATCTGTTAAAATATTTCCATGTTCATCTCTGATTATGATCCCTGCACCAACTTTTCCAGGGTAGCGATTAGAAGAACCATAGAAATTTAGTTTCAGATGACCTAGGGAAGGGGTTCTAGGGGTTCCCGCCTTATATTCTTGCAATTTTTCTATTTATCTCTTACCTCATTAATGCGAAGTGTAGTAATCCCTTTTTAGGGAAATGCCTAGAAAAATAGGACAACATGTCCACAAGGAACACTAAGCTATATTACACACACACACATAACCCATGTTAAAGGATTAAGAAAATCCTTGATGATAGCTAATTTTCTTTGCATTAAATATATTTGGCTGTTAAAAGACAATAAAATGAGACATACAACTAAAGTTAGATAAGCCATAATTGTTAGACTACCTTTCCTCTATATGAATATACATATGGAGAATAGTAAATAAGCACAAGTGTAGCTATATGTATGTGACAACACCTATTGTTAGTATGATAAAGAAAACATGTTCATGAGAAATAAGTAAGATGGTATGGAAATTAACATTAATACAACTCTGGTATAGAAAGAATATGTAAGGAGATAAAGTTATTAAGTTGAGAAGTGGAATATGACTATCACCAATCTATTGTACATGTGTTCCCTTTAGCATTCATGATTAGCACCTGGATGGGAATAAAGGGGATCAAACCATGTATTCAATTTCAACTAGCACGGATATAGCAAGGAACTTGCAAGTAATTTCTTTAGTATCATATTTAGATAAGCATATTTATGAGAAAGAAATACCAAACCATCACATACACAAATAGTTATTAGTTAGAGATGGAAGAGTTTTCAAGTTTTGAGCAACAAATGATAGAAAGCCTTGAGAATGCATATAGCCTTTGCCCAAAATTAATAACAAAAGAATTATAATTATCAAAAAAGAAATATCAGATATTCATTAAATACACAATTGAAAAGCTATAATTTATTTGTATTTTTTCATTATATATTCTCCATCTACTATCTCACCTCCCCAACACACCATCATTGCAAAAATCTAGGATAAATTTTTCTTTCCTACACCTGTCTCCTCATGATGGAAACTTAGAGAAACAAAGGTTTTTAAAGATAAACATATAAACCAGTGCTTGTTAGGCTATAAGTTGTCATAATTTTTATTACTCAAACACGATGATAAGCAGAACAAAAATATATAAAATCATGTACCATATTCTATGATATGCAAGTTGGAAGTTGTACGAACAAAAATATGGTAACAAGTTGTTTTTTGGTTCTCCTCGAAATTCTAGGTTTACTCTATGCTCCAAAATCCAGTTAACCTTCTATATCTTACAATTAGTTATCTTTACAATCTATTTTATTTTATGCTATACAAAATAATATATGTACTCAAACTAACTCAAACTTTCAGACAATTTTTAAAGTTAATTTGTTCAATTAAAATAAACATACATAAAACAAACTTGCACAACGTCATTAACATTAAATTCAATGCAGTTCATAACAATTATCTGTTTTTCAATACTAAAAACCATAACTTATCACTAATTGACCTTCCATAGCTCTTTGGCAAACCCATTGCACACCTAGGTGCCATTGCTAGTTTATTTTAAAAATCTTATTGCCTCTCCTAGAAACATCTCTCTATTCACTAACAGAGCAGATCATTGTATAAATATGCATATGTATATATTTTTTATTGTATTTCATTTTCTTTGATAACTTTATGTAGGTCGGATGACTACAATCCATACTTTGATGTCTTTGGTTAATATTTATTTTTATCATTATGAGGTTTCATACCCAAAACAAGATTGAATGTTGTTATTGGAGTTATTTTATTATATATTCTCCTATCACAAATCAATAGATTCTCTTTGTTTTGACTTCTTTTGTAATTTTGTAGCAGCAATATATTTTGAAAATTTCATATTTTTCTCAACTAATCACTTTTTTATAGACTAAAATATGATTATAGAATATAACATCATATACATTTATAGGCTTATTTATTTTTCTTGTGCATTTGATGTGAAGAAAATCTTGATTTCAATTAAATATCACAAGGATGCCAATAGGGGAAGTGAATAAAAGTTAGATCAAGCTTAGGAATTTTTAAAAAATAAATTTAAAAGCTTATCATTGTAAGGAAGCAAAGGTGCACAGAATCGCTTCCTACACTAATGTTGAGAGGACGATTATGCAAATTCAACTAACTATTATAGAGATTTCAATGGACAAATAAACATGCATAAATGAAATATCACAATAAACACATAACACAGTAATTACCGTGGGGAAACCCTTCCACGAGAAAAACCCCACCCTCCAAAACCCGCACAATGTATTATCAAATCAAGAAGATTACAATACACTTGCAATGCACGTTCTTATAGGAGCGCATCACCACAACTTGAACTTAGACTCGGAGAGACTCCTTGTAGCACCTAGTCTTGCAAACTGAACTCGATGATTCAAACACCTCCCCAAGCCCTCCTTTTATAGTGATTTACAACCTGGAAACCATTTGTGGTTTTACAAAACCATGCGCCAAAACCATGGGAAAAAAAACCATGCCACATGTTACCCACTTGTCATTTGTAACTCCAAGATGGAAAAACAACCAAGTTAAAATAACATTTTCGTCCATAATTTTGTCCTCTAGTTTAGACCCCCATAAAAGTTATACAATGAGTTGTTTATACTCTAAAAATAGCCCTCCTATATTCTACTAGGGACAAGGCACATTTTTTAAGAACTCATACACCTTTTTCCAACACATAAACATGTGGAGAACTACCACAAACAAATTCTAGAATTTTTTGGAAAAAGCTTGCAAGGTTGAGACACAATTCTCAACATTCTCCCACTTGTCGAACACCTTGCAAGAGTCAGGGGATCCAAAGTGTCATGGACTTAATTGCTAGGGGCGGAGAGCCCCATAGACTCTGAACACCATCTAAATTTCTTTGTGCTCATGGGCTTAGTTAATGCATCAACAACATTCACCAAAGTCTCCACCTTCTCCAGCTTCACCTTGCCGTCCTTGACCATATCTCTCACAAAATGATATTGTACATCAATGTGCTTGGTCCTGGCATGAAATGTTGGGTTCTTCGCTAGGCAAATTGCACTCTGAATGTCACTATAAATTGTCACTGCACCCTGTTTGAACTCTATATCTGAACACAATCTCTTTAGCCAGATGGCTTCCTTACAGGCATGAGTAGCTGCCATATACTCTACCTTTGTAGTGGAAAAAGCGACCATAGCTTGTTGCTTGCTCATCCAACTGATTGCACCACCGAATAATGTAAACACATATGCACTGGTGGATCTTCTTTTATCAACATCACCGGCCTAGTCTGAATCCACGTAGCCTTGAATATCCAAGGAATGCTCATTTCCTGTTCCATGGAAACAAATAGAGTACTCTGAGGTACCCCGCAAGTATCTGAAAACTCTTTTTATTGCATCCCAATGTTCTCTTCCTAGATTAGACATGTAACAGGAAAGTACTCCCACTTCTTGGGCAATGTCTGGTCTTGTACAGACCATAGCATACATCAAACTTCCAACAGCACTCTGATATGGTACTCGACTCATCTCTTCCATCTCCAATGGGGATGTAGGACACTGTGAGCTAGAAAGATTTGTTCCCATAGTAACAGGAACACTCAATGGTCTGGAATCCTGCATATTGAATCTTCTCAGAATAGTACCAACATACTTACTTTGGCCTAGCCAAAGCTTTCTATTTTTCCTATCTCTTATAATCTCCATTCCTAGAATATGCCTTGCTGTACCAAGATCTTTCATTTCAAACTTTGCTGAGAGCTGACATTTTAATTCTGCAATCAAACCTTTTCCTTTGCCAATAAACATGTCATCGACATACAAGGCAATAACCAGGAAATAATCACCATCAAACTTGTAATATATACAGTGATCAGATTTAGATCACACAAATCCTAAACTCAAAACATATGTATCAAACTTCTGGTACCACATCCTAGGACTTTGTTTTAAACCATACAAGGATTTCTTCAACTTACAAACCAAATGATTTTTACTTTTCACCACAAAGTGCTTTGGCTGTGTCATATAAATTTCTTCTTCCAAATCTCCATGAAGGAAAGCTGTTTTCACATCCATCTGCTCAACCTCTAGATCATAAGCAGCTGCAATAGAAAGTAAAAATTGAATGGATGTCATTTTTGCTACAGGAGAAAAAATTTCACCATAATCAACTCTTGCAACCTGGGAGTAACCTTTTGCAACCAAACGTGCTTTATACTTCTCAATGCTTCCATTTGAACCCATCTTCCTTTTGAACACCCATTTACAACCAACAGGCTTTCGTCCTTCAGGCAATGGTATAAGGTCCCATGTGTCATTCTTCTTAAGAGCTGCCATCTCTTCTTCCATGGCTATTTTCTAGGACTCTGAATCATTCATACCAAGAGCCTCTTCTATAGATCTCGGTTCATCAATATTAGCATTCAAAGAAAATATACACCTCCAATCATCAGGAGAATATCCATACCTTTCTGGTGCTTTCCTCTGTCTACTAGACCTTCGAACAAGATCTGGTTCAGGTTCAGGTTCTCCCTCTTCCTCTGATGATTCAGAACTCGTAGAGCTCTCCTCAACATCTTTTTCTTTCTAAGGGCCTCAATTCAACTTTCTCAGGTGTAGTAGGCAGTTGAATCACATCTTTCTTTTCTTCTATATGTTCTGGCTGCACTATAGCAGAAGGCTTAGTTTCTTAAAATAACACTTCTAGAATAAAACACCTTTTGTGCAATAGGATCCCAAAGCTTGTATCCTTTCACACCATAACTATATCCAATGAAGATACATTTGATAGCTTTGTTGTCCAATTTTGTCCGCTTCTCCTTTGGCACATGAGCATATGCCTCACAACCAAACACTCTCAGATTTCTAAGTGAAGGCTTGTGGCCTGACCATGCTTCCATTGGCGTCTTATCAACAAGAGCTAATGTAGGAGACCTATTTATCAGGTAGTAGGCAGTGGCAACAGCTTCATCCCAGAACTTTTGTTCCAGTCCAGCTCCACTCAGCATACTCCTAGCCTTCTCCATCAAGGTCCTGTTCATTCTTTCTGCAACTCCATTCTGCTGTGGAGAATATGAAGTCGTCTTCTCTCTTTTAATACCACAATATTTACAAAATGTGTCAAAATCATTAGAGCAATATTCACCACCATTATCAGTTCTCAAACACTATCTTCTTTCCAGTTTGCAACTCAACCATTGCTTTAAATTCTTTGAAATGACTGAAAACTTCAGCTTTACTCCTAAGAAAATAAACCCATGTTCTTCTACTGAAATCATCAATGAAAGAAACATAATAAACTGATCTACCAATAGAAGAAAAATCAATTGGACCAAATACATCTGAATGGATAAGATCCAAAATACATGAAGACTTTTGAGAACTCAAGTAAAACTGAATACAATTTTTTTTACCATAGATATAATGCTCACAAAAATTGAACTCAATATTGCAGTCATTCAACCCATCAACAAGGTTTTTATTTTTCAAGGTCCGTAGACCCTTCTCACCTATGTGGCTGAGTCTTTGGTGCCATAACATGGTCTTCTCTACAAGTAACTTTGATTCGGTAGATAGAGCACCCTTGGGTACCCAAAAACCACGACCATCTGTTGAAAGAGAAACCCTCTCCTTCTCCAACAAAGTAGTCATTTTCACAATCTTATTAGAAGTACTATTGCACTCAACCGTGAATGCATCAAGCTGGTACAATGTACCCAATTTGCTTCCTCTTGCTATTACCATAGCACCTCTCACCATTTTCACACCTGCTTTAGAAAACTATACAAGCACACCCGCATCTATTAGTTTGCTAACAAATAACAAATTTCTTGCTATTCCTGGGATATGCAAGACACCATCAAATCTTCTAATTCTACTATCAAAAAATTTCACATGAATAGTTCCACGACCAACAATATCACGAACAGAGTTATCACCCAAATACACCTTACCACCATCAAAATTTTCATACTTACTAAACTAGTTTCTATTAGGAGTCATGTGGAAAGATGCACCTGAGTCTATCAACCATGCATTGTCACCTGCATGAGTGGCCAAGGCTGTGATTAAAGCATCTCCATCTTCCTTCTCGAACTCAGAATCAGAATCTTGCTTCTTCTTCTCCTCTTTGCAGTCCTTTCAGAAGTGTCCAGGTTTGCCACAATTCCAGCATATTTCCTTGGACTTACCAGGAGATTTTGATCTCCCCTTATACTTGGACTTAGAATGGCCATGCTGCTTTTCATTCTTTCCTCTTTCTTTTGGTCTTCCTCGAACACTCAAAGCCTCTTTGGCATTCAGAGAGACCTTCCTTCTCATCTCCTCAAAAAGTAGAGAACCAACAACGTCCTCCATCTTCAAGACAATTGAACTGCTCCCTATGGCCATGACAAGGCTGTCCCATGAGTCTGGCAATGAACACAACAAAGTTTGGCACCTTTCTTCTTCATTCATCTTAACCCCAACTAAGGTCAACTAAGTCACCAACATATTGAACGTTTCAAGATGCTCAAAAATTTGTCCACCTTCTTCCATTCTCAAGGAATACAACTTCTTCCTCAAGAAAATCTTATTCACAAGTGATTTTGCTTGGTAGATCTCACTTAGCTTCTTCCAAAGCTTCTTTGCAGTAGATTCTTCATGGACATTAATCATAATTGAATCTACAAGACACAATCTGATGGGACCTTTAGCTTTTCTATCATTCACATCATATTGTGCAGCTAAAGTTGGATTTGTGGGCCTCAGCGTATTCTCATCCACCGCATCCCATAGATCTTGATCAATTAACCGATCTTCCATCTTCAGCTTCCACATCTCAAAGTTTGTGCCAGAAAACTTTTCTACATCAATCCTCCCTTTTATACTTTTGATCTTTGCAATCCTGCAATACAGAAATGAAAACCTCTGCACAAGCTCCCACTCAAACCTTGATTAGCTCAAAAAACCCTGTACCCAACAAATAGAACCAAAACTGGCCAGGCTCTGATACCACTTGTAAGGAAGCAAAGGTGCACGGAATCACTTCCTATGCTAATCTTGAGAGGACGATTATGCAAATTCAACTAACTATTACAGAGATTTCAATGGACAAATAAACATGCATAAATGAAATATCACAATAAAACACATAACACAATAATTACCATGGGGAAACCCTTTCGGGAGAAAAACCCCACCCTCCAAAACCCGCAAAATGTATTATCAAATCAAGAAGATTACAATACACTTGCAATGCAAGTTCTTACAGGAGCGCATTGCCACAACTCAAACTCAGACTCGGAGAGACACCTTCTAACACTCAGTCTTGCAAACTGAACTCAATGATTCAAACACCTCCCCAAGCCCTCCTTTTATAGTGATTTACAACCTGGAAACCATTTGTGGTTTTACAAAAGCATGGGCCAAAAGCATGGGCAAAACAACCATGCCACATGTTACCCACTTGTCATTTGTAACTCCAAGATGGAAAAACAACCAAGTTAAAATAGCATTTTCGTCCATAATTTTGTCCTCTAGTTTAGACCCCCATAAAAGTTATACAATGAGTTGTTTATACTCTAAAAATAGCCCTCCTCTATTCTAATAGGGACAAGGCACATTTTTTAACAACTCGTACACCTTTTTCCAACACATAAACATGTGGAGAACTACCACAAACAAATTCTAGAATTTTCTAGAAAAAGCTTGCAAGGTTGAGACACAATTCTCAACATTGATGAAGTCATGTGAATTCTGTCAATGCTGAGGTGTGACAAATGTTTGTGGAATTAAGAATTACCCACGTCTATTAAATACTGACCCACCATTTAGAATATTACCCAAGTGATCCTTGGTTCACCAATGTTTTGAATACTTCATCTTTAATAGTAATTTGAGATCTCTGGCAGCCAACATGTCGACACTCTTCACATTGATTCTTCGGTAGATTTTAGGTTCTCACTTAGGTTCAAAATGTTGAAACTTTACAACTTATCTGCCTACTCCCATGATTTACAGAACATGCTCATTTCATTCTTCCATGCTTTGGGGAGTCTTGAACTTTTCTATTTATGAACGCTCAGAACCATCAATATCCTTAGTGTTTACATTTCATGAAGACAGTAAAAAATTCTACACCAATAATATCAATTTATCTTTCGGGAGTTTCTTGTTCACATATTTTCTCAAATTTGTCGACTTTAGGGATTTTTCTCTCTTGTGGAATTCCACGCAGACCGAAAATACTTGAGCCTTTATCCTTCATGAAAATCCGCCAACCGTAGAATTCCCCAAAACATCATTTCTCGTGGAATTCCTCCAAGCAAGGATTTTCCCGATTTCACCCTTTTTCAGAGATTCTGTCATTTTGCGGATTACCCAAAACATTGTGCATATCCTACGAATTTCACGATGTAAGGAAATTTCAAATCGCCTTCTTGCATGGTTTTTCTCTTGTACTACTGTTGCATCAAAATTCCTTAACGTTACATACTAAGAACACATTATTCTATGGCATATTGAAATTGATCCCTTTACAACTAAAGCTTCTTGGTGAAACTTTGCATTAAGCTAATTTCAAAAATATTCACAGTGACATTCCATGCACATTTCCCTGCACTAGCCGCAACTTCCTTTTATTATTCTGTTGTTTACATGTCGATGCTTGGAACATAACTTGTAGGCTATGAATGAGGATCCATTGTTCTATTACTTTGCATAATCCAAACTTTCACGGCTTTCAGGAATCCGCTCTAAGAATCATGTATTCCTCAAATTCATGTCAAAGCAATCTCTATCATGGCAAACATTTACCTTTGCAATTCTTAACAAAGTGGAACTTCCACCATGAGCTTTATGAGATATTTCGATAGATTTACCATCGACAGTATAGCCTCTTCAAGAAAAAATCAAACAATGTTAATATCGATCCTTGATGAATTTCAACCCTTGGGTTTGAAACTGCTTGCTGCCATTCTCAAGCTTCGGTCATGTAGTAAGCAATGACTAGTTAAAGTGTTACTTTCTGCCGCACCAAAATTCTATGAACATCCCCTTCATAAATCCCATTCTTGCAGCCATTTAATTCTGTATAAAACCCACACTTCGAAAGAGGCAGGTGGAATGATCAACCATTCCAGTATTGCTTGATTCAAACACACTGCGAGATAGAGGCTACTATGTCTTTTGAATGATTCTCATTCTCAACTGATTAATGACATGAATTCTTGCCTTGATCATTCCTTTACTACCATGGTGAGGGTAATTTTCAAGCTGTATATTCCATGAGTATATCATCGACGTGCTAAAATAATATGTGGTTCGATCCTTTCTGTCATTTGCAATCAAGCCATTGAACCTGCTAGTCACCTCTCGTGGATTTCTTATTTTGACAGATTCCCCGAGCCTTTATACCTTCGGGTAATTTGTGATAGGATGGATTCTCCGAGCTCTAATCCTTCACTAAATCTGGGCAATGTCGGATTTCCCGAAAACATCATCATTGAATATATCAGCTTCGTGTAATCAAATTTTCTTAAAATAACTACAAGATGACTACAAAATTCATTGAATTAAAAATTGCACGAGCCAATATATAACCAGTATGGAGCCCCTTACGCTGAAAATACAAAGCTCCTCGAGATATTTTCCAAAATTCCATTGTGCATGCCCATATGCCCCATCCCATGGCCACTTCTCATTGTCATTTGGATTTTCTAAAACTTCAAATATTCTGTAAATCTTATCATCCCATCAAATCCTTACACATTTCGAGTGTTTTGTATTTACGAATTTACCTCAATATGTCGTGCTTTCTTTCCAAGGAAGTTATAAACTGTGTTCGATGAGACAAAGCTTTAATTCGATACACAATCAATATCCACAAAGTAGGTGGTCTTCCAAAGCTCATATCTGATACAAATGACCGCCTCATATTCAATGGTGCTTTCACTTCACTATCTCTTCATGAATTCTTGTGGTTGGAAAATTTGAGTATTTCGAGAATTATCCAATCTCGGGGATTTAATACCTCGTGGATTCTTTTAAATGTTGGATTTTCTGAGACTTTGATACGTCGGAAATTTTGTTACTTCGAAGAATTATCACACTGAAGAGAAACCTGAAGCTACTCTTACCTCATGAATTCCACCCCTGTCCAGATTGCCCAAAATTTTCTATATTGCCTAAATAAATACACTTTGTGTCTTGCATTATATGACCCAAAATTCTTTTGAAATGAATTCCAAACTCAGTTTCAGAGAAAGTCAAACTGGAAATCCAAGAAGTGAAATGCATACAAAAGACCCTGAAATGCGAATATATATAAACCAACTTTCTCGCACAATCATGCATGTTAGAGTAAATTACATTTACCGACTTAAGTTTCACTTAGGTAGACTATAGTTTAGTTGCATTTAATTTATTAAATTGGGAAATTAGTTTTCTTTCCTGTATTCCTGTATGGGGTGGTTGCTCACCCGTTTGGCCTATTTCATGGCTTTATAAGCCTGTATTATAATGCATTTTATCATCTCATCTCATATTGCACATTCCTCTTCGGTAAAATAGATTTGCTTCTCTCGTTTGTAAAGGTCTCTATGCAATTGGTTTTTCTGGGAATTTGTTGCTCTATCAATGTAATATCAAGACAATTATAGTGACTAAAAATTCAATTTTCCAAGATAGCATCAACACAATTGGGAAAATAAATTAATCTCAAGAACCTTAGTCAAGAAGGAAATGAATCAAACCAAACACTCAGGTTCCCACAAGTAGAACAAGATCAGAGACTGCTAGAGGCAAACACCAAAAAAAATGGGGTCTCTGCTTTCAGTGGGGGAAAAAAGTGCACAAAAAATGGCGACTCTGCTGGGGAAATGCTCCGGAGCATTTCAATGATAAACTGGAATCAAGAACCCAAAATCTATGGTTTCGGTACTCATATCAGGTCAACCAATGAATAAGCTAGCCCTTCGTGTGCTAGAAATCCTAGTGTGTGCAGATATAATAATTTCCCCCCTTAAGCTACTACAAGAAAGCAAGTTCAGTCATGTTAAGCTATGTGAATGATTTTGACTCCAAAAGTAACCTGGATAAAGTCCCGCTTCCAGTTAGGCTTCCATAGCCCCAACGAGGTTATCACTGTGATTCTCCTGAACATAGATATACTGCTAACCAGACATCTATAGAGCTGGTAGAGATATTCAGATCCTCCTGAAAAGTTGAATTATTCTTTTGATTTTCAATGTTTTATTTTTCTTTCTTTTTTGATATTTTCTTTTCACTTATTTTTATTTTCAACCTATAAGCAATGAAGCTCACAGTTAGGGTTGAGAATGACATTGGCGCTTAACAAAAATATAATATTTTTTGCTTAACAAGACCTCACAAGGAACATAGAAACCTCAGGATTCTTGGTGTGTAAAATATAAGATTTGAGAACATTCAAGAGCTAACTCAATCCAATGACTTATCTTGTTTATACGTTTAGTACATGTGACACTAAATAGAGGACTTCAACCATCCTATCTAGAAAAATAATTAGAATTTGTAAGAGAAATACGTAGAGAAGCCCCAGATAAATAAATTGGTGTTGTGCAGATAAAACACCCCCAAGAGAAAACATGGGACCTAAACCGGAGGAGCAACATAAAACCGAACCAAAGAAAACCTAAACTAACCAAAGCATAACCAAACCAAACCAAACCAAACTAAATTTAAAGCAACCCAACCTACAACAAACAAAAGTAGGAAAGAAAAAGCGAACATGAAGCAAACCTAAATTAACCAGTAGCTGAAAACAAAAGCAAAAGCCAACCTAATACTAAAGCAAACCAACCTAAAGAAAACAAAAGAAAATTAAAGGGAACCTACAAGAAAGAAAGGAAAGAACACTATATTTATTCAAATGAAATATATGTACAAAGAGACTCAAAATGAATCATGATGAGACAAGGTAAACTAAGACCCACAACCATACGGTTCATCAATGCATGGACAAGCAATAAGGTGATGGTTACAATCCTCAAGAATGAAAATTTATCTTTATATTCAACAAAATAGACCTCAACATTGCAACATTCAGATTCAATGTCATAATCAAGAATAATAAAAAATTGAGGTAACTCATTGAAACCATGATCAATCCACGTGCAAGTTGTCTTTCCTAACCCTCCATAATCAAATTAATAAGCTTCAAAATACTCAATAAGGAAAGAATCAACCTGGTTTTGTATTTCTACAGACTAAATGCTATGTTTATCATCCTCCAATTGTGAAGAGTTGATGTCCCTGTCATCAGGAGGTCTCAACTAATGGTGCAACATTCCTCTTACGCTCAAAACATGTAAAACAAAATTAGAATCATCACTAAGCAATTTAGGGTGCAAATCATATTTAACAAATTTAGAATTAATATCATGAAAAATTTCACCTATTTGCATATCTTCATGAGAGAATAGTGATGAATTTTCAATAATATCCTCATGTGCATCAACTTGTTCATGGAGATGTTCATCAAAAGCCACTAAAGGTTGATCTTCAAGCACATTTTCACTTGCAACTGTATGATCATATCCGTCTATTATGACTGCAACATCACTGTTTTCAACATCATTCAGGTTTTCCTACATATTATCATGAACAACATTAGCTACCTCATCATTAGTACATAAAATTTGTGAATTCTCAATGCTCAATTCATCAATAGATAGAGAAAAAATAGAATTTGATAAATGAGAGAACTCCTTGAATTCATCTTCTATTGGCATTGGCTCATATTTTTGATCATAACCATCAAGAACATTGACTCCTTCATTAGGTGCTTACTCATGTTCTTCAAGACATTCATCAACAACTTGTTGAAATTCCTTGATTGGAGATCCATTTGATGTATCTTTCTATGCATCTCATGTATGATTTGACAACTACACTCGTTCTTTCACCTCCTTAATTGTTGTCTGACATTGGAAACAGGTGAACTTTGAATGTTCCTCTTTATGTATCCTCCACCAAGTTGGTAGCAATAACTCTTCTAGATGTACTGTGTAGCTCAAGTTTGACCAATCCTTCATGAATTTTATAATAAACTCATCATAACTTGTCTGCAGTGAATCCATATTATGAACAAGGGAAGCCTAAATGATAACCTCCTTTTCTTGGGGCTTATCCTTAGTTGTATTTTCCATTTTAGAAATCTGACTAACCTCTGTAGAAACATCCTCCTTTATCTCTATAGACTGCTCTTTGCTTGTACACTCATTATGTTCCTCAACTATTGCTAATATCTCAGATTCCTCTTTTCTACATTCAAACTCTTCCAAGGCCACCTCATAATCAACTGTCATACCATCTCTAGATTCATAATTTATGGATTCCTCCACTATACATTCCTTAGAAGACTATTCTTTTGACTCCAGTTGCTTTCCAACCTTAATGATAATGTCCACACATGAATGATAAGTGAACTCAGAATGATACTCTTTATGTAATCTACACTGGGATGGTTTAGAAGAAAATCATTCAAACAAAAACCATGCCTGAATTGACCTTTAAAAAAATCTGTGAACATTTCAAATGAAGCATCCAAAAAGAGAAGTTCTCCTTATGAAGTGATTTGGTCTCTACCCCAATTCCAAGATTTAGACATTTCAGCTCACTCAAGCTTGATAGAGATCTATTGTATCTCATATTTTCAACATGAAAACTCATTCAACTTCCAACAATGTCACTTTATGTTCACCCTCCTAGCACCAATCTGTTGATGGTGTTTTTAGCACTGCAACAACTCAAACATAATACAAGTATCCTATCTCTCTTGAAAGGTAAATTTCTATCAACAAGCCTCAAGAAATAACCCCAAGGTCTCTAATGTCAGGTCTTGACAATGCATAAACAACTCAGTGATAAATGTGAGAATGCTAGTAATCACAAGGGGCCTTACAAATTAATAAACGCTGGAAGAACTTTCTCATCAAATATAGCAATTTGGTGATGCTTGATTCTAAAACTAACCCAGATTCAAAGAAAGATCAAAAGAGATAGGGTTCAAGAGAGATTCTAATCAATCACAATAATAATAGACGTTTCAAATGGATAGATCCCTAATAAAACCAATCGCTGCTTGATCAGGGACAAGCCCACAAGTACACATAAATGGTGCAATCTTCTAAGGAAATCAAAAGATATTCAGACCATGAATATTCATCCACATACCCAATTACTGGCACAATGTAAACAAGCATTCACAGTTGAACTTAACACAAAATAGGGCCCAGACTAATTTTACACAACTTACAATCAACAGATTGCCAAAAGTATGGACTGGAGCTCGATCAAACATCATTCACATTTCACCATCATCATGAAAGAATTGAAATATAACATCTAACATTGAGAATCAAGATCAGGAAACCATATGGCTATCAAATATCAACACAAAGTTCACCAAACAATGACCCAATTGCATTAACTTCTCCAACAATTAAATAGCAGTCTTCCAGCTCTCTCTCCTCTCCTACAACTAATCCTACTAATTTCTGGAATTCTAACTCTAGTTCTAACTCTTTACAAATGATAAGGCACAACCTTTTATAGATATTACATTTCAATTTCAATAGTCAGGATTAAATCAATCCAATGGCATAGATCACTCTTCTAGAATCATTAGGAGGTTACATTGAGTTTGGCCAATTCATTATACATCATCAACCAATAAGATAATTCTGTTACAAATATGGAGCAATGAGAAAAAAGGACTTTGTCATATTGAAATTGATGAAAATTCTTGATTTGTCATATTGAAATCACCTCCATTTGTATATAGTTTGGGCATAGATTCATAGGCAGGTGCATATTAAATATTTGAATTGCAGTTTTGAAATCCTGCTAGCAGCGTATCTTTGGGACATATCCATATGTAGGAGCATATGAATAGCTTTAAATCATCTCCCTCAGCACGTCTTCATATGCAAGGGACTCAAACAGTTTTGAACATTCTTGTTTAGCACATTTTCTAAATGTGGGTACACTTTGAATAATTTGAGATTTCCTCCTTTGAACACGAACCCAATAATATTTTCACTTCGCCATCTTAGAATAGGGTTGCACCCAACACATAACAAGATCCATTTAAATTCACTTTACCTATAAGAATTTATTAATATTTTATATACAATAATATTCCCCTCATCTATACCCACAAATCATATTCAAAATGAATAATCAAAGAGTAGATACAAAAATATTAAATTAAATTGGTACCTTTAATATTAAAATCTTATGCACTAGTGCCATAAAATCTGTAACCAAGAAATGATTGTGAGCACTTTTAAATTAAATTGAGATAAAGATTGAAACCACCACCACTGCTTTCAAAAACCAAATACTTCCACATGCACTAATTCCTTCAACCTTGGTGATGATTCAAAGTAGAGGTGCCCAGAATGTAATACCGCAAATTGCAAAATACCCTTTCATTGCAATTGGAATCTTTTAATACTGAACTTGGGAACCTTGTTCTACAACATAAAACCACTTTTTTTTACATTATGCTTCACTTAAAACCTCACCATTAGGGGAGAGGGCCTAGTAGTCCTGCACCCTAACTTTGCGCTTCTAATTATCCTACGTCAAAATTTCAAATCACTCCCAATTTTTTACAGCAGCTTACTTGGCAAGTTCTCTACTTATAACTAAGGTTTCAGGGCCACATCAACATGCATTTTTGTCAAGGTGTCCAAAAAAGCCCCCCAAAAAAGTGAGACCAATTCTCGTGCATTACATCATGAGTAGTTGAGCGCTGATGTGGTATCACATGATTGGTTACTTTTTAGATCAAAAGCATACATTTTGTTTAATTATGGGTAGTCAAATCACAACTATTGGACATTATATAAACGACTATTGGGTATTATATTTACAATTGAGTGCATGACTATTAGACCCCGCACGACTATTGGACCCTCTCCCCTATGTCTGCCTACTCCCGTGATCACTAATTATGCAATCCACCAATTAAATATCTTCTTAATAAAGCCACTTAGCGACATCAACCCAACTTTGAATAATCTGCTCAAAATCTGCAAACTAGAACTCGTCAACAACACCATATTTTCCTTTGACTAGCCTTACCCTCGTTTCTCCCCATGAGACAATATTAATCATTGCGATCACTTTTGCTATGTTGTATAAAACATCTTCTCATCCGAATAAACTACATCATATCTCAGGAAATCTCTGCGATAGACCATCATTTCTATCGGTTGGTGAACAATTCGTGTTACAGTCTCGTGCCCAGAGCACTACGCGCATTAAGAAGCATTCTCACCATTAAGCATCCTTATAAATTTTTCACCTTTAATCATTCTTACCTCCCATGCACATTCGAAATTGCATTGATTGAAGTGTCCCTCTCTGCAAAACACCCTGTCGTTGATCATATCAGTTGAACTTTAACTTGTGTCTCCTGTAGCCACCTTGCAAATCATCCTTTGCAAGTATGATCTATATTCTCATATCGGTGCAACTAGACTATATTTATTCCTTTACCCATCAGACATCCCATTCATAGGCTCGATCACCTTCAATCTCTATCCTAAGACCTGTCAACTTACCGAGAACATCACCCGAGCAAACAATTTCCAATTTTCAACTCCATGGTGGCTTATAAATGCTCGACTACGATTATAAATTAAAATAGAAACCTCTCGTAAACCTCAAGCCCCCGTGAACTTAGTTATCCTTTTCCTAATCCTCAACACTGGCTTCTTCATCCCGAATGGCACTGGTTTATCATCATTATAAATCTAAACTGTTGTCTTGATAATGCAAACAAGAACATACGAAAGGTGCTCATGCAATATAGCCATGGTTTATCCACAACGCCGTTGGTACAATAGACTAATATATATCTCAACACAACCGATAGTTCTAAAGACAACCAATCATCTTATTGGATAATATGATTAATTCTTCCGGCCTCAACTCTTTAACATACACACAGGGTCTTTTCTTTCATTTATATAGCCTTATCGACCGTTTGGAACTCATATAAAATATCATTCTTCACTTACGGTCCCGTCCTTGTTAATTCGCAAAGCTTCTAAGAATCCATAAACATTTAGTATGCATGAAAATATCACCAAACCTTACCTTTGTATTTTCCTTTTGCTAGTTAAAGGTCTCAGAGATTTTGCTACTCCGCGGATTTTGCTGTTTCATGGAATCCTTGACTTAGTGGATTACCTGAGAGACCCTGAATCACCATCGACATCCAATCGCGAACCCTTAATAACAATTTGGTGCCTTTTATCTATCAATGATCTTTTAATAACGATTAACTTCATGTATTGGTGAAGTCATGTGAATCTTGTCAATGCCGAGGTGCGACAAATGTTCGCGGACTTAAGAATTACCCGCGTCTATTAAATACTGACCCGCCATTTATACTATTACCCAAGTAATCCTCGGTTCACCAATGTTTTGAATTCTTTATCATCTTTAACAGTAATTTGAGATCTCTAGTAGCCAACACGTCAATACTCTTAACATTGATTCTTCATCGCAGAATTTTGGTTCTCACTTTGGTTCAAAATGCTGAAACTAAATGCAACTTATCCACCTACTCCCATGATTTCCTGAACATGCTCATTTTGTTCTTCCATGCTTCGAGGAGTCTCAAACTTTGCTATTTACGAACACTCAGAACCATCAATATCCTCAATGTTTACATTTCATGAAGACAGCCAAAAAGTCTACACTAATAATATCAATTTGTCTTTTGAGAGTTTCCTGTTCACAAATTTTCATGAATTCATCAACTTCGGGGATTTTTCCCTCTTGCGAAATTCCATGCGGACCAGAAATACCCAAGCCTTTATCCTTCATGAAAATCTACTAACTGTGGAATTCCCTAAAACATCATTTCTTTCATAATTCCTCCAAGCAAGGATTTTATGGATTTCACCCTTTTTCAGAGATTCCATCATAACATGGATTACCTGACACATTGTGCATATCCTACAAATTTCACGATGTTAGGAAATTTCAAATCACCTTCTTGCATGGTTTTGTTGTTGTACTACCACTGCATCAAAATTCCTTGAAGTTAAATACTAAGAACACATTATCCTATGGCATATTGAAATTGATCCCTCTGTAGTTGAAGCTTCTTGGCTAAAATTTGTATTAAGCTAATTTCAGTAATCTTCACAGTGGTAATCCATGCACATTCCCCTACACTAGCCACAACTTCCTTTTATTATTTCGTTGTTTACATGGTGATGCTTTGAACATAACTTGTAGGCTATGAATGAGGATCCATCGTTCTATTACTTTGCATAATCTGAACTTTCACAGTTTTCAAGAATCCACTCTAAGAACCATGTACTCCTCAATTTTGTGTTGAAGCAATCTCTATCATGGCGACCATTTACCTTTTCAATTCATAACGAAGCAAAATCTCCACCATGAGCTTCATGAAAGCTTTCGATAGATTTACCATCAACATTATAGCCTCTTCAAGACAAAATAAAACAATGTTAATACCGATCCTTGATGAATTTTGACCTTTGGGTTTGAAACCGCTTGTTGCCATTCTCAAGCTTCGGTCACGTAGAAAGCAATGACTAGTTACAGTGTTACTTTCTGCTGCACGGAAATTCTACGAACACCCCCTTCCTAAATCTCATTCTTGCAACCATTTAATTTTGTATAAAACCCACACTTCGAAAGAGGCAGGTGGAATGATCAGCCATTCCAGTATTGCTTGATTTAAACACATTGTGAGACCGAGGCTACTACATCTTTTGAATGATTCTCATTGTCAGGTGATTAATGACATGAATTCTCTCCTTCATCATTCCTTTATTACCGTGGCGTGGGTAATTTTCAACCTGTATATTCCATAAGTATATCATCAATGTGCTAAAATAATATGTGGTTCGATCCTTTCTGTCATTTGCAATCAAGCCATTGACCCTGCTAGTCACCTCTCAGGGATTTCTTATGTTGATGGATTCCTTGAGCCTTTATACCTTCGGGTAATCCATGATAGGATGGATTCTTCGAGCTCTAATCCTTTACTAAATCCGGGCAATACCAGATTTCCTAAAAAACGTCATCATTGAATATATCGGCTATGTGTAATCAACTTTTCTTAAAATAACTACAAGTTGACTGCAAACTTCATTGAATTAAAGATTGCACAAGCCAATACATAACCAGTATGGAGCCCCTTATGCAAAAATATAAAGCTCCTTGAGATATTCGTTGAACTTCCATTGTGCATGCCCATATGCCTTAGCCCATGGCCACTTCTCATTGTCATTTGAATTTTCTAAAACTTCAAATATTCTATAAATCTTATCATCCCATCAAATCCTTACACATTTTGAGTGCTTTGTATTTACCAATTTACCTCATTATGTCGTGCTTTCTTTCCAAAGAAGTTATAAACTGTTGGCCATGAGACAAAGCTTTAATTTGATACACAATCAATATCCAAAAAGCAGGTGGTCTTCCAGAGCTCATATGCGATACAAATGCCCGCCTCATATTCAATGGTGCTTTCACTTCACTAACTCTAAATGAATTCTTGTGGTTGGCGGATTTGAGTATTTCGAGAATTATCAAATATTGGGGATTTAATACTCATGGATTATTTTAAATGTTGGATTTTTCAAGACATTGATACATCGTAAATTTTGTTACTTCACAAAATTCTCACATTGAAGAAAACCCAAAGCTACTCTTACCTCACGAATTCCACCCCTATCCAGATTGCTCAAAATTTTCTATATTGCCTGCTTAATAAATACATTTTGTGTCTTGCATTATATGACCTAGAATTATTTTGAAATGAATTCCAAACTAAATTTCAGAGAAAGCCAAATTGGGAATCCAAGAAGTGAAATTCAAACAAAAGACCTTGAAATACAAATATACAAATATATATATATATATATATATATATATATATATATATATATATATATATATAAACTAGCTTTCTTGCACAATCATGCAATATCAGGAAAATTATAGTGACTGAAAATTCAATTTGTGAAGATAGCATCAACACAATTGGGAAAATAAATTAATCTCAAGAACCTTAGTCAAGAAGGCAATGAATCAAACCAAGCACTCAGGTTCCCACAAGCAAAACAAGATCAAAGAATGCTAGAGGAAAACACCAAAAAAAAGGGGGTCCCTACTTTTAGTAGGGTATGTGTGCAAAAAGTGCACAACACTTCGCTAATAGGTATTTCAAAGGATCAATCTTCCCTATCAATTTTGTCCGATGGTTCAACATATAGTGTCTAAGCTTATGTACAATGAAAAAAATTGCAAGGCATGCTTGTTCAATGGGGTTGTAATTAATCTCATACCCTACAAGAGTGTCACTGATATAATAGATTGCTTGTTCCTTTCCATCATTGTCACTTTGTGCTAACGAGGCCCCCAGTGTGGATGTGGTTGCTAATATGTATAATATTAGGTGTCTACCATCAATGGGAGGCATAAGTATTAAAGACCTATCAATAGATAATCCTTTATTTGTTGAAATGCTTCCTAACAATGTTCAGTCCATATGAAGGGTACTCCTTTATGTAGAAAGTGTTGAAATGGATGACATTTATCTGCTAACTGAGAAATGAACCTTCAAATGGACTGCAACCTTCCTTGTAAAGTGTGTAATTGACTTATGTTGGTTGGTGGAGGCATGTCCATGATAGCTTTCACTTTTGTAAGATTAACTTCAATTCATCTACAAGAGATAATGTATCCCAAGAGTTTTCCTGATTGAACCCCAAAAATGCACTTCTTCAGGTTTAGCTTGACCTTATACTCTTCTGGCCTTCTGAAAATCTTGTCTAACACTACTAGATGGCCATTTCTTGCTATGGATTTTTCTAGTAAATCATCAACATAGTCTTCCATAAGTGTATGCATGCAGTCATGAAAGATGGTGGTCATATCTCTCTGATACATTGCTTTGGAATTCTTAAGAACAAATGGAATAACATTGCAAAAAAAGGTACCCCAAGCACAATTGAAAGCTATTTTATGCTAATCATTAGGAGTGATTTTGATCTGATTATGCCCCCAAAAAACTGTCCATAAGCGATAACATCTTATACTTGATGTGAGACCTACAATGATGTGAATGTTAAGAAACATGAAATCATCCTTAGGACAAGCTTTGTTTAAATCTCTAAAATATGTACATACTTTGATTCCACTAGTTAGTTTAGTGACGAGAAAAAGATTTTATATCCATTTTGCATAGTCTATGGGATGAATGAAACCAACATCCAAAAGTTTCTTTAATTCAACCTTCACTATGAGCACAATTTATGGGTGCATTTTCCTCAATTTCTGCTTGACTGGTTTAGCATTTGGAATCAATGGTAAAGGATGTAGAATAAGTTTGGGTTCCAACCCAGGCATATCAGCATATGACCACGTAAAATTATTTTTTCTCTCTGAGAAGAATGTAGTGAACTCTGATTTTTGTTCAGTGCTCAAGGATGCTGCAAGATAGATGATTCTAGGATTATCCTTTGTTCCAAGATTTACATATTTTGATTCTTCCACAAACAATGGTGATCTATCTTGATCTATGGGGATAATGTCCAACCCCCCATCCTTAGGCACCTTAGAGAGGTTTTCACCTTCACATACGTCCTTTATTTTTACTTTTTCTTGGTCTAAAAGCACCTTTTGGTTTTCACCTAAAGAACTATTCTTTTTATTTTTATTTTTCTCAATTTTGCAACTAGAGGGAGGAGAAAACTCTCCAAAGTATGTTAAATTGTCAAGCTCTATGATGAAACCAACTTTATGATCCCTGCTTGGTATTCCATCTCGAATTCCCATGAACTCAACGATCACTTCTCCATTCTCAAATGTGTCTAAACTCATGATCCTTGTTGATCCCAATCTATTAGTTGTGGGTAAATGAGGGGTAATCCATCATCGGTATCGTCAAGGGTCAATGAGTAGGAAGATATGGTGAAACCATGGGTATCATCAAGATCCCAAAAGGAATTGATCTAGATATTGATGTCCATGATATTGGTCAGGGAGGAGGATAAGTCAAGCTCTTAGAAGACTTTAGCTAGGTCATAGTCACTAGATGTATAGGAATCCCATTCCCACTTATTAGAGTAAGTTTTAGTACAGTATTCTTCATATGTATTGATTTCATTTGAAGCATTAATGTTCTCACTCGAAGGAAACTTAGTACTAGGAGGACTCACTTTTGGTGGTACATACGCTAACCCACTATTCTTTGGTAATTGAGGAGGCAATATTGGTTCTATCATCCCATGTTTATTCAGATCGAGACCACTGTTTCCATCATAACCTTGTTGCTTCATGATTTGGAACCCTTTTGGATATTACTCAATCAATAGCTGCTTAGGCTTAATTTCCTCTTCATATTTATAAATCCATGTAGAAATATCCTCACCTACAAACTCTTTTCTTAATTCACCCTACCTATTGAAGGTGGTAGGAGGATGGTGGATGATGATTTTAGGCTCCTTCTTGATGGGATGAGGTTTTCCATGAGACTTTGGTGATGCAGGTAGCTTCCCAACACAAAATAAACTCTCCATGTTGTATTACCTACATCCCTTGTCATGGATCTAGACCTTTGGTTTGGAAGGTGTGGTGAATGGAGTGGATGATTTGACTAGAGAAGATGGATCAATGTAATGTGATGAGGTAGACGATTAAACTTCTCGATTAATAGGCACTTTATGTTTAGTGGTCCCTCTTAGATTACTACAATATTGGAAGGGTTTGGGATCTCCTGGTATGGTAATTTTGATGCCATTGTGGGGAAACTTCAAGCATTGATGGTACGTGGAAGGTATGAATCTCATGGAATGAATCCATGGGTGACCAAGGAGAAGATTATATGGTAAGTCTAGATCCAAGACTTCAAATATTGTGTTCTGAGTGGTAGGTCCAACCCTTATGGGAAGTGTGATTAAACCTTTGGATAAGTGCTCAACATCATCATAAGCCTTGATAACAATTTTCCTATATTTATTTATACAAGCTTCAAGGAATCCCAATGTCATGACCAATTTTAGTGTGCATATGTTCATATCTGCTCCACCATCTACCAAGACTCGTATGATTTTGTGCTTATTAATATAGACTTCAAGGTGCAAAGGATCATTATGATTTGGTTTATGTATGGAAATATCTTGCTGAAAGAATGTTACATGGTGGGGTGTAGCTAAGTATCCTACCATGGATTGAAATTGATTGACATTTAGGTTAGTGGGCATAGATGTATCTTGCAAATATTTTTCTAGAATAGCCTTATGCTCAGGGGATATGCGAAGCAGTTCAAGAATGGATATTTGTGTAGGATTCTTTCCTAGATGATCCATGAGGTTATATTGGATTTTTGGTTGTGGATTAGAAGTAGCTCCTTGTAGGGTCATCTTAGCTCTATGGGTGGTAACGACACATTCTAAACTTATATTGATGGTAATGGTAGCAACATGATTATCAAGGGCTCAAATGTGATTATTGGTATAGTCATGTGCAATGTTGGTATAATTAGCATTTTTATTGTTCCCTAAACTAGATTTTTTCCCTTTTCCATGGTCTTGTAGGGGAGTTTTGAATATGGTGTGATCAACATTGGTCTTACCCTATGAATTGTCCATTGATATGTCACCTTGCTCAATGAGTTCTTGGATAAGGTTCTTAAGTTTCCAACACGATGACTTTTTGTGTCCCTCATTCAATGGTATTCACAAAATTCATTTTCTTCTAAATCCTTGGGATTTTCTTTGTATTTTGTCAAAGGTAATAGCATTGAAGTACAATTTAAAACTATCAACCATGCATTTGTAGGGAGTAAGCTTCTCATCTTTTCTATCATGGTCATTATTAACTTGATAGATAACCAACTGCCCCAGTCACCATAGACTCGGAGATCTTGAATTTCCATTTGATATCCATTCAAAGTCCTATCAACAATGCTTCATACTCAGCCATGTTATTTGTACATGAAAATTCTATTTTGTATGACTTGGGTATTGAGTCTCCTTGAGGTGTGATAAAGAGAATGCCAGCTCCTAAGCCATGATTTTTTATAAGACCCATCAAAGTACAATTTCCATATCGTAGAAGTTTCTATTGTAAAGATGGATTCATCAGGAAAATAAAATACTAGAGGATGATCTATTGTCATTGGTGCATCTATGAGTTGATCATCTATTACTTTTCCTTTTATTTCCTTACAATCAACATATTCTATATCATATTCACTCAAGATCATGACCCACTTTGCTATCCGACCTGTCAAAGTTGCTTCACTCAATAGATATTTCAAAGGATCAACCTTAGCTATCCATTTTGTTTGATGGTTCAACTTATAGTGTCTGAGCTTCTGTGCAGTGAAAATAACTACAAGGCATGGTCATTCAATGGGGTTGTAATTAAGCTCATACCCTATGAGAACGTAATTGATATAATAGATTTATCATTCCTTTCCATCATTGTCACTTTGTGCTAACAATGCCCCCAATGCAGAAGTGTTTGCTGATATGTATAATACTAGGTGTCTACCATCAATGGGTAGAATAAGGACTAGAGGTGTCAATAGACAATCCTTTATTTGTTGAAATGATTCCTAATAATGTTCAACCCATATGAAGGGGACTCCTTTACGTAGAAAGTGTTGAAATGGATGACATTTATCTGCTAAATGAGCAATGAAACTTCAAATGGACTGCAACCTTCCTTGTAAACAACGTAACTAACTTATGTGTGTTCACAGATGCATGTCCATGATAGCTTTCACTTTTACAGGATCGACTTTAATTCCTCTATGAGAGACAATGTATCCCAAGAGTTTGCTTGATTAGACCCCAAAAACAAACTTCTTTAGGTTTATCTTGACCTTATACTCTTCCAACCTTTTGAAAATATTGTCTAACACTACTAGATGACCATTTCTTGCTAAGGATTTTACTAGTAAATCATCAAGATAGTCTTCCATAAGTGTATGCATGTAGTCATGAAAGATGGTGGTCATAGCTCTTTGATATGTTGCTCTAAAATTCTTAAGACAAAATGGAATAACATTCCAACAAAAGGTACCCCAAGCACAAGTGAAACCTATTTTATGTTGATTCTTATGAGCAATTCTAATTTTATTATACCTTGAAAAACTGTCCATAAGCGATAACATCTCATATCCCACTGTGAGTTCTACTATGATGTTTATATTAAGAAACAAGAAATCATCCTTAGGAAAAGCTTTTTTTAAATCTCTAAAATATGTACATACTCTGATTCCACTAGTTTGTTTAGTGACGGGAACAAGATATGATATCCATTCTACATAGTTTATGGGACGAATGAAACCAACATCCAAAAGTTTTTTCAATTCAACCTTCACTAGGAGCATGATTTGTGGGTGCATTTTCCTCAATTTTTTCTTGACTAGTTTAGCATTTGGAATCAATGGTAAAAAATGTAGAATAATTTTCGGATCCAACCCAGGAATATCAACATATGACCACAAAAAATTAATTTGTCTCTATGAGAAGAATGTAGTGAATGGTTTTACTTCAATGGCAATAGGTGCTGCAAGATGGATGATTCTAGGATTATCTTTTGTTCCAATATTTACCTCTTTTGATTCTTCCACAAGAAATGGTGATCTCTCTTGATCTATGGGGAGATTGTCTAGCCCTCAATCCTTAGGTGCTTTGGAGAGGTTTTCAACTTCAGATACATCCTTTATTTTTACATTTTCTTGTTCTAAAGGTGCCTCTTGGTTTTCACCTACATATCAATTTTTTTATTTTTATTTTTCTCATTTTTGCAACTAAAGGGATGAGAAAACTCTCCAAAGTATGTTGCATTGTCAAGATCTATGATGAAACCAACTTTATGATCCCCACTTGGAATTCCATCTCAAAGTCCCATGAACTCAACGATCTCTTCATCGTTCTCAAATGTGTCTAAACTCATGATCCTTATTGATCCCAATCTATTAGTTGTGAGTAAACGAGGGGTAAGCCATCATTGGTATCATCAAGGGTCAATGAGCAAGAAGATATGGTGAAAAAAGAGGTATCAGAATCCCAAAAGGAATCAATCTAAATATTGATGTCCATGATATTGGTCGGGGAGGAGGATAAGTCAAACTCTTGGAAGAATTTGGCTAGGTCATAGTCACTAGATGTATAGGAATCCCATTCCCACTCATTAGAGTCAGTTTTAGTATAGTATTCTTTATATGTCTTGATTTAATTTGAAGTGTTAATGTTCTTACTCAAAGGAAACTTATTACTAGGAGGACTCACTTTGGTGGTACATACCCTAACCTAGTATTCTTTGGTAATTAAAGAGGCAATATTTATTCTATCATCCCATGTTTTTTTATACCAAGACCACTGTTTCCATCATAACCTTGTTGCTTCATGATTTGGAACCCTTTTGGATATTGCCCAATCGGTATCTGTATAGGTTTAATGTCCTCTTCATCTTTATAAATCCATGTAGAAATATCCTCACCTATAGACTCTTTGCTTAATTTAGCCCACCTAGTGAAGTGGTGGGAGGATTGTGGATGATGATTTTAGGCTCATTCTTGATGGGATGAGGTTTTCCATAAGATTTTGGTGATGTAAGCAGCGTCCCAACAAAAAATAAACTCTCCATGTTATATTCCCCACATCCCTTGTCATGGATCTAGACCTTGGGTTTGGAAGGTGTGGTGAATAGAGTGGATGATTTGACTAGAGAAGATGGATCAATGTAATGTGATGAGGCAGAGGATGAAGCTTCTCAATTAATAGGCACTTGATGTTCAGTGGTCCCTCTTAGATTACTACAATATTGTATGGGATCAGGAGCACCTAGGATGGTAATTTTGATGCCATTGTGGGGAACTTCAAGCATTGATGGTATGTGGAAGGTATATCTCTCATGGAATGAATCCATGGGTGACCAAGGAGAAAATTATATGGTAAGTCTAGATCCAAGAATTAGAATATTGTGTTCTGAGTGGTAGGTCCAACCCTTATGGGAAGTGTGATTAAACCTTTGGATGAGTGCTCAACATCATCATAAGCCTTGATAAAAAATTTCCTACATTCATCAATACAAGCTTTAGAGAATCCCAATGTTGTGACCAATTTTAGTGTGCATATGTTCATACCTACTCCAACATCTACCAAGACTCGTCCAATTTTGTGATTATTAATATAGACTTCAAGGTGCAAGGGATTGTTATGATTTGGTTTATGCGTGGAAAGATCTTTCTTGAAGAATGTTACATGGTGGGGTGTAGCTAAGTATCCTACCATTGTCTAAAATTGATTGACATTTAGGTCAGTGGGAATAGATGTATCTTGGAAAGCTTTTTCCAGAATGGCCTTATGCTTAGGGGATATGCGAAGTAGTTCAAGAATGGATATTTGTGCAGGAGTCTTTCCTAGATGATCCAGGAGGTTATATTAGTTTTTTGGCTGCCGATTAGAAGCAACTCCTTGTAGGGCCACCTTAGCTCTATGTGTGGTAATGGAACATTCTAAAACTTTTATTGATGGTAATGGTAGCAACATGATTATCAAGGGCTCAAATGTGATTAATGGTATAGTCATGTGCAACATTGATATAATTAGTATTCTTATTGTTCCTTGAACTAGAGGTTTTTTTCCATGGTCTTGTAGGGGAGTTTTGAATATGGTGTGATCAACATTGGTCTTACTCTGTGAATTGTCCATTGATATATCACATTTCTCAATGAGTTCTTGGATAAGGTTCTTAAGTGTCCAACACGATGATGTTTTGTGTTCCTTCATTCGATGGTATTCATAGAATTCATTTCCGTTCCACCAAACTGGTTTGACTAGTGTCAATTTGTATGGTTTACTATTAGGAAGTTGAATGAATTTTGATTGTAAAATTTTCTTCAAGATGGACTTAATGGGTTCCCCTAAGGGTGTGTATGTTCATTTAGGAATATTTTCTATTGAGGGACCTCTATGTTGTTGATTATTTTGAACTACATTCATTGTCTGATCATGGTTAGATGTTGAGGTATTTGGTGTGGTTGGAACTTTGAGATGAATGTTGGGGTGGGATTTATTAACCATGTTTGCATCAACTACCCCATCATTGGTGGAATTCCTATTTCGAGACCAAAATTTTCCTTTGTCACTAGAAACATTTTGGGTTTCTTTGAAGATTTTGACTAGTCCTTTTTCTACAAGAGATTTCTCAATAAAGTCCCCTTTCTCAATGAAATCCTCAAAAGTGGTGCAACATTTGATTCAAAGTTGATGCATTTGTTTTGTGTGAAAGTTGTCTATAAAGATTGGAACCAACTATTTTTTAGGTATATGACAAGGACATTTGCTAGACATGCTTCACCATCTTTGATAAAATGATGTGAGTGACTCCCCCTCTTTTTGTTTGTTTGTGCACAATTTCGCTAGGGTCATGTCACTTTCAATGTTATAAGCAAAGTTTGTAATGAAAATTTTCAGCTAATTCACTCCATGTTTGTATCCTAGGAGGAAGGTGTGCAAACAATTCTAGAGCCTGCCCTGAAAGGCTTTGTGGAAATAATCTCATCAAGTATGTAGGCTCAAAAGCAATGTCCATACATGTGTTAAACTCTCGTATGTGTTCCAATGGATATTCTTTCCTTTGTACTTATTAAATCTTGGAGCGTTGAAGTGCGGTGGGAAATGTGGCATGTATATGCTTCTATTGAAAGGATAAGGACATAATTCCTCCATCGATTATGTATTTTTGGTTGTCCCCAATTGTATTTTTCCATTTTTTGTTGTATTGCTTGCATTTGTTTCATAAATGTTTTCATGGGGGATGGTGGCATGTTGGGTTGAATTTTCATAATGGGGTTGGTATTGGTGTTGAGAGTGTTGAGATGATTATGTGATGAGTTGGACACAAATGTGGGATTTGGATTGACACTTTATTGCAAGTAATTTTGATTACCTTGTTGATAGTGAGGTGCAAACATGGTATTGGTATTGACTTGATGTTGTGGTGATGCATGGTTGGTGTGTTGAGGTTGTGGTATGAAATTGGTACATTTGGTGTGATGTGTTGTTGTGATGGAAGTGGGTTGGTGTTCAAGTTTGACCCAAAGGACATGTACGTGTTGGGCGTAGTGTTGAACGTTTGGGTTTGCACTCTAGGTGGGGCAATATGAATCCTTCTTGTCTTGTTTGGTGGGTTTTGACTTGCATTGGCTGATGATGAAGTTTTTTGAGTGCCAAATGGATCTGCAAAAGTCATACTCATGAAAGTAGAGGATGAAGCAAATAGACTACCAAATGTAGGGGTTAGTCCTTGAAATGTTTCTCATGTTCTTCTAGTTCAAAATGTTGGAGGATTGGGGATGTGTGTAGTTGCTGCATTATGTGTTGTTACACCAAGTGGAAAACTAGTGTGCATATATTGTGAATATGGTTGACATTGTGAGAATATGTTTTGACTAATACCTTGGGTTTGTGTTTATGTTTCTCCCTCTACAATTTTAGAAGTGTCAAAGTCAAAGGGGATCTTGGGACCATTCTTAGCAAGTGCAAAAAAATATCTATTAGGATCTGCATTGACAAGCTCATCCATAATACACACTATCCTAGGTTCTTGAGAAGCTTCTTCAATTTCTTCTGGGGTTAGATGTTTGTTGACCTTGTTTAACATGAGATTGGAAAATGGATTTGGGGTTTCCCCTTGTGATGTTTGATGTTGGTTTTATATTGATCCAAAGTTCATGTTGCTAGTGGGGCTAAAATAGGGATCAATTGAGGAATCCATGTACTTTCTTTTCCTTTGTGACCTTATTTGGACCATATAAGACTTGCAACTTTGGGATGACAATGTAAAGTGATAATGCAAAATGGATACGAGACTATGTTGTATTTTCTATATTTTTTGAGATATATGGATCTCAAATGCTAATGCACCTAAGACAAAGATTTGGAACACAAGGATGATGATAACTCTATGACCAAATGATATGATATGTAAGAGTGCTAAATGAGACTATGACCAAAGCTATGATATGAGAATAAGCCTAAGGGTTTCCAAATGAGACTATAGATATGCACCTTTGGACTTAATAAAAGGAGGATAAGCAAGCTATGATAGCTCAAGGTAACAAATCATATTGTCAAGACCTTAAAAGGAAAAATGATGATGATTGGACAAAGTGAGTCTAAACTAGACATGAGTTTGAGACCCAACTTGGATGATCATGATTGATAGATAAAAGGAAAATTTGAACGATAATCTAGATATGTGACAATGGATTGATCAAAGGTATGGTAAGATTCCTAGTTTGAAACCTAAAAGGTGTATACAACTAAGAATGACCTAGGACCAACTAAGAAATGCAAGGATGGTAATATAACCTAACTAAGTAATGCAAGGTAACCTTAGTGAATCCAATGAAATGGGCCGACTGGACTAAGAAAATATATGATAAAAGGGTATGGTCATTGTCAAAATATGATTAGGAATAAGACTAGATAGAAATTTCCCCAAAGTTTTGAGAACTAGCAGTTGTGGTGCAGGGTCATTCAGTTGCGGTTTACTGTCTCACAAATGCGGTTGATTGTTTCTATCAAATGTAGTGTACTGTCTTTTGGATTCAAATTGAATGTTTTCAAGTGCTTTTTCATTTTGGGAAATTTTGAAATGTGATAGAGAACACAACAAACACTCTAAAAAACAAACAAATTCTGGTTGATTTGACTCTTTACTTTAAGGTAGGCAAGAATTTCACAAGTTTTCTTCCACAAAACTCACTTCTTCATAGTAGGCTTACCTCACCCCCGAAAGAGTGATGAAATCCAAGCATACAGAGGGGTCGACTATGGTATACCAAGGTCATGTACTACCTTGATACCCCTGGCTTTGTAAAAGAGAATGAAATCTTAACCTTACACCTCAACCATACACTAGATGTGGTAAGTAACTTTTGGGAATGATGTTATTCTTGTGTACCACTATGAAAAATCATTTCGGAAACATTGGTTGGCCTCTAAATAATAAAGGTTTTTAATGAAAATGGTGAACACTAGGGGTATACATCAAATGTGAGACACTTAAGTCTCTATCCTATCCTGTGCAATTCATTACATTCTCATGAGGTCTTTGGCATGCAAGGCATGACACCTCAAATTTTCACTACTTGCTTTCGATTTCGCTCACTTTATATAGATCGCATGTAAACATGATTTTAGGGCTGCCTTGAGTTCTCCATTGTAGGATGTGTCTTAAGGTAGAACCATATCCTAAAAGATTGCTATGTGTTTCACATGAAGCGCAAGGGGAGAGGATACACACACAACACTCTTGGGTTCAACACAAAATGTGCAAGACGCACCAAACATGAAAGTCATTGATTCTTTTTAAAACAAAATCCAAATGTTCTTACTTAAAAATTAAAGATACATAAAGCCCTGCATGAACATAGATTAGTAGTTTGATAGTATTGTCTTCTCCAATTGATTGCAACATGTTGCAAATAAGATATTAGTAACACAAAAACCTCTTGTCCTAATGCATGTAAAAAGAAGCAACTGAAAAACTTTGAATTTTAAATCATTTTACCAAAACAGACAGTTGCTTTGTTTTGTCTCACAATTGTGGCATACAATTGTAGCAAACCAGAAAGCGACTACAACAAACATGAAGGCTAATATGGTAGATTGTTAAGCAGATCTAGCGTAATGTCATGCAAATATGTGTAACTATTCAAAAGATGTGGCACTATTCAAAAGATGTGGCACACAACCTAAACTTGCAAAAATAAGGAAATCTAGAAAAAAGACAAAAAATATGATAGTAGAATGATGCAAGCAATTTGTCAAAATGTCAGAATAGAAACTAGAAATCAGAAAAATGATAGAAAAAAAAAGATACAATTTTTCCCTGAAATAAAAAAAATGTGGTATTCTGTCAAGAAAATTCATCATACTATCCAAAAAATGTGTCACACTATATTTTTGTCACTTTGTTAATCATATGCATCATACTATCCCAAGAATGTGTCATACTATCTCACGAATGCATTGTACAAACCTGAAAAACTCAAAATTTCTCACAAATTTCTTCAAATCTGGTTAGTTTCATGTCAAGTTCACCAATATAGGATTGGGTAAAAATCAAGGCAAAAGGAAAGAACCAACAGTAGCAACCACAACTACCTAAAAACCAAACCTAAAAGACCCAAATCCAAACAATGAAGTACAAATAGCAATAGAAAACAAAGAACAAAGCAACAATACCAAACTTTCTATACCATGGTTGAATCATCTTCCTTAAACCTCCATTTTGTTGTGTATGCAAGCTTTCCCTTAGATTTTGTTGTATGCAAGTGTGAGCTAAGTGATAGTGATAACAAAATATCAGAGATTGTGGTTGTAAGGTTGGAATGAAAGAGATAACTTTCTTTTATAGAACAACCCATTCAAATTAATGACTGAGATCAAAAGCCAATATGATGCAGAGATCAACGAATGAGGTTTCTTGCACAACGAAGAGATAGGGTTAGGGTCAATAGGGATTTGTTAGGGATGGACAGTGGAGATTAAAAGGAGAATGTGACATGATCAAGGGTTGAAATTTAAAAGAAGAAGTTGGAGGGAAATCGAGCAAACTAAATAATCATAAGATTATTTAATTTGGGAGGCAATGTGAACAATTAAATTACCAAGGTAATTATTTAATTTGTAGGAGAGGGAAAATGGGTCTTTTAATTAAACTAATTAAGAGCAACCATTTAATTAGAAGCAGAGGAAAAATGATAACTTATTAAATAATTAAATTAATTATTTAATAATGGAGGAAAAAGTGATAAGATAATTAGATAAATGAAATTTATGTGATTATGGAAGAAAAGGTTATTGAACAACTAAATAATTAAAATGATTATTTAACTATAGAAGAAAACTGAAGAATGAATAATTAAATAAATAAGAATTTATTTAATTATAGAAAGAAAGGGATATTAGCGACGTAATTAAATATTAATTTATTTAATTAATCGAAAGAAGTATAAAGAAAGGGAGATGAATTAATTAAATAATTAAAATTATTCAATTATGTGGGGAAGAAGGGAAATCTATGTGAAAAATGGTGTTCGTAGGCCCAAGACATTTTTTCAGTGTCTACACCAGGGACAACCACATAATACATAAGGAGACAAGAGTATCAAAGCACTATAGAGCTTTAAGAACATTGGAAAGGTTCCAAAAGTAACTTGATGACAATGGTTGAGACAACCATAAAGAGTGAAGAGGGTTGCATATGCACCAATTTTGGTACTCAATCAACAATCACGTGTTGTGTATAGGTTGATGTATGCCATAACATAAGAGTTTTTTCCCTTGATACTTATGCATTTTTTGAGGTTTCAAGTACTACTGCTATGAGAAATGGGGAGCTTATAAGTGATGAGGAGACTAGTAAAAAATGAAGTCTTAGATGCAATGATCTTGAAAGCTAGCATGAATCACACAGTGAGAAGACTTCAAGAATGGAAAATAATGCTAAGGAAGTGTTAGTTATTAAGGAAAGAACCTTCTTGACACTGGACTATGACTATATTCATGAGATGAAAAAGTTCTAAGGGATGTGAAGGCTTTTGGGGCAGACATCAAAGGGTTAGATATAATGGTTTTTCATTGCAAAAAAGTTGTACAAAGCAATCATAAAGAGAAACATGAGTGCCATGTAGTTTCAAAATTCAAAGGCAAAGTGCATGGGACATAAATGAGCAATGGGAGTCCTTCAATTGGCAATAGTAATGTTGGTGCATCAACATGATATATAAGGAGGAAGCCTAGGAAATTGAACATGAGTAATAGTCAAAAGATCTATCATGGAGTCCTTATTAAGACTAGGGGAAATATCACAATGTAGGATGCAAATTTTGGGTATAATAGTGGTTGGGATAATAAAGAATAGTGACAGAGATCAGGACAAAAGGGATTTAGGACATGGGACAACTGGCATTTATTTACCTTCAAACCTCTTCCCACATTACCTATCATCATGCAAGAGGCAGTTTGAATGGGTTATGAGCAGTTGCAAGCATTTAGGAGGTTTGTTGAGTTGTGCAACTAATGGAGGGAATGCAGAAGGCAATTTTGACCAAATTTGAGGCTTTCTCAAGCATCTAGGACCTATTTTCTAGGAGACTTAATGGTGGATAGGGTCAAGGGAAGACTTTTTCAACATTCAAACACCTTTTTGGAGCCCTTTTAGGGACTACAAAATAGGCTTTTTAGTCTTGGACGCCCAAATGAGTTTGACTTAGCCCAACTCAAGCAAACACTTGTCTTCTTTCTCAAGCACATGTTCCTATTCTCTTGCAACTATTGAGAAGCCTACAAGGCAATCCTAAGGGCAGTTTTAAGTCAGTTATTTTCTCTCTCAACAAGTATTGTATCTAGTTTCTCACGTTCTTTCAAATTGGGACAGCCTTGCAACTCATTTTGCAGGCATGTACAACTACTTGTAAATACCTTTTTATCAATAAAATTATGCATTTTTGGCCTTCTTAGAATCTTTTTTATTGTGTGTAATCAAATGATTGATGAATATTTATGTGAGTTATGTTAATTCCTTTGATATTTTTCTCATTATTAGCACCTTAGGTAGAAGATGCATGCATTATTGTAGGTTGTAGGTTGTGTAAATGATGCAAACAGTTCAAAGTTGTGAAGAGATAGTAGATTTTCCTTCTAGGATTGTGAACATCATAACCTTCCTATAAAATATTGATACATGGAAATATTAAACCATTGATTTGTGTATGAACCAAATTTGTTTTTGATCAATTGTGTGTGCAAAAGAATTTGTGTAGGTCTCAAAACTATTTGGTGTATCACCTTTTAGTTTAGGATTCATTTTCATGTTGTCTTTCTCTCTTTTCTCAGAAAGAATCATTAGTTTAATTAGATTAGGTGAAGTTCCAAGTGAACCAACCCTCTCTGGAGGTTGATCTCCATGTCTAAGTCCATAGCTAGGGAGATCATCCTGGTTTTCACTAGGTGGCTGAGTGATTTCATTATCTCAGCAAAGGGTACACACTTCCGTGACAACATGCAGTTTTAAAATGGAAAACTTAAGTAATATTGAGTCACTAAGGTAGGCGCCACATGATTCTCATCTTATTGTTATCATTTCCACATATTTGGTTGAGCAATTACAATGCTTATAATTGTTATAACAACCACGGTAAGGTGGTGCTTTGACTAAGTAAAAGGCATGTGAATTTATTTGCTGCAAGCCCATGAGTTGGATGAAGGTATGAGATAGAGTTTTCTTTGGATTTGACTTGCCAACGTTCCAAGTAGAAGACTTTTTCTAAAGCTTTAAGCTGCCAACAAGTAAGGAAAGATGCACCCAACTAGTCATGGCCATTCTGTGAGGTATTTGAGTTTGTTTTGGAGTCAATTTTGTAAATAGAATTTATATTGTATAAGCACAAAAATCTCAAACATAGATAGAATTTTAAGTCAAAATGAAAGTTGTGACATTCAAAAAAGGTTGAGTCGACTTGGTGAACTCCCATGACGGGTAGAGTTTTGAGATGTGGTATCATTTGAATGAAACAAGCTTCATGTTTGTAAAACAATTTCTATTCATTTTTCAATATAAAAGAGAGCAGCTTCTCATCATTTGGTTATTCAATCATTTTGATAATCTGAGTATAGTGCATTCATTAGTTTGTGAGGAGAGTGAATTTGTGTGCCAAGAGTCTTTGAAATATATTTTTAATTTGTGAAAGAAGTGAGGGAAGGTTGATAGTTTTAGTTGTGCATTGCTTAGTAGTTGTAGTTAACAATTAGAAGCAAGGGAGAGGTGCAAGAGTAGAGTGGAGAGATGGAAATTGAGAATGAAACATGTTAAGGTAAGTCATTATGCAGATTTGAAGCAAGGAATATTAGGAATTTGAGTCGAGCTATTTAAATTTAGGCATGATTAAAATATCTCTCTTTCATTCTCTTTCCAATTCTGAATCTAATATTTTTATTTGTCCGAGTTACTTATGCCATTGTTAAGTGTAAATTATTATTTTCAGAAAAGTATGTGAGTGCATATACAAATAACTTGATTATTTATGTATAGAGCTAATTTAGAAATGCAAAGAGATAAGTTGGATTAGGTAATCCGATGGGTATATTAAGTGTTTATCTTGAATTATATTGTTAGATTATGATGCATTACATGATTCTAAGCATTATTTATAATTATATTGAGAGATAGAAAGTTCCATTGGAAGGTTAAATCTCTCTAAATCTATGTTTTACCCAAACAACCAGCTTGTTGGATTAACATAGCAAGGAGAAGCTAAGTAGGGTAATATAATTTTATCTCAATATTACAGTATTGCATTTATAATGTTTGAATGAGTTTATATTTATTTTTAACAAGAGGTTTGAAATCATATTAGAAGCAATTATATCTCTAATATCTTTTGAAAGATATTATTGTTATCACCAAATAGTGCACCCTTATTGAGTTGCAAAACTCGGCCTACTGGTGAAACATGGGATAACTCCCCTGATTGTGGGATTAGCATGTGGGATTTAACCTCTAGAGTGAGTTGGTTCTCTTGGTGTTCACCTATCCTAATTTAAACTATTTCCTTTTGTAGACACGTAAAATATACTGATTGATCCCATGCACTTGATCCTGATTTACTAACACAAGTTCATCCTGAATCATATCCTTTTCTAACTATTTAATTAAATATCTTTATTTGATTAAATTCATTATATTTCTTCTTTTAATTAAATAAATCAATTTTATCTAATTAAATCATTATCTCTTATTAATTAAATAAATCATTTTGTTTAATTAATCTTAATGTTTCTCTTTTAATTTTAAAATAAATCACCTTATTTGATTAAATCATATTTCATCTCCTTTAAATTAAATAAACTAACCTTTATTTGATTTAAATATAACATCATCCCTCATTTTTTAAATAAATCAAACTTTATTTAATTAAGTCTAAATTCATTATTCCTCTCATTTTGATTTATTTAAATCCAAAAAACCTAAGTCAAAGTGCCAAATCAACTAACTATCATTTAAGTTAATCAAATCCCGATTAATACTAACACTAATCCATCAAATCCTCTAGATATTGCAACTTGCACATGAAAATCAATTTAATTGATTTATTAAATCTTCCCTTTTCATTCAAAAATGCATCAAGTTGGAATATTCCTTCATTTTGAATTCTCCCCCCAAAAGGACTTGTCCATCCAACAAGGCATTAAAGGCCTCTTACATGTCCTTTTTCTTGAGCTAAGTGGCATTTAACTCTCTTTTCATCTCCCTCCAACATGTCACTTCTTCATTTCAAATATCCACCTAATAGCATTAATGTGCACATTCATCCTTTTGGATCATTCCTCCATCCTTGTCTTATATAAATGGAGAGCTCTTTTACTAATTTTGGATCCACAAGTTCATCCACAATCTTAGGCATTTTGATCCACAACTTTAGGCAATATTATTATCTTCATGTTTTGAGAAACTTCATCCATTTGTCATCCATTTTCATAGTCTTTTATCATCTCATAGCTAGGTTATGAAGAAATTTCGTCAAGGAGCATCAAATCTTCATCATTGATCATCACCAAGCTTGCAAGGAATTGGGAAAGGGATATTTTCCACATCAAACTAGCACCAATTCCCCCATGGGATTAAAATTTTATTTGTTTTGAGCAAGATTAGATAGCTTTCAAATGGTTTACTTGTTTTATTTCTTGTTCTTGAAATTTCAAAATAATCTTATGGGGAATGATGGTTTAACTTGCATAATGGACTAATATTGTGTTGTTTGTTTGTGTTTGTGCAAGTCTAGATCCACTATTCACACCTTTGCTGATGGAAAAGGATAGAAGGATGACATGAATTAAAATCTAACTATATGAGGTGATGCACCTAAAATTTTACAACTTGCTTATGCTGTTTTAACACATAATATCTTAGTTATTCAACTAGTTTTCACAAAAATCAAAGGTCTAACATGCTAATGCATAATTATTTCACAAGAAATTTGTAATGTTTATAGATTTTAAGCAAAAGTGAGTATTTTTTCACAAATTAATAGCGTAAATATCAACTACATAACTTGTGACTTGTATAAGACATGTTTTTTTGTTTAAAATGTGCTTGAATGAGACAAAATATTAGAGAATTTGCATATAAAAATCATAGAAATATGCATCAAACATCTACATACACATAAGAAAATAGTTATTGAGAAGGAAATAATCACTAAATTTTATTGAAAAGGTGTTCTTACAGCTTGCACAAGTCTAAAATATGCTTCATGCTTTGAAAATGTGTTACAAATTATTTTATTTTCAATCTCAAGATTGAAAATTTGTGTTACAATGTCACTATGACCAGAAATAAACTTTAGTCAATTTTACAATGCTTTTTCAAAATGAAAATAACTAAGCAAAAATGAAAGTAAACTCTCCTTTTGACTATCTTACACTAGAGGAAAAGTAGGATAGGTTTAAAAGTCATTAAATGTTTCTTTTATGACTATTATTGACTGATGTTGTAACTTTTACAGTGTTTGAAATTGTCCACTCCTTGTTTGGCTCCACCAAAAGCTCCACTTAGGCATAGGTAGAAGAAAAACCTTGACTTGACAAGCTTTTCCAAATCCTATATGCTTGCAAATGTTGCTAGATATTTGGAACTACTACTACAGGTCATCCAAACTACCTCCATCTTCTCAATTGTTGTCCAACTCACCAACTAATGTAATTTCACATGAACATGTTTATAGGGCATATGGGATGGAGGTTTAAATGGTTAAAGCTTGCAAGAGGGCATAGGAGAAGTTTTAGGAGTTGAAGTTTCCACTTTTCTGATGTCTTTAAGCTCCCTTCTCCACTATTCTACGAGATGTAAACATCCTTTACTACTTTATGACCATATTTTAGGTTAACATGACTATGTTTTTCTCGCTTCAGATCCTTGTCATGCTTATTTTGCTTAACTAAGTCTACCATATTCTATTTATAACAAACAAGATTACTATGTTCTATACTTACTGTAATAATAGAAAATGTATCCCTCTACATCTTCACATTTGTTTGGGCCCTCCTTATTAAATTGAGCTTAATGTTGCCTTGATTTAGTGTTGTAATGTGTTTAACACATTCACATTAGGTCTTTGGCCTTTGTAAGCTAAGTGGAATTATGTGTGCCTTATTTAAGGTGTTGTAAAGTGTACCCTAAAACTCTCAAACTTATCTAGGGTTTTCATTAATTAATTGGGCTTCTTTGTGCCTTATTTGGCCTTATTTTGCATGAAAAATCCTTAATTAATTATGTGTCTTTCTAAGATTAATCCTGACATAAACCAACATTCAATCATAATTCAGGTGTTTTTGGATTGTATGGCCCATATTTAGTGATCTAGGACTCATACGCCACCTTGGGCATATAGGTCCCACCTAAGTTCTGGGGCCCCAATCTAGATTTCACATGAATCTAAGAATTTCTTCAAAAATGTGTCCCAAGCTTAGCCTAATGGGACTCATACGCCATTTCTGGCATATGAGTCCCACTTAGCTTAGACCTAATTTAAATTCAAATTCTTAGCAGGATTTTATTCTCCTAGATCTGATGTTGTCTTGTAGTGTTGTAATTTTAGGAAATTTGGCATAAACAAGTATAAGTACAAGGTTATTTCACATATTTTCTCCTAGAAATTTTCATGAGCAAGTGTGATCTAAGCATTCAAGCATTCTAGCATTCAAGATCTGATTATCAAGTGTTTTGGAACATCATTCAAGTATCAAGCATCATGTCAAACTCGTCATGCATCATGTTTATTTTTGAGCTAACATTTGTGATGTAGGTTTTCATGATTCAAGCAAGCATTCAGTTCAAGATCTATAACATTCAAGTAAGAGTCAAGATCCACATTCATGCTAGCCATCTCATACATGTTTGCAAAAAATTGTTTCTAGGGTTTGGTGAGCTGCAACATATCATTTTGTTCATTCATCATTCCTCCTGTTTTCATTTAATTTCAAGGTTTGATTACCAAAACGAGGTTTGACCAAGGAAAACCACTTTCTACTAACAAAAAAACATTCTTCCCTCTCTTTAGTGTGTGATTTTCAGGTCTAGGTTGAAGACACATTGAATGAAAGATTGGAAAGAAGCTGTCAAGTGTGCAAAGTTGTCAAAGTTGTCACCTTGTTTAGAAGATCGCTAAAAGACATCCATAGAGAAAAAATTGACATTGCAGATCCAAAAATCAGGTTGAGAAGATAGATTAGAGATTGAAGAGAAGATTCAGATCTTGATACTCCAAAAAATCCAAGAAGCACTAATATGCCACTTCTAGCATATGAGTCCTAGTATAGTGAATTTTCCAAGATTCTGAAGATCTAGACTTATCATCACCAGATTCTTGTTCTAGCCCAGAAACCCTAGTTTGTGAATGATACACTCAACCTAGCGTATGAGTCCTAGTGTTCCTTAAATTCAATATTTTTTGTATTTCAAATTTTCATTCAAGCCGCTATAGACCTATAGGTGCACCTCTTTGATTTCCCAGTTTGTTATTCTATTTTGCATTCATTTCTAGGTCATTTTTGTAGTCTTGCATATCATGAAGTTTCATTATTAGATCTTGCATGTTATTATTCTTTCCAAGCCCTAGCTTGGTGGTGAACCCTTCTTTAGTCATTAATTATACCCTAGGACAACCTTTAGCAGATCTCCTTCATTCTATCCTTGGATTGAGATCTCTAGGGTTTCCTTGAGTGAAACAAGTGTGAAATAGGAGGAACCCTATCCTTGTGCTCCATCTCTTAAAAGGTGGGAAACTCTATTTCCATTGTTTCATTTTGGTGAACCTGCATTTAGAACATCTTAATTCTGATTTGGAGTGCATCATAATCCTAGATCTAGCTTGCATTAATATTACATTAGCTTTTGCATTAGTTAATTGGCATCTAGGGTTTCTAAATCTTGCATTAGTGAAAGTGCATATAGGTTACATTTTCATCTCTTGCATCATTGAATTTCATCTAAAATATGCATTTACACTTGGTCTAGACATCATCCAAACCAAAAAACATATCATTTGCATAAAATTTGCTGAAAACAGTGTAAAAACCCTAGTTTGGGACTCACACGCTGCTCTAGGCAATTTAGTCCTAGTACAACTAGTTTTTCTTGATTTTGGGGTATTTTGTGGTGACTATTATTCAACATTCAAATCCCTGAAAAACCCTGATTGGGACTCATATGCCCCTCTAGGAAATTTAGTCCCATTTTAGATTTATACTACACTTTCCAACATTAAAAACTTTGTTTTTGTGTTTTTGTTTGCTGTTAGTTATTATTTTTCAGTTTGCAGAGTTTCTATTTTCTTCGTTTCATTGCATCTAGCTTCATTTGGTTCATTTCATGCATTTCCCTATTTTAAACTTGCACCTACACATTTTATTCTAGGCTATTGCATTACATTCCATAATGGATATGTGCTTTGGAAAGCTTTGGATGTCCTTGAAATCATTAGTAGATGTGTCAAGCTATGTCTTTGTAAATGATCCTAATGAAATTGAACTCACTCAACTCCTAATGTATGTCCTCCTTGTGATGTTGACATCATTGGAGAAGATGATGATAACATGAACAAGTTTTTAAATGATTGCCTTAAGAACCTTGAGACTAATGCATCATTTTATCCTTCTATGAAACAATCAACGTCCCTATCATCCCACCACTTGTGATGTTTGGTTATTTACATCTTGAAACTTAGACAGAAGATGAGCCTAAGTTTCGTATAATAGGTGAACCTAGTTCCTCTAATCAAGAAAAAATTCAACCATTCTATGTCAACAAAGTAACCAACACTCCCATCAATTTAGAAGAGACATATGGAAAAGGATTCATGATCTTAAGTAAGCAATGATGTGATACAACAAGTGAACATGGAATTCATCAACTCTTAGATAAAATACCAATTGAAGATACTAAAGGGTTAGGATATGAAGATCTTCCCCCTGATATGAGTGTACTCCTTCCTAAAGATCAACCAATGCTTCATAACGATGATAAGGATGATAGGATCTTCTTAGGTCCTCCTCAACATTCAACTCAAGAAATTGGTGAATCTAGCAAGCGACAAAGGCCTTACAAACTAAAGAAAATAAAATTCCCTTTTCCACCAACTACCATTGAAAGAACTTTAAAAGTAATTTTAAACCAAGGACTAATTACATTACCACCCATAAGAGAAGATCAATCTCCAAATCCTAAGAATACAAACACATCACATTGTCGATACCATAGAGTTCTTGGACATAGTATTGATGGTTGTCATGCTTTAAAACAAATATTTAAAAAGTTTGATATCATAGAAATAGTCCCCTACAAAATGTCTCTCCGCTCCTTGCTGTGTAATAGTTGTAGAATCATCACATTCTCACTATTACATGATTTACATTTATTTCAAATAACTTCAACATGCAAGGAGCTCATTCCCATCACCTACCTCAGCTCATTCTTGTCTTGCACATAGTGGGGGAAAGAATTAGATAATACTTGCCCTAGTTTTGGCACTTGCTATTGTCCCTTTGGCTAGTTTTCTTCCTTATGTATATGATGAACAAGATTGGGATGTAGATGACCTGCTATAGGTTGACTTGCATGTTCCTTACTAGTCTATCTTTTTTTTTCTTTTGCATGTTCTTTGTGTGATTGCATGTGTGTAATGTGATCCCTCGTACTATTGTATTTGATTTAACTCTCTATCTTTGTGATATTCCTCTATTTGTATCTACATTCTTCTCTATGTCGTAAAGATTTTCCTTTATCTTTTTCTTGTGTTTTCCTTTTGGGGATGATGCAAGGCATTGAGACATTCATGTCTCTTCCATGTTGACCCAAAAGCTTTTTTTTTCTTTATCTTTTTCATTTGTCTTGTCTTTTCCTTTTGGGGATGATGCAAGGCATCAAGACATCCATGTCTCTTCCATGTTGACCCGAAGGATTTTCTTTTTTTTCGATCTCTTTGTGGCATTCTTCCTATTCCATGAGTATTTGGGGAATGATGATAGTTCTAAGCTCTCTAAAAACATTGTAGCAAGAACATACAAACGCCGAATCCATGAATCCCTCATGTGTTTCGAGTTTTATTCTAGGGGAAACCCCTTCCCTTTTTCATGATGTAGCTTCATTTGGAAACATGTGACTTGGCATAGGGCTTTCCAAATAAGCTCTCATGTCTTCTTTCTAGTTAACATTTATCATTTGATACTTTAAAGTAATTGCTCACAGTAGGGTGTTTAGAAATTTCTTTAAAGTGGGGGCATAAATTAGCATTATTATTTTGCATTTAATGTTTCATTGTCTATTCTTCTTACTTCATGTGATGCCTCTTGTGTTTGTGGTTGACATTGGGTGTGATGTCCTTCAAGAGTGTGATCTCTATTAGCATATTAAATTCCTCTTAGTGGCTTGATGTGACACACTACATCCCCTAAGTTGTGAATCTCCCATTCTTTGATTGATTGAGACATTATGCATAATGTTCCTTGAGTTAAGACCTTATATGAACAAAGAAAAACTCCTTTGAACATACCTTACATTAAAATTTCAGTTATATGGCCACCTTGTATAATACTCTTTGCTTGACTATGGAGCCATCTTGTTTGTTCATGAGTATCAAGCATACAAAGCTTTGCTTGCCTCATGAAGCTTGAATTTCATTGTTTTGTGGTGTCTTATCAAAGTTATCTAGAGGTATAGCTTTGGTCTAATTGAACGGGGAGACCAACTTAGGCATTAATTTCCCATAGCCACTTGCTTGTCTGTGTGAGCGCATACCGGCTGCATGCATGTATGTCTCACTTTTTTGGATACTCACCCAATAGACAACCTAGAGTTTTTTTGCCTCAAAGTGAGAATGCATTTTTGGAAAAACAACTTAGATTTGATCCACAATGTGCAAGACAAACAGTTGAAGCTTGATCCACTCCCTTTTGATTTGTTTTTCTTTTCTCTTTGTCTTTGGTAGTGTATGCTTGTTCCTTATTTTTTCTCCTTATATCATTTTCATGTGTGTTCTTTTGTGCCTATGTTAGTTTGTCATAGGATCTTGATCTTGGGGGCTTGATCATCCCTCTTGATTGTTTCCATCCTGTCTGACTAGGGGTGAAAATAGAATCCACCCAATTTATGAAAAATTTGATTAATCGCTTATTTTTCAAGGCCCTAAACACCTCAAATTATGCAAAATAAAATGCTAATAACAACCAAAAATGAAACCTAACTGTTATAGAAACTATGGGGGATGTTCTTAGAGCATAAAAATCGATCAACCTGACCAGAAAGTTGTTTTTGAGCTATGGAGGATTCATTTTCCTTCAATAGTGAATGGGTCCTTTTTGGGTTTCAGAAAGCTTATTTCAAGATCCTATACCTTGATGTATGCACTCTTAAATTCCTTGTTATCAACTTTTAGAAGTCTATATTCAATTTGTAGAGCTCTTTCTGTGATCTTGCACTTTGAATGACAACTTTTGCAACTTCAAAAACTTTGCTCGAAATCTTGCTCAACTTGATCTTCAACCTATAAATTTGCAAACACACACTCAAGGGTAGAAAAAATTGTTGATTTGTTAGTGAATGGGGGTTTTCCTCAGCCAAACCCCTTGTAGGTAATTAAACCAAATGATGAAATAAAGAATTGAAGCATGAATGTGAAATAATGTAAATGATATCACCTTGGATGTTCTCTTGTGAAGAAAATCTACATACTAACATGTAGTAGGCATGAAGAATGTATATATTGGATGTAAGATGATGCTTGTAAATGGATTCTCAATGCAACATTAACACCTTAGCTCAACACACATGCATGCATTAAACCCTTGACACGATGATATGACCTTGAATTGCTACAATAAACACAAAGGTCTTGAAAATTCCTTATGAATGCTCTAATTCTTGATCACTTGAATGCTTGATAAACTTGATAGATCTTGTTAGGAGAAAAAATGTGAATTAACCCCAAAATTCAAAGAACTGAGGCTGACACTAGATCTAGAAAGAAAGATAATTAAATTCCTACTATAATGAAATTCAAAAATAAGGGTCTCATTAAGAGAGGACCTATTCTCCACCACAGGTGAATGGTTTCTGGCTAAGTTTCTAGGACCAAGCTTCGGGGAGCTAAAAGAAGGCCAAAAACCCATTCCATATCATCTAAGAAAGGGGGGTCCTATTAAGGGAGGACCCATTCACCATCAAGGGCGATGGGTCCTGGCTCAACTTACCAGGACCAAACTTTTCCAAATGAAATAATTTTTTATTTAATTTATGATTATCAGGATAGATCCTTGCGATGTGTCAAAATTAAAGCCCAAAAAGGGGGGTTAATAACTCCAATTAACCACAATTACTTAAGACCACCTAGATAAGTGTGAGAGTACTTTGAAACACTTTACAACACTTAAACAAGGTACACATATTGTACATTTTATTTAGAAAGGGGCCCATGAAGCTCAATTAAGCAAATAAGTCCTAGAAAAGCGTGAAAGTGTGTTACAAGACTTTACAACACCTTTGCAAAGGACCAATTAAGGCATGCTTTAGTTAAATAAAGGTCCTAGAATAGTGTGAATGTGTACAATACATTACAACACCACTCCAAGACATCATTAGTTCAGCTTTAATGCCAATTATCCACGTAAGCAAGGAAAAGGCTACTTTTTTTGTTACTACATTTTTCCCCCACTTTAGTGAGAGGATGACCCCATGTCAAACTCACACTAAAGTAGTCATCCAAGACAATTAAGTATGCAACAATAACAAAGATACATGATCATACCCTATTAAAGGCTAAGAAAAATAAACAAAAACAAAGGATCGAGCACAACTGATTCAATGCGATGTGAGGCAATGGTTGTTTGTCCATAACATATGTTGCTCACTTTGGGGTAGTGGAACCTCAGTTTGTCCACTAGGTGAGTTGTCCCAAAATATGTGTATCCTCACTCTGGGGTAGTGGAACCTTAGTCTTTCCACCAGGTGATTTATCCCAACGAGGTGGTAAATGAGAGAATCATATTAGCCTCTCATACCACTAGTACACAAACAACAATATATGACTAAATAAACTACTAAAAATTGAATATAAATGACTAACTTTAGTCACGCGACTATTAGTGGTTTATTTGTAGTCATTTATAACACCACTAAATTTATGATTAAACAATTTTAGTCATTTATTTAGTCATTGATTTTAGTCATTAATTTGGCCATTGATTTGGTCATTGATTTATTCATCAATTTAGTCATTTATTTAGTCATGGTAGTGATTTATTTACTTATATATTTAGTTATTAATTTAGTCATTGATTGTTGTTAACTGATCATTTATTTAGTCATGGTAGTCATATATTTAGTCATTAATTTAGTCATATGTTTAGTCATTAATTTAGTCATATATTTAGTCATTAATTTAGTCATATATTTAGTCATTAATTTAGTCATATATTTAGTCATACATTTAGTAATTAATTTAGTCATATATTTAGTCATATATTTAGTAATTAATTTAGTCATTACTTTAGTCATATATTTAGTCATTAATTTATTCATTTTTATTTATTGGTTTCCATTAAATTGTAGTAAATATAGTCATAAAATGAATAATTTATTAAATACCATAAATTTTATAATGCAAAACTAACATAATATTAAACTTGAACTAAAACATAAAAGAAAATAAAAATATTACATATCCGAACAAGCTACAACATGCTAGAATTAAAAGATTGATTCAACATCATGATAAATAAAGGTAATCTGCAATAAACAATTTAATGCAAATATATATATATATATATCAAGTTACAAGATGTCAAAGTTGTTTAAGTGTTTCCAACTCTTTCAAATACACCATGATAATTAAGATCCCTGAACAACACATTCAAAATACTACATAAAACAGTGAGCCAAGATGTCTAACATTAACTAGTACATGATAAACATGTTCAACTATGTCATTTTTTGTAAATATTTTAGTGGCCACCGTGTGAAGGTTTCCTCTTTCTCTTCCAGACAAATAGCTCCATCTATTTTGTCTTCATAAACAAGGGGTATGTTACTTGTGACCTTTAAAATATTTACATTTGCATCTCATGTTCCTTTCAAGTTGACTCCATGTACAATAGATAGGGAGTGAATCCACCCAATGCCCACAACATCACCGTCAAACGGATCCAACACCCTAACTTTATCCCCTTCTTTGAGTTTATCAATACATTTCTGCAAAAAGAAAATAAAATAACACATTATATTAGATAGGTAATGATTACCCTTGTTTGCATAATAAAACAACCATTACTTACTTAAATAGTACTTGCATGTGTGTGTTAAAATAATTGCAAAATGAAAATTTTAAAAATAATTGCAATGATCAATCTAATTTACTAAAAAACCAACACTCATAGCAGTGCTTACAATGCTACTATTAGCTTCATGTTAATCAGACACAAAGGCCACAAATATAAAAAACTACATTACCATGCACACATACCATACACATAAGGTTATGACAGCACTATTACACATAAAAAAAGGTAGCTAATGCACAAAAATAAAAAAATACAATATGAGATCATTACTACTACTGCTGCAAGGTGAAGGTGAAATGCATTTTGATGTACAAAAATAGTGGAATTAAAGCTCTAAAACATAACCCCATGCAGTCAACATAACCCTGTCAATGATGACATATAAAAGAAGAACAAAGAACAAAATGTATTAAGGCAACATGTGACAGCCATTAAGAGCAGTCATTAAGGAAATAATGCAGTCTTTCTCTGTGGATTTCATAGCAGAAGTAAAGGAGTAACAAATAAGGTTGGATATAGAGGTCACATAAATAATAGAGAAAGAGCCTTTCACTATTAGAAAATAGTGTAAGAGTATGCAAAAATAAGTAAGGAATGATGTCCAATGAACAAGTAGTAGTAGCAGTGAGTTTCATGGCTGTAGAAGTGAGTTTAGTGCAAGGGCAACGAGTTTTATGGCTGTAACAATGAGTTTAATGGATCGAGCAGCAAATATCATTACTAAACAACAAGAAGACATTAAGAGAAAGTGACAAGAATATCAAAAGAAACTTTGTTTTTAATAACAATAGCTAGAATGAAGAGTTAACAATAGATCCGTGAAGGAAAGAATAGAAGGTATCATCCAATGAAAGAATTAGCATGCTAAGTTCAAGATGTTGACAAGGTCAATTACAATGCCCTAAAACACAATGAAGCATCATAAAGTATTGAAGTGCCAACAATCCCCACTAAAAAGTGACAAAGTAGGTACAATGATTGTTCTACGGGTTACATTCAATGTTTTAGTTGTCTATTCATTATTCTATAAGCTTGTTCATTGTTTGGGATCATAACAATAATTAATACATGAAGGGTTTCAAAATCAAGGAAAAGTAATGTTTCATAGCACTCACCTCAAGTTCATCACCAGTAGTACTATCAATATCATGCATATACTCCTCAAATTCAACATAATCACTGTCAACATTGTCTTGAAGTTGTGTTGAGAGCTCTATTAATAGGGTCTTTTCCTTTTTGTTCTACTTTCATATAATTTCCCTACATGTGGTTTAATCATCATGCAAAGTTAATATATGTCAAGTAAAGAATGCAAAAGCTATAAATTTTTGTCCACAACTATTATATTACCTCAACTTCAACACAGCTATGATTGACATCAAGGTTTTCTTGTTTTCGTGTTGCTTTGATAAAATTGCTCTGCATGTAGTTTAACCATCAAGCAAAAAAATATATCCAGATGAGTAATTCATGTAAAAAATAGTCAACAAAGCCTTTCCAAGCATAAAAGTCACAATAGGTGGAATCGGTGAAAATCCATTTTTGTAGACTCACAAACCCTCAACTCTGTCTTTACAGACCCATTTCAGCAATTTGACTACAAAATGCACAAAATTCTTCAAGAATCCACCAAATCATAAAAAAAAATGAAGTTAACTCACCTAGCCACCTAATTCAATGCAAAAGAGAACAAGGAAACCCTGTACAGGAAAGTACAGAAGCTTGGAACTGCAAATAATCAGAAATTTCTGAGAAAAGAACATAATTTCAAGAGTTTTATTATTGCTTTATGATCCATAGAAGCAAAAATATTTTGGGGAAAAAATTGGCAAACCAAAAGTATAAGATTTTTTGAAAAAATCGGGAAAAAGTTGGATTTTAAAAAAAAGGTAAAAATTGTAGAACAAGAGATAAAAACTATTTTTTTGAAATTGAAAGGCATTTCCATAGCATAGAGATATAGAGAGCAAATAAAATAAAGAGTTTAACTAATGAATTGTAAAAATAGATTTTTTTAGTTTATATTCATATCATTGATTACATTGCATTGCACATCTTTCAAACTCAAAGCATTACTTCACATTGCATAACTAATAACTAGATGTTGATAGATGAGAGAAATTTCAATTACAATATAGTTTTTACAAAGTCAACCTAAGGAGTTATGCAATTACTTCACATTGTATAACTAATAACTAGGAGCAACTACCAATTGCATTTGCTTGTCATGGCATTCTATGAGACCACATTTCTTTGAGGCATTTTTTCAAATAGTTCACTGCCTTGTCCATGCTACCACATTTTTCATACATGTATACCAAAGAATTTTTTCAAACAATTCATTGTCTTTTTGCTATGGCTAAAAGCCTAAAACAAGTGCTTTCAAACAAGCTATGGATGCTTGGAAAAAAACTATCAAAAGCATAATAGTAAGCAATAGCATAGACAAAGCGGTGAACTCTTTGAAAAAATGCCTCAAAGGAATGAGGTCTCATGGTGATGGAATTCCATGACAATCAAATTGCTTTTGATTGTCATGGCATTCCATCACCATGAGACCTCATTCCTTTGAGGCATTTTTTCAAAGAGTTCACTGCCTTGTCTATGCTAACACATTTTTCATACATGTCTATCAAAGTATTTTATCAAATAGCTCATTACCTTGCTGCTATGGCTAAAAGACTAAAAAAGGTGCTTTTGAACAAGCTATGGATGATTGGCTAAAATCTTGTAGATTTTTTAAAAATATGGATTAATCAAGATTTTTTATAGATTTCTGCTTCTGTGGCCCACATTGCCAAATTGTCACACCCATAAATGAGTTTGAGACTCCATAATCTTTCCCCATTCCTAAATAAAAATTAGCACTATCAGCCTACCAATGCCTCATCAGCAGAACCCCCATCATAGCCTCGCTAATGGCCCGATGAAAATAGTTAATAACCTAGTATCAGTGTAACAATACCCTATCGGGGTGACTCCTAAGACGTCCTCCCCGATAGACCGATAGAGTCAAAAAAAGCAAGCACATCATTGTAACACATGAACATCGGTGGAACAAATGTTTGCATTCCCCTAATGAAAGCAGTTAATAACCTAGTATTAGTGTAATAATACCCTATCGGGCTGACTCCTAAGGCATCCTCCCCGATAGACTGATAGAGTCAACAAAAGCAAGCACATTGCTGTAACACATGAACATCGGTGGAATGAATGTTTGCATTCCCCCGATGGCCCGATATAATGAATGTTCGCATTCCTCGATGAAAGCAATTAATAACCTAGTATTGGTGTAACAATACCCTATCGGGCTGACTCCTAAGGCGTCCTCCCCGATAGATCGATAGAGTCAACAAAAGAAAGCACATCATTGTAACACATGAACATCGATGGAACAAATGTTTTCATTCCCCCAATGGCCTGATATAACCATGGATTATCAAGAATTAATATATATCAGGGGAATCAATCTTGTTTACCTTGTTTGTGGGCCAAAGGTGTATTAAGGGATTGGCACCCCCTTATGGTTTAAAAACCTACACTTCTGAGACCTAATAGATCATTCATTGATCTCATAGTTATTTTGTCATAAAACTCATAGTCACAACATTTAGGACAATCACAATGGATTTCAATGAAACAAAAGGAAAAATTTCATAGATTCATTGTTCTATATATGATCGTAATACTTTGCTTGGAGATCACAAGAGCAATTTTATAAAGGTATGTTGTGGAAAACATTTATGAAATTTGCAGACATCTTTAGAATACAATATAAAGATGATATAGTTGAGAATCAAAATATTGAGGGATAGCCTCTTACTTGATATGAACCCATGGAATTATGGTCATTCCATGTAGAAACTATAGGCTTAATAGAGGCATCCAACTGCGAAAATTTCTCAGTGAGACAGTTTCAGCAACTCATTATATGTTGGTACTCTTCATTTGAGTTGACATGATTTGGAGAGGCTCTTGCTGGGCGTTCAACAAATGGCTGTGAAATCTCTATTGACGAACTAGATTTCCTCTTGATACTAGTATTAGATTTAGTATGATCTAGTGTTTCCATATAATTGACAACATCTTCTACACTTGCTTCTCTATTATTGTTTTCCACCTAAAATACAATGTCAATTTCAACATATAGTTAGTTCAATAAAAAAATGAAATAAATAACACAATGTAAATTGAACCAAAAATCCATACACTTACTCCACATTTGTCCATTTTGGCCTACAACCCGCCTCGGCCAAATGTATATTCAGTCCTCACATTATCTCTTGCTCTCTTGCCTCTGTTACTCTTTGTCAAATATTCTTTGGAACACATACTTTCTTTCAATGCCTCCCACTGTTTGGGAGATAGAGTGGAGTCTAACATCTCTTTTCCCTCCATGATTGTTTTTTTGCAATTGTATCTAAAACTGTTAATCAGAAGTCTCATCTTGTGCTTGTAATATTATCTAGATATTTTTCCACCAATAGTGTCAAAGGCATTTTCCATTTTTTGTATAACATATTCCACATTTCATGGATCTTGCTCTTCAAATTTTGATTTACAGATATCCAAATGGGCCCTACATCTTACGCCCAACTTAGAGGCCCACCTTGTAGCATTTTTCCCAATGGGTTCACCATCTCTTGATACCTCAACCAAGAATGGCTTCTTCCCTTCTAATATTCTTTCTTTTGTGTTCCTCTCTATAGATATGTATAAATATTGACTCAATATTTTTCTTTTAACATAAGAAGGCACATCTTTTGTTTCACCACTACAAATATTTGTTGTTGATCCACTAATTCCTTCAAAATTTGTAGATGTGACAAGTGCACTCTTAGGCACATTAGATGCAAGCAGACTCTCTTCATGACTTTGATTAACCAGAACTTCATGCTCCTTGGCCACATCATGTGTGGCATGAGTAGGTAGATTGGTAGTGGTCTCCGCAGATTTCACTTCATCACAACTATTTTTTTCACCAACTTCATTTGTTGAATCATAAAAGCATTGGATTCTACAGGCTATCAGCACTGTATCTTTACTTTCTTTTTGTTTTTTCTCTGCATTTTCTCTGCTCTATTTTTCTTGCCTGTAAAATAAAAAAAATATCAAATCATGGCTTATATACATAAAGCTCTTGCCTATAAAATTTCATTAAACAATATTAAACAAATAATTTACTACTTAGTGGATTTACAACTTGCCTGTTTAGCAAACCAAGACGTGATAAATATTCATTATTCTTGGCCACACATTCTTCAGGAAAGCGCTCATAATCTATCACTGGAATTTCAACATTGTGATCACTATCATCTAATTTGCGCCTTAAATTATTTTTCTTCATTTCCTGATGTCCAAAAAAAAAAATGTATAAATTAGAGACTTGATATAGAGATAATTAACCATAACATAAATTGCATAAATACAAGTTTATGAGGTCTCAGTTTGAATGAACATTCATTAAAACACGTACGAAGTCTAAAGCACTGCAAACAAAAATAGTCATTAGATATTGTGGGTATTTCAGTCAATGGATATTAAATAATGGTGCCCTGCAGAAATGCCAGTTGCATAAAAAACTTAGCAATGTATTTGAATCAATCCATCAAATCTTTAGCAATAATGTTTTCATTCATGGTTCAATAAGAAAAATTGTCTTACCAAATTTTAACTGGACATGAACTTGTAGCATGGAAACCATTTTGTACAACTAAACCAATGCTTTACTTAAGTGATAGCACCATCACTAAGAAATGTCTATGGTATTTGGTGATTCTTACTTTTGTTGTTTTGTTACGTAATCATTTGTTCATAACATCCAAATACATTCATGAAGGGTTAGATTTCATGAAAAAGAACATATATGTTGGAGTGGACAGTGAGTTACAATCAAGGAACGCCATGATTTGAGGACTAAGTAGTCAAATAGCAATGTGTTGGAATTATGGACAGACACTGAGAGGGGGGGGGGTGAATCAGTGTCTAAACTTTTTCAACTTCGACCAAGACTTTTAATTCTGATTTCCTTTTCTATCAACAACAGAGTAGAGTAATCACTTTGAAAGCACAAAGATATGACAACATTAACTCAGTATATTAGACAACTTATGCAAATATGATTTGAGTGAGATATCTTGCTTTTGCCAAAACAATTATGGCTGACATTGATTAACAATCAAAGCATGATGACAATGCAGGTGCAACTCATAAGACTGTGCAAATGATGATCAACATTATTGACTCGCTTCTTAAACAATTGATTTGAATGCAGCTTTATACATAAGAAAGGTATTGAGACAACAAACACCTTTAGCAAATTATAACTATTCTTAAGCAATGAATCAAATGAGAAATTTTAAGCTTCCTTTTGAATTAGACTCTTCAACAATGACTTGTGCAAGATATTTGAACTAAATATTTGCAGATATGAAGGAACTAACATTCAACAATGTTCAAACTAATAAAAATTATCACAATCAAAAAACATTATGACATCAAAATAAAGAGACCATAAGACAAAGGATTTTTTGAGTGGAAAACCCTCCTGGGGTAGAAAAACCACTCCTAAACTGCCTTATTGGCTTAATCTTCAAAAACCAATGTTAACAATTCCTTATAGGCTAATTTCTGAGCACCAACTCAAGGAGCACCAACCCCTCAAATTATTTTTAGAACAATAATAATATCAGAGGATCTCTCTATTTTCAAGTAAGCTCAAGAAACTCAACACTCTTATCTACCTAATACCCTAAGAATCCAACTCTTTGAATCCTTAAAATATTAAATAGAAAAGAATTACAACTCTATTTTGCATCATGTTTTCCAAATTTTGTATTACAGATTTTTTCAATACATCTCTTGATACAACCAAATAACTATGTCTCAGAATTACCAGCCAAATCACAATTTTCACAACACTATTTTTTTTATATACATTTCAAGTATGTCTGTCAAAAGAAAGTCTTCAAAGATGCGTTTATCAGAGGAATTTGGAACTCTCTTGCTAATTTTAGAATATGTGCCAGAAGAGTAAATGACTGCAAGAGTAGCGCCTGAACAATAGGCTATAATTAAACATGTCAATGATATATCACGGCTCTTTTTCATAATTGCAAGAGTTTTTAACCAAAAACCCAGATCAAGTGCAATTCTCTTCATAATAAAGACCATTTGAAACAAATTTTAGAAAACCCAAATGCTGAAAACATTATTTTTGTATACCCATAAGCTGAAACTATAAATTCTACAAAGAATGAAGGGATTTCAAAATTGCATATGAAACATTTTTTCAAAACCATGACAGCTCACAACTGAAAAATCATAAACCCTCAAAGCACAAAGAATATTTTTCCATGTAATCGTTTAATTTCAAAAATGAACACAATAATCATTGATATGAGTGAGTCAAAATAGCATTTGCATAAATCTAATCATGCAAAGAAAAAATGTCTCCAGCCATAAAGAGATTTCTAGAAAACCAATAATGCCCAAGGACTGCCATTTTCTAAATAAAAACACCAAATAATGATACCTGTTTGTGCAGCAATCAAATAAATACCAGAGATTCGATGCCAACCATCGACTTCCATCGAATAATGATGAGAAATATGCAGGTCGAGCTCTCATTTGCACAAAGTTCATAGTCCAACTAGCTTTCAAAGACTCAACACCTCTAGAATCAGCCATGTGTTAGCTACATCAGAGAGGCAGATTGCAATGGTGGCGGCTAGGGTTTTGTACTCAACCAAAAAGAAAATGATATGCCCTAACATGCTTTCATTTCCATCGATGAATTTGATAAAATGAGAAGAGATTTGAAATCCACACAAAGTCAAAGAACATAATAATGATCATCATAAAGGATTGTTGTCCCAAAGATACCGATATAATGAACTCATAGAAGAAGAAGCTAATAGAGGCGTCGACCCAATATATATCCACCAAAAAAGTCAACCACTATATGACCATCAATTAGCATGCTCAAAGATAACACATAATACTTACAAGGTGACTTTGATATTTGTCAAAGAATCTCATAAAGTCAACATAAGCTTATGGAGAATGATGGTTGTCGATGACTTTACCAAAAGTCATTTTTCAAATGCAATGAGGCCTGAAACCATTGCAAGTTAAACATTTAAGAATGAAGCCCAAAAATCATTACCTTCTCTTATATATGAGACAAGATACCTTTAGATGCTGATCAAGGCTCGTGCAAAAGTGTCTTCATATACATTGTTAAAATTATATGACTTTAATCAAAGTCATTTATCAAAACAAACTCTCCAAAGGCAATTACCTTCGATCCAGTTAAATATGTGTGAGCCTGGAAGATCATGAGAATGATATCGACCTTAAGTGCATAAGCAATGCAAATGTATATACCAATATGATGTATCACTGAAGTGAATTGACTCATGTAAAGAGATCATAGCAATGAAATCTGATAGTGCTATCATATGATAATGACTGAATTTTCCAATGAAGCAAGCAAGCTGAATACCATGTGAAGGAGTATATGCAACAATAGTGATAATACAAAAAAACATAAGATATACCTTCACTTGAAGAACCTTCATACTGAATTGATCATCACAAACATATGAAAGCATAAATAGTGAATTCCATCTATCTGCACATGGAACTCAAGGCATCAGTAAACAACAAACTAAATCAACTATGAAGGCACACAAGGTTGTCCATGAATAAGTGCAGAATATCAAAACCAACTGAAACCATATGAATGTAAACCAATGCCAAAATCCAACTGAAACCATCTAAATGTAAATCAATGCCAATGTCATCAAAGAAGTAGCATAATAAAGCATAAAGATCCAAACTGAGACAACCAACAACTGAAAGTGGTTTTTTCATCAAGGACAAACCATAAACACAACTGAGATCCAATACAATGAACTTCAAGATATATGCAAAATAGTGAATAACATTTGATCAAAGCAAAAAAAAGCAATGACCTTACAGTATATAAAGATGCATATGAGACAATGATTTCTAGTGCATAAAGTCAGAAGCACAAATGTTGATAACAGTGATATCACTATTAAAAAGAATGTGAAGACAACAAAGGATGTGAGCAACATGTAATGCCAAAATAGTGGGGATATATTGAGGAAATGTTTCTATTGCAATGGGGAATCACTGTATTGATGCCTTGAGCATTGAAAAAAAATAGTGATCAATCATCAAGGATTGTATACTGCTGCTATATACAGTGAAGGAATAGAGAAAAAAAGACCATATTAGTGAGGAAACTAGTGCCACAGTGGGTGAAAGATCCAAGAAATGAAGACAACAATGAGAAATACTTTCATGGTAGTGAGCAGTCAATGCCAAAGCAGTTCACAAGGCAATGGTATACAATAATATTACAAAATAGGGCTAAAGCTAATGCCATATGTAGGGAAGACAATGCTATTTTAGTAAAAAAGTGTAAAAGAAAACATAGAAACAATGTTTAACAATGCTTCAATGATGGCTTTTATAAAGGATGCTAGAACAATGATAGTGATAAAGAACATATATAAAAGCAGTAAATAGTCTAGAGGAGCTATCAAGAAAAGATCATTGTCAAAGTAAAGCAATGATGGTATACATATTCATATTGCATTCATATATGAAAACATATTCATATTGCATTCATATAGCACCTTTGTTCAACATTAAAGCTTTGAAACAGGTATTAGTCTGAAGGTCTGTGTCCTTAAAACATAAAACAGTCTTAAAACAACATAAAAGTCTTACATAAAAGGTCATAAAATGGGGCTCATCAATAATCATTTGCATTTCTAGCAAGATCAGAATCCTGATCACTAATGTCTGCATCTACTTGATTTTCTTCCTCATCCTCATTTGTGACATGCAATACATTATCTCTCCCAATTTATTCATTGGTAATCAAAATCTCTTCTTCAAATAGTCCCTCATTGTCTTCATCCACTTCTTCGAATGTTTCTTGTAAATTAACATCTTGCCCATTAGACATTACATCAACAGCTTCCATGAATTTTCATCTCGGATGAGACTCTGTTTGAATTACATATGACCAACCTGGGCTTCTTACATCATCAATTAGAAATGATTGGTTAATTTGAAGAGGGGAAACATACGACTCATCTATCTATGATAAAAATTATCGTGTATTTGCATGTACAAATCCATACTCATCAAATTGTATTGCGGATGGCTGGATCCACTTACATTTTAATAATATAGGACTATTTTCACCAAAATCCACTTGAATAATTTCTTAGATGAATCCAACATAGAATTTCTTCTCAATTTCATGAAGAAATTTAGCACTAACAACACAATCACAATTTGTCTTTCCTTTGTCTTTTTCTTCCACTCTTAAATGACTATCATAGGCCCACATTCCACTAAAACATAGCCCATAAATGTGGAGATCGTGAAAGCTCACTTTCCTCTATTGTTATATCTCGACCTTCTTTTGCATCACTGATTGCATTAGCAATCCATTCTTCAAATTTTGGAAAAGATTCACCTCCAATCAAATCATGACGTATGCGCCTTTGAGGTCGATGTTGCATCCAAGTTTTATTCTCTTCTTCATATTACATAGAATAATGACGTACAAATAGTAAGATTAATAATATAAATGTGTAAATGCAATTGAGTAAATAAATTACTATGTATTTTTTTTTACCCATGCCACTTATTGAATGAAGATGTGTTTTGAAGAATAAAGGCATGTATTGCACTTCTTTCTTGATATGATATCTTAAAGCAACATCCATTTCCTTCTAATACTTCACCTGCAACTCTCTCATCTTCGTCATCATCCCATACACGTTGATTGAAATTTTTAAAATCCTTCATAAATTATGTGCAAAATCCCATGGCCTCTTGCATTGAATATTCCTCATATATGCTGCCTTCTGGTTTTTCCCTAGTAAGGATAATTTTTTTCAAAACCTTCATATATCGTTCTATAGGATACATCCATCTCATTCTTACTGGGCCACAATGCTCTAGTTCATAGTCTAGATGTATTAAAAGGTGCATAGAAATGTTAAAGATTGTTGGTGGAAATTCTCGTTCCAATAGACAAAGGACTTCAACAACCTCCTCCCTCAAACTATCAAAGTTCGAAGGATCTAATACATGTAAACTCATTCTCTTTAATATGAGGCCCAACCATATAATTGCCAATCTTGGCCTCTTTGCCAAACTTGATATATTTACCACAATAGGTAAAATATTCTTGATTATGACATGATAGTCATGGGTCTTGAGGCCTCTTAAGTTATTAATGTTAGTTTGGCTTTTGATGCTGCTACTTACATATCCAATGGGAAAGCAAGTCTGAGACATCAACTGTAAGAAATGTGCATGTTGTTCCTTTGTCCAGACATAAGGAGCACTAGGTTTTCTATATTTTTCATTATCATATTTTTCAACCCAAAGATTTTGATGAATCTTTATTTCTCGAAAGTATTCACATGATGAAATAGTATCAAGAGCACCAAAAAGAGTTTCTATAATAGCATAAGCTATATTTTTCTCAATATGCATAAAGTCAATAGTATGCCTAATGGCTATATCCTTAAAGTATGACAACTTATGCAATATGCACAACCGTTTTACATCGCTTTCATTACATGGTTCATATCTACTATTAGCAATCCCATCATTTTCGATAAATGACATTCTTTTTTGTCCATTCTCAACAATGTAATCACCTATTATTAGCAATGGCGCTTCACGATTCTCTTCTTGACCATTGAAACATGTTTTTTGTCGATGATATGGATGATCCATTTTAAGGTAAGCACGATGTCCACAATAAATACACTTACGTAAACTTCTTGAGTGCCTCACAAAATACTTAAAGTTGCAAGCAGGACATCCATGGTATCCATGAACAAAGAGACTAGACAATGTGCCATATGCAGGAAGATCATGAATCGTAAACAATAAGGAAGCTCTTAAAGTGAATTTGATTGAAAGACCATTCCTTAAAGATTGAATTTCTTCAATTACTTTCCACAATTCCATTAGCTCATCATATAATGGCTCTAGAAAAGCATCTATTGTATATGAAGTCACACTTTTCTTTCCTGATATAATCAATGATAACATTAAGAAAAATTGTTTAGTTGCTAACCATGGAGGCAAGTTATAATTTATTAGAAACACTGGACAAGTTGAGCATTTAGTACTTTGATTTGAGAATGGGTTCACCCCATCTAGAGCCAAACCCAACCTTATATTATGAGGATCTTGAGAAAAATCAGGTCATCTGTTATCGAATTCCATTCACGTCTTAGAATCAGGCACATGTCGTTGTTTTCCAGCAGTGCTCTTATTTTTTGGCATTCCACTGCATAAGTTCAACAATGTCTCTGCACTTATATATTTAGAGTAATCGTGGGATTATTGGAAAGTGGCGAAGAACCTTTCTAGGAACCACTGCTAATTTCAACCCTTGTCTATACCTCAGTTCGTGACATTTTAGACATTCACTCTCATTTTAAAGATTTTTGCGAAATAATACACAACCATTCACACATGTGTGGATTTTTCCATACCCCAAGCCGAGCTTACTGATTTTCCTTTTACATTGACTTTGTTTTGTTGGCAATGTGGAGTCAGCTGGTAACAATGAACTTAATAATGCCAATAACTGTTCTACACTCTCATTTGTCCAACCATGGACCACTTGCAAGTTAATAATTTGAAGGATTGTTTTCAAATGACTTAACTTGCAATTAGCATACACAGGCTTTAAAGCATCATCCATTGACTTGGCCCAATCATCGTTTAGACCCTCATTCAACATTCTATCAACTTCAAACCCTTCGTCAAACATTTTTGCCTCTTCATCTATGTTTGGTGCCACTTCATCTATGTTTGTTTCCTCTTCATCTCTCACAGTCTGACATTCTATCATATCTTCATAATAATTGTAAGCCCAAGGGCTTATACCACTATGCCCATATCTTATCATATGTCGATAAATCATATTTCTTTTTTTCACCTTTCCACCATGACAATTTTAACATGGACATGGATATTTCTCAATGTCCCTCCCATCAGCTACTCTCTCATCATATGCATGATATTGATCCGTAGTCAACCTTTGATGCTCATCCATCTATAATATTGTGTATTCCCATGTTAATTTAGTTTCTGATTTAAAGAAAAAAACATAAATCTGAAAACAGAGATGCCAAAACATTGTTGAAAGTAGTCACTTTTAGTACAGAACATAACAGAAAGAAGAGGATATAATGAGTCATTGTTCTGAGATCTATCTTACATTCATTTAAAGTTTACCTACCGAAAATGGAATATGCGTGTGTTCCCTATCAGCTTACTTTCGGCAATGAGGGTTTCAAATTACCTTTGAATTCACTACAATGGGCCTCGCTGACTTCAAATTCATTGCAACAAACTCCTAATTCCTTGCCCACCTTTTCAAAAGTCTCCAGGTCCTATACAAACAAGCTTTATCACCCATGCAAGTGCTTCAATACCTAGATCCATGAGAATAACAAATGTCAACAACAATCCAATTTCATTCCCATGCCAACAATTATACATTTTACATGTTGTCTGACTTATAAATATAGACAAGTTATTTAAAACACTAGATAAATAGCATTTAAATGTTTGTTGTCTCTGACTTATAATCTATTTTTGAGTTCAGCCAATACAACTATTTTATTTGGTTTGTTTTCATGGTTGTTACTCATGTAACTTGTACTTTCATATCCCTTTGAGCTACTTTCTGTATTTCTTTCTTCTGCATGGCTGTGTTATGAAAGTAAAAATTGAAAGTGCCCCTACTGATAAGATTTGAGTCTTTAGTTGTTTATTTTTTTTTGTGATATTTGACATTTGAGTCTTAATATATAAGTCTAGATGTTTATCTAGATTGATGTGGATCTTGCAAATTCTAGATACTTAAAGCCAAAACATGATTGAGCCTTGAAAGTGGATTGATCCACATATAGCATTATGTTGAGTGCTAGAATGTAATGTTCATTGTGGGTCATGAATGAGTGGAGGTGATACAAAATATTTAAATATACCAGTAACAGTCATATGGTGTTAATCAGTTAATGTAAATGTGACATACAAATTTATTATATATAAGTGAGTTGAAGGCCAAGAGTATTTTGTTTGATTATCAAAGAGGACAAACTTAACATAGCCATACACTCATAATTGATTTTGTATCACAAGTTTTTGTGTTCAAAATAATCTTTCAACACGTTGCAAGTATTTCTTGACAAGCTTATCTCTAGGTTCACCTAACTTAGAATTACATACCAGATGCTACTCTGTTTTTTCCTTGGTAAGTTAGTTGTGTTCCTTTTTGTTCATAAGGAACATATTTATAATTAATGTGGGTTTGTCTCTTTTGATGTGTATCCATTTCAGGCATGCAGTCAAATGGATTCCAAAGAGGCCTTGTTTGGTGGAGGCTCATCAGGTAATATTTTGGAGTAATTCTTTAATTGGAAAATATATCCTTATTTTCTATAATTTTATTCTATTTGGTAAAGTGGCTCTGGTGATAAGGATTTTAAATGTTTACACAAATCTATGAAGAACTCATGCTTTCTTTATAAGAGTGTCTCCAAAATTTACTTCCAAATTACCATAAGAAATCCCCTAAAAACTGTGGTTATAGGAGGGTGTGGGAGGTGTGCTCAGTGAATGCGATGTATATGTTGTCCAGAAAATAACTGAGTTGGTTCCTTTAGAAGTACTTTGGATAATTCGATTGACTAGATATGCATGCATTAGCAATTTCAAGTGTAGCAGAGCCTATTCAATCATGGGAAATGTTAGGAGATTCATTTATCTCTCTAACAAAGAGTTTTTTCAACCATTGCAAATTTGCAACTAGCTTGAAATGATATCTTCATTATTGAAGAACTAGCATTTGTCTTGTCATAATTCTTTGACAGAACTGTAGTAACATGGGGATATTGTAAAGAATATTATAAATTAAAGGATTAACATTGATCTGGTCAAGCTAGGTAATGAACACCATATATATGTGGTATTTTTCTTCTTGGAGACAACAAGCTTTATTCAATTATCCATTATTGATTCTTATTCTCTTATTTTTTTGTATGATCTATGCATGCTATTTTTCATTGTGCTAGTTGTTAGAACTAAAAAAAATTACATTTTTCACTAGCCTCCACCCACCAATCCTCCACATTCCACAGAAATTCATCCCATTTTAATTTTATGATCAACACAAATTGTTGAAATTTGTGTGACAAGATCCATTTTGTAACCCACATTGCCAAATTGTCAAACCCATTAATAAGTTTGAGATTCCATAATTTTTCCTAAGTAAAAATTAGCACTATCGACCTAACAATGCATCATCGGTAGAACCCCCATCATAGCCCCACTGATGGCCCGATGAAAACAATTCATAACCTAGTATCGGTGTAACAACACCCTATCAGGCTAACTCCTAAAGCGTTCCCCCCGATAGACCGATAGAGTCAACAAAAGTAAGAACATCATTGTAACACATGAACATTGGTGGAACGAATGTCTACATTCCCCCGATGGCCCGATATGATCATAAATTATCAAGAATTATTATATATTGGGGGAGTTAATGTGTATCAGGGTAATATATTTTGGTGTCCCATCGATAGACCGAAGGAAAAATGTTCATCGGTGGATAGGGTGGCTATCGGTGGAATAAGGATTGCAGTCTCGTCGATACAACGATGATGATTGATTGCTAACTGGTGTGACATATCAAGGCATCATCCAAATATTTAAAAATAAATGCTTCCCCCCGATGACAAGACTAAAATGGGTGGTGTATATATGAGCTAGAGTTGAAGTGAATTAATCACAAGTTAATAGCATAATTGTTGCATAGTCTAGAAGATTTCACTGAGGACAAAAGTAGAAAGGAAAAGCTAGGAATTCTCACATAGAAGAAACCAATGGAGGTGAGACCCAAGTAAGTACCCCAATCCTGATTGAGAAGTTGTATTTTTCAAAGGATTAAGGATTCGAACAATGGAGGAAAATGCAGAAAAACCCAAAGCTAAGAAACAAAAAATTGAGAAGAGACTCTTGAATCAAGACCTGATAGATCAATACCCTAGGTTGGGGACAAGACCCAAGAGGGGTGCTCAAATGAATCCTTCAATGGATAGATTATTAGATAAACATAAAGGCTTGGGGGATATTTAGACACCACGATGCGGGTATGATATTTTCATGTATCATTACAGGAAACAATTTAGGTTTCAACCAGTCTGCAACCCATGGAGGTTGAACTTGGGAAGACTCGTGGTGCCCAATGTGTTCGTAAGTGTAGAATTAATTAAAGCTCTGGCTAGCAGATATGACCCCAAGAGGAGAACCATCCAAGCACATAATGGGGCTGACATGCTTGTTATTTTTGAGGATTGAATTTCTAATGTGTTTCAGTTGGAGTGTCCTATGAAATTTCCATTCACAATTAGAGATCTCTTGACATAGTATCACCATATGGATACCAGCTAAAAACAATGGAAACTACCCTTGCATAGGCCTAAGAATGAAGGAGGCCAACTCAGGAGGTTTTCGAGTAATGAAAACCCTCCTTTTCATGAGGACTTGTTTGAAGAATATTTCAGATACACTTATTATTCAGTTGGTTAGGTCTTGGGGGTAGAAGTCCCACCCCTCACGTCTATTTCCCCAATGGTCTTAGCTACAGACATACAAAGAAATGATGCCAGGTCATTCAATTATGCTAGATACTTGGCCAATGACCTAAACCAGGAGCTTGAAAAGATTAAAAACAATAGTGAATATATTCATTTCAAACATTATTTTTTGTCCATGCATGAGGGACATGTTAGAAGGGTCTGGATTCAAGAATTAAGAATAAAAGATACATATGAAAATGGGAACCTCAAACTTGTACAGATGTGGACTTCATTGTGGGACAGTCGATTTGGTAGATCTCATTATCTTTATTTTGAGGATTTTTTTGTGAAACCATTAATGGAGTGGCTGGGATATCCGCATGATTATAACTTATCCCCAGAAGTGCAAAAGTTTCTAAGACCAATGGAAAATGACCCAAGGAAAAAGGTCAATCATAATTGGGGAGACTAGTATGCTTTTCCTGACTGCACAATGATTAGGGTTTATGGGTTTTAAGGAACTCCACACTTGTTGCCACATGCAGTTCCTGATAGAATTGCCTACTTAGAAATTGTGAGGCAATTGGAAAAATCTGATGCCAAAAACCTCAAAGGACACAACAAACAATTGATCATGCCTAGTACCTTATGTTTTGGAGACTTTACAGTGGTTGTAAATAAGGGATATGAGGAAATTGATGCTAAATTAGCACAGTATAACCTCCCTCTAGGTAACAAAAGGAAAAATATTAGTGCAGAAGGCTTTATTCACAAAGCAAGGTTATCACAGGGGTTATCAGGATATGCGCATGTATTCTCAGTTGAAGATGTAATCAGAAACCATGATGAAGCCTCTACCACTAAAAGAATGACTGCATATAATAGGGTTATGCTTGTAGAGGAATGGAAAGGAAGAAATGTACCATCTTATTCATAGGAATTTGGTGAAATACAGGATCCTCTAGCAAGGATTGAGAAACTCATTGCTCATATGGATGAAGTGGTAAAGAATGTGCCTTCATTTGTCTTTGATGCCCCTCATGCAACCTATTCAAGAGTGCAGGTTGAAGATATAGATCCCTTAGATTATATCCCTTCATAGCCAACTCCTGATGTGAGTTTTTCTATAGATACTAATATGAGTGAAGAAGAGGAGAGTGATGAGGAAAGTGATGAGGAGGAAGAGTAAGTACAAAAAATAAGTACTCCTATAATTCTACGGTATGAGCCTCCTTAGGAACACAATGTTGTAAGATTTGAAGCATCAGATGATGTTAGGGTCAAGGTTGGATAGGAGTTCATTTCTGATGGAGATTTTGTTAAGTCTCTTGAGTTTAAATCATTTGTTTACAAATATAAAGGAAAGAAAATGAGACAAAAGATGCAGGATGTCACTCCTAAATGAGAAGTTGTTGTTTTGAAAGAATTGAAAAAAGAAATAGAACAAGAGATGGAGTTCATCACTCCTGAGAGAGGGAGAGAGTTACTCCAAGAAGCTAGAGTATTGTTTTTTCCCATATGCGATATAAGCTTTGCAACTATGTTTGATAGTTTTAGAAAGAGAGGAAATAAAACAATGAATTTAATAGACGAATCAAGTGACAAGATGTATTCAAGATCTGGATATAATCCAAATGAGGCCACCTTGCTTATTTGGTCACTGCACCCCCATGAAAAAAGACCAGCTGTGATTGATAATCCAAACCAAATGTTTGGACATCTCTTGGTTCAAAGAGTAGGGGATACCAATCCCATGGAGACAACATAGTTGAATGTCAATGTGGCAAAGTTAACCAAGGCATAGATTGATAAGCTGGTTAAACAAAATGACAGATTGAATAAGGAATTAGCACATCAAAGAGAAATATCATCTTCCTCTTCCACACCAAAATTGTATTCCCCATGGCTTGAGAAAGATAAGAGAGTATTGGATGAAATGGTTGATACAACTTATTGGAAGTAGTGCCACCTAAAATCTCAAGAAAAATGTAAAGAATTGGAGAAGGAAGTCAAAACCATCAAGTAAAATACTGCATCCAAAATGATCAAGGGAAGTTTCAATAAGATGATGAAATGTGCAAATGAATATTGGAGGCAATTTAAATAGGTACTCTCGGCAATAGAGGAGAGCGAACAATTACAGGGGAGAATAATTGAAAAGAAACAAGAGCTTCAAGATAAGCAAATCCTGAAAGGACAGACAATGTAGACACATAACAAATTGGTAGAAGCATACAATGGATATCATAATAGGCTCGTCGAGGATTTCAAGTGCTTCAATTCGACTCTGACACTCTATGATGATATGGGAAATCCTTGAGAATATGATGATTGGAAGGAATATTTTAATGTGATTCTAACTGTTGCATTACAAGAGATCAATGGCGAGGATATGATTTTACAAAATACTCACAACCAGCTCGAGAAGATGATGTATAGGGAGTATGATATGAGAGAGGTGATCTCCAATGCAGATACTTGTGCTGAACAATAATACATCCATCACCTCTCTACATTCAATTTGTTCCTCAACCAAACTATGGATACACTAGACACAGTAGGGAAACCATCAGGATGAAAGGATTCAGCTGACAACATGAGCACCATATCATGGAGTAGAAGCTTTGAATAGATCTTAGGTGGTCATGGGCTTCTACTTGGAGATTAATGGATCGGTGCATTTACTTGCTGCAATATTTCATTTTCTTAATTATGTTTAGTTATCAAACAACATGACTTTTTGTAACGGGTTTGTAGCTTGTTGCCTCTCACATATATAAGAGAGACCAAGACCCGAATAGATCATCTATCTCATATCAGAAACTACTATTATAATGCATATTATTCAAAGATAAATATAATGGAGAAGGTTATGCATAATTTTTAATTTGCTTTCAAGTGTTCAATTGTTGTGTGGATTTATATGTGTATATGCTATTTGGTTGTCTCTGAAGTGATTGTTTATGTTATTCAAATTGAGTATGTGGAAATAAATTTAATTTTTCAATACACATTTGTTGTAGTTGTGTGACATTGTTGACTGGTTTCAGTGTGCAGAAGAATTAAAACTCCTTTTAAGAAATCAAATTTGATAGGTTCTTGTTTGGATTAAAGTCCTTTTGAATAGATTGTCTTAATTGGTTTCCTTTCACATTTGAATTAAATCCTTTCACAACTTTACTGTAGCATAAGGGGATATCACTAGGATTACTAAGAAGAGTCCAAATAACTGACATACTTGCACATTTTCATAAGGTGCAAACATTCAAAGTGCCCAAGTGTTCAAGTTAAGTTGAAGAGTGAATCTACCTATCTTATAGAACCCTATCTCCAAAATCATCATTCATCCCTCCACTCCGTCCACCCAATAGAAGTAGGCACTGGTAATAATTAGATATTACATACAAAATACAACTCACAAACTTGAACTCTCAATTACTCTCGCTAGTATTTATACATTAAAACTCTACATCTTCTTCATCTCATGTGCCATAGTAAGTAGATTGCTCAATCTAGGAACCATATCTATCTGCAAATCTGCCTTATTGCTCAGGTATACCCACCTAGGTTTGGTAGAGCCTGAAGAGTAGAAGGTAATCAATCCTGCTTATGTTGTTCATGGGCCAAAGGTGTATTAAGGGATAGGCACCCCCTTATGGTTTAAAACCTACACTTTGAGACCTAACACTAGTGATGATGGCCCAGGATTTTTCATCAAAATATATCCACGACTTCCATGGTATAACTACATCTCATTGTCCTTGCCATGATGAGAAGGTAGAGGTAGATTTGAACAAGAGCCTCCATTGTTTGAATGGTCATCAAACAATACCTTCAACCTCAACTTATGTCATTACATATAATGACATTTCCCAATTGTCTATATTGTTTAATCAAACACAATAAGGGGCCTTTAGAACCCAATGGTACCTGCCCAATCTACATATATCTTTGGTGTTAATGAAAATCATAGGCAGAAGTTAAAGTGTTAGGAAGGTAGGTCTATTTCATCTAATTTTTTTCATTATGGAAATACATCTACCTTAATTGATGCAAATTTGTTCATGATATTTATTCATGATCACTATTGCTATCTATGCTCTACTGGTTTGATATGCCCATGATTTTTTTCCTACAGTACTTGACTAATGACTCTTTGTGAATAACCCAAGTATAGTGCTTTAATTGCTTTCAAACATAAAGTGGGTGGTAAGTGTTGCTTTATGTGATAACCATACATGACTTAGTTAAGAAATGGGAATCTCACTTATAAGATTTTCTCAATGAATTGGGATCCTATATGCAAATACATGATCTCTATCTTTTCGTTTTTCCCTTTTCGGGTCCACTCTTGAAAGCTCCTAACTCTTGAAAGCTCCTAAGTGGTTGAAGAGACCAGTTGGTGTCAGTTTTGGATTTGGAGGAAAGCTTGCTTCATTTCGGCCTGGTACAACATCACCAAGTGTTGTTGGCTATTTTGAGGTAGAGTACAATTTATTCTTTGGTACATGTCATTAAGATGATATATGGTCTTATTTTTTTGCTATTTTCATAAGTCTATATACACAATCTCTTTACCGAGGACAGTCTGGTGCTTCGTTCAACAAAGTTTGAAGCTGCAATAGCAAATGGTGAGAAATCATCATTGATCTTTGTGCGACAAGAAGTCTTAGAATTCTCAGTTACTTATTTGTGGATACTTTTTGAATGGGATTAATAACAATTTGCATTCATTTGTATTGTTTCACTTGAAGTTTTTTGGTTTCTGCATTGATTTAGTTTGGAAGAAGAGAGGGAGACATGGAATTTCCTTAGAGTCATATTTGAAGATGAAGGAAATGCTAGGAAAAAGCTACTTGAGCAACTTGGATTTCAAGTGTATTCAACAGAGAATCAAGACTTACAAGAAGCTCAATTTTCCAACATTGATGATATTAGCAGTGAAATAATCAACAATGCCACTCTTGATGATACAACACAATTAGATCCATTAGTTCAATCAAAAGGTGGACAAGATGTTACATCCACCAATGAATTGGGATCCTGTATGCAAATACATGATGTCTATCTTTTTGTTTTTCCCTTTTCAGGTGCACTCTTGAAATCTCCTAAGTGGTTGAAGAGACCAATTGGTGTCAGTTTTGGATTTGGAGGAAAGCTTGCTACATTTTGACCCGATACAACATCACAGAGTGTTGTTGGCTCTTTTGAGGTAGAGTACCATTTATTCTTTGGTACATGTCATTGAGATGATATATGGTATTATTTTTTCTACTATTTTCATAGGTATATATACATAATCTCGTTATCGAGGATAATCTGGTGCTTTGTTCAATAGAGTTTGAAGTTGTAATAGAAGATGGTGAAAAATCATCATTGCGAGCTTTGTGTGATAAGAAGTCTCGGGATTCTCGGTTAGTGATTTGTGGATAATTTTTGAATGGGATTAATAACAATTTACATTCATTTGTATTGTTTCACTTGCAAATTTTTGGTTTTTGCATTGATTTAGTTTGGAAGAAGAGAGGGAGACATGGAATTTCCTAAGAGTCATGTTTGAAGATGAAGGAAATGCTAGGACAAAGCTACTTGAGCAGCTTGGATTTCAAGTGTAGTCAACAGAGAATCAAGACTTACATGAAGCTCAATCTTCCAACATTGATGATATTAGCAGTGAAATAATCAATAATGTCACTCTTGATGATACAACACAATTAGACCATCAGTTTAGTCAAAATGTGGACAAGATGTTACATCCCCCAGAGACAACGATGAGGATATTTTTGATAATTTGCACAGTCTGAAAGAAGATTCCTCACTTCCTCTCACTGAAAATGATTTTTTTGTTGGGAAGGATACCCTAGGCAATGGAGAAGAGGTGCAACATGAAGCTACTAAAGATTCGACTGAATACTAAGAATGCGATTAAGCCATTCAAAGTTCTTTAGTTGTTGGTGATTATAAGGGAGTAGTCATGCAATTTCTGTCAGCAAAAAAGATGGCAGATGCACTTCTCATTACTCATGTCGAGGGGAGTTCTTTACGGGAGAAATCTCATGATGAATATTTAAGAAAAACAAATTGTTCCTATCTTAATGTTATGCTTCTATACTAATTGCATGGCATTTGCGACGTCTTAAAGTCTTTTAATGTTTTATGTTTTACCCTCCTTGTATTCAACTATCTGGATTTTAGAAGGTTAATTGGCTTTATTTATCTAAAATATATTTCTTTCTGTGGAATATTTTCTAACTTAACACTATTAGTGCAGGTGGTTTTTGCTATGGTCAATAATGATCTTATTGGCCTTGTGAACAACAGGCCTTTGGAATCCTGGAAAGAAACTCTTGTTTTACTTTGTACACTAAGTGTTTTTTTTCCCACAAAAATCAGTTAAATAGAAAATTATGTAAAATGGATAATGCAATTTTGATTTGGAGCAAATTATACTTGACAATAAGTTTTTTTATAACTCATTTCTAATTTCTGTGAGTTGTATTTTGAATTTTTTGATATAATGAGAAAGAGTACAAATTTATGCATTGTATCATATAGTTGTGTACAATATTTTCAAACATTTATCTGTATCATAGATACAAGACTTGGATGTAAAACAGTCTTGGCAGGCTGATTTTTGACTTAAGACTTGGAGGACTCAGCACAAACTTGGTAGGCTGACTTTTTGACTTGGACATTGAAGGTAGGTTTTCAAATCAAATAAACCCTACCCCACAGAGTGATGTTTTTTTTCCATTATATTTTCATTGAATGCTCTTGGAAAGAAATAAAATTAGCTATGATGGTTTTTTGTTCATTGTTGCCAATTGATTCTAAGTTTTCTTTAAGAGGCTTGGGGCTATAAGATCAAAGGGGTCTCTTGTAGTCAATAGAGAAAGAAAGTCAGCCCTTGAAGAGATTGTAACAAAGATGTGATAATCACAAAGCACAAGGTTCAAAGCAATGAGATCATAATGTAAAAACAAAAGAGAAAAAATATGTTTTTATCAGAACAATGATTTTAAGGATTGACTATGAAGAAAAATCATCATAAGATAGCAGTGAATACAAATAATGACAGTGCGAATGAGTTATCAATACAGTGAATAAATATTTCTAATTTTCAATGCATGATAACAATAGTCCAAGGCATGCAAGGGATAGGAATGAAAGACAATATATAGAGGGAAAATAGTTGCAAATGATCACTATTATATCAAAGCATATGAGTGTTAGAGGATCATAGCAAAATTAAGGAGATAATAGCAGTTGGTATGAATACCATGTGACCCGATATCATGCACAAAGAAGATGTAAAAGACCATGGAATAGAGTGAAAAGGGATACAAGTTAATGAGATTCATTCAATGTCAAACAACATTATCATTATATTAGTGAAAGCACAAGATTGTAACAGCAATGAAGCAATGGAAAGCAAGAACAATATATGCAACATCAGGATCACTGTCATAAATGATGAAGATCAACATGAGGTTTTAGGATTCAAGATTTCCACTTACCTTTAGATTGTAACCTTATTTAATGTTCTGCCCTTTCTTGAATGATACTGGTATTGCAACTCAAAAAATGCTACTTAACAAGCTCTGGCATTACAAAAATGGAAACCACCACTGTTTGCATTCAATGGTTTTTTCCTTCGTCAGACTTGCAATTGGAAAACCTTCAAATGCGTGTGAGAGTTGAAATACCAAATTGTTGATTAAACTTTGAAACTTCCCTCCAATGTGCAATCACAATGTTTTTGCCAAAAATCAACTTCCTGAGATTCCCTCCAAATGCATACACGACCCAAAACTTCCCTCCAACATGCAATCATAATGTTTTACACCAAAAATCATCTGCTTGAAATTCCCTCCAAATGCATACATGACCCGATCGACCAAGGCACAAAAAATACCTTTTTCTTTTGTCTACCAAAAATACCTATTGCTAAAATGCACCCAAAAAAACTATTGTGTGGAAGGCATGCAAAAATTAATCTTCATTTTTAGGGGAAAAAAATTCATCTATCTACATTGTCATTTTAATATAGGTTGTGAAAATTAAGATAAGCATGATGTGCTCCTAAAATTACTAGAGTTCAAACTTGTATAAAAAATAATATCTATAAAAATGATCCACACAGAATTGGTTTCATAGATTATGAAATAATTCTATTTTTTAAAAACAATTCACAATATAAAGCCTGAAAGAGAAAATTTTCGCATACCAAAAGTGATCATAATTGTTATTTCTATTTCGCATTATTAAGACGGTCAAGTATATCAGCAAGCGAAGATATAAGTGAATCAATTTCTTCATTTTTATTGCAATTGGATTATTTAAATCATATTTTATTAGTGAAATTGACCACACTTGCTCTTTGATACATTTAATATGCTAACACAACAGGAAAATCAAACTAGCTTCAAATCATAGTTAAAAACATTAACGATTCATTAACATAATGAGTAATAAAAGTTAAAGAATGTGAATGTTTATAAAAAAATTATAAAATAAGTGAAGGCATTAAGACTGCACCGAGAGGCAATTCCTTCCACGCAATAGGTATTTTTGGTGCACCAAGCAACCTAAGCGGCCAAATGGCCCGCTTAGGTAGGGGTCCCATGAGGAGGGCTTAATTAGCTCTATGGATTATGATCAAATTTGAAAGAAACAAGAATAGAGGAGTAATAGTCATTTATTTAGTCATTTTTATTTGTTTGATATTAGTCATTTATTTAGTCACTTATTTAGTCATTTAGTTGTGATTTTACCCAATGACCAAATTATTCACTTATAAATGACCAAATTAGTCATTTATTTTCAAAATACTACTAGTGTTAGTCACGTGACTAAAATTTTTGGTCATGTGACTAAAAGTTTTAGTCACATGACTAAAAGTTTTAGTCATGTGACTAAAAATTTTAGTCACTTAGTCATTTATTTTCCAAATTCTACTAGTGTACCATATTGAAGTTATCCTCCCGACAAATTTGATAAGGCACCACAATGAAAATTCTTTTGTAAATTCTTTTGAATATCATGTAAAAATTTTGCTAAAGGGGATTTTGCTTTGTTCATGTAATGGTCTTCCTCTTAGGGAGCATTGTGCCTAATGTCTCCAAGAGAGTACAAGTCAAAAGTGTTAGATCATCATCCATGGGATGCCTCATTTGCATCATGCCATGACAGTAGATCATACACTCTTGTATGGAACCAAACCCAATGACGCCACCAAGAAGAGGAAACATCACAAGAAAGAAAAATCACACCATGAAATTTTTCCAAAAGATGTCATCGATGTATGCCCCCACTTTAAAGCGGATGCTACACCATCATTGTCAACAATTGCTTTAAAGTAGCTAATTTTTTTGATCCTAAGACATGATATCTTTCCTTGGAAAACCCTATGCCAATTCATATGTTTATGAAGAAAGCTACGCCATGAAATAGGAAGGAAGGGTTTCCCCCAAAAACACATAAGGGATGTATGGATTTGGGTCAATATTTTTGTGCTACAATGTTGTCATGGAGCATGGAACTGCCATCATTCCCAAAATACATAGAATTGTCCAAGAATGACACAAAGAAAGCAAAAACAAAGAAAAAGCCTTTTGGGTCAACATGGAAGAAACATGAATGTCTCGATACCTTGCATCATCCCCAAAAGGAAAACACAAGACAAATGAAAAAGACAAAGACAAAGCTTTTGGGTCAACATGGAAGAGACGTAAATATCTTGACGCCTTGTGTCATCCCCAAAAGGAAAACACAAGAAAAATGAAAAAGATAATTACGACATAGAGAAGAATGAAGGTACATATAGAAAAATGCACAAAAGAGAGAGGAACATCAAATGAAATGTCACGAGGGATCATATTACACACATGCAATCACAAAGAAAAGAAATGAAAAAGAAAAAGACTAGTAAGGCACAGGCGAGTCAACCTAAAATAGTTCATTCGCCTCCCAATATTGGTCGATATAAACGGAAGGTGAGCAACTGGCCAAAGGGACAACATCAAGTTCCAAACTAAGATGCACACCAAGTTCAATACTCTTTTTATGATATTTGTCATTTAAGCTCATGGAAGAAGCAAAAATGTATTCAACTCATCATGCACTTGTTCATCATTTTTTGCAATATCAATGTCATCATCTAAGTTAATCACAACAGGAGGTCGAATAACAATTTCCATACAATGTTCTTATTTATGTTGTGGTGAGGGTTGAGAGTCATCATGCATTGCTTTAGGTAGGTTTGGATTTTGATTTTCTATGTTATTGTTGTTTTCTTGAGTTTGCAATCTATGAGAAATAGCACGATGTCTGCATCTACGCTCTATAGCACTTCAATTTCTTTTCAGTTTATTGTCAATTTGTTTTTGTGTAAGAGCATGTTTGTCAATCAAAGGCGACTTCTCTTCCTTGGGAGGACTAGAAGAAATGACAATAGGTTGCTCAACTGCTTTCTCTTTGACTTTGTAAACTTATTTGACTGTAGGAGGGACAACGGGATTGTTTGTACTATCTTGTGGCCTCTTGTGGGAAATTGCAGGAGGTTGTTCTTGTGTGTTCAGAAGTGTTTTTGGTTCAATCATTGTCTCATCAAGGATGGTTGGTTTTTTCATAGGTTGAGGCATGTTGCGAAGAGATAGTTTTGATATTTTCTTTGCTTTGAATTTTTGATATGATTTGAAAAATAAATATTCATGAGGCTTGATAGGTTCTATAGGCTCAGGCCAAAAGTAATCTAGTGAAAAATTCCCTTTTGCCGAGGCAAGATGGAATCCACTATGATGCACAGTGAAGATGCCATTTCCAAATGAAAACTTTAGAAATTTATGAATAACCCAAGGGATGACATTCATGGAGCGAAGCCATGGATATCCTAGATTCACACAAAATTGGTATGATTGTGGGATGATGGAGAATGAGACTGTTAATGTTTTTGGTCCACTTTTAAAGGGAGATCTATTGAGTCTATCGTAGGGAAAGAAAATATGTTATGTGTCTTGATCCATGCTTTTGGGTTGTCATATGTATCTTGATATAGCTCATGCACATATAAGAATTCTTCTGTGATCACATTCTCTCTGTAGATGGGATCAATCAGTATCCCATTAGTGGGCTTATTGTTTATTCAGCCAACTATGTAAAGAGGACCATCGGGTGCACGTTTAGGTATGTCATTTTGTGAGAAAGCAATGTCAATAGGTTGTATAGTGAATCCCTTATAAGGTCTAGCTTCGATAAATGCTATCACATCATTCATGAGATGTTGTTCAATGATATTTGTATTGTCATCATTTGTATCAACATTCATCACAATAGTCTTCATTTCACTAGCTTTGAAAAATGAAATGTTGTGCTAAGGAATGGAATTTGTAAATATTTGAAAATTTTGATTAGGGGGAGCCATAGAATTATTTCCTTGATCATTCACACCTTCGATTAGTAAATGATTAGAATCAATAACGTCGTGCATGTGATGTTTAAGACACAATATTCTATACTATGTCCATTTGTTTGATGGTAATGAAAATGAGAATTTTTTCAAAAGCCTTTAGGCTATGGTATGGTAGGATTGTGTTCTCTAACATGAGGTAAGGTAAGCATGTTTTTTTCAATAAGCTGCAACATGATATTGTGAAGGATATTGGGTAAAAGAGTGAATTATCTCTCTCTCTATCCCCAAAAGGAGTTGTCATTTTTATAGCAGCTACTTGATTATTGCTTTGTTGAATTTTATGAGGAGGATTTAATTGTAAAAATCCCTTATTTTGTTTCTTGAATGGTTGATAATTGTTTTGAGTTGTGGATTCAAACTTTTCAGGACGAATAGGGGGATTTTTCACATCAGGGCTGCCAGTCGAGCTTTGATGGTCACAAAGGGTTGTACATAACTATGTGAAGGACATAAACCTCAACATTTCTAGCTTTCTTTGGAGTTTATCTTGTAAGTTGGCAATGAAAATTATTTGAATATTGCATTGGGAATCATAATGTTTACTTGTGAATATTATGTTTGATATATTCCTATGAAATCTATCACTTTTTCATCCTCTTTTTTCTTGCATGTCATTAAGTCTGCAAGGGTCATCTTGGGACCCATGTGAATGTGGAAGTGGTTGTAAAATTCATCAATGAGTTCATTGGACGAACCAATTGAATTGTTCAATAACGATGAAAACCACTATAGAGTAGTATTCTTCAAGGATCTAGGGAATAACTTAGCCAATAGTTTATCCTCAAAGATGAAATCACTACAAAAGGCTATGAAGGTGGAAACATGGCTTACAGGATCTCCCTTCCCACCATATTTCTCAAATCAAGGGACCTCTATTCCTTGTGGCATTTGTGCTCTTAATATGTTGAGGGAAAATGGTGTAGACTTGATGTATTGCAAAGGTTGACCATTATTGTTTTGTTGTAATGTTGCCACTTGTTGTTGAAGGGATGCCATGGTTTGCAAAAGTGAATTAATGAGAGGGTCATTTTGGTTATAAGGTTGAGGGGAATAAGGTGGTGTAGTGTATGTATGTGGAGGGTTAGTGAATTGTAGGTTAGTGAAGGTGGATTGTTGAGGTATTATTGTGTTTGAAGCATTTCCTATGGGAATACCTATGGAAGTGTATATGGTGCTAGTAGGTATGACTATTGTGGTTGGTTGAATGGTAGTTGTGGGTTGGAATGTTGTTGTAGGTTGTGTACCTGTATGTAGGGATGGAAATTGCTATTGTGGAGGGTGGGATTGAAATTCCACCTTGACTTTGAGTAGACCCCAAATCTTGAGTGGAAGTGGTAATGGTAGGGATGGTGTTGGTAATGTTAAGGACATTGGTTGTAGGAGGTGAAGTCATGGGTAATGAAGTATGCAAACTATGAGCCATGGAGGGTTGAATCTCAACACTATTAGAAAGAGAGTTTGAGAACCCAAGATCCACGAAAAGTGAGAGATCGTTGGATGACATGAGCCTTGAACTACGTCTTATAATATTATTGTGAATAGGACACCAAGTTGTAAAGCTCATGCAAGTCTTACAACCCCACTGTGAAAACTCTAGAATGGACAAGGGACAATGCAATAACCTAGAATGAAATGCAATTTTCAGAATCTAAGCAATGCAATTTATTGATTAAGAAATACAATAAGCTGAAAATGAGATGTTTTGATGCAATTTTGAAATTTTAACAATGCACTAAAATGAAGCAATTTAACCTAAATGCAATGAAATTGATGAAACAACAAATGCAATAATTGAAACAGAAAGATAAATGCACCAAACAGAAGCTAAAAGCTAAGAGTTTAATATCCTAAAATTGTAGATTTGTAGCTAACAGAGACTCATTCACCAGTAAGGGCAGATGGGTCCTGGTTAGGTCTTTTTAGGATGTTTCAGTGGATTTCAAAGTCAATTTTAATGCCTTTTCAGATGCCAAAAGCTTTAGGTCAGACCTGATTAGGGACTTATTCGCCAGTAAAGGAAAATGGGTCTTGGTTAGGTCTTTTAAAACTATTTTTTAATGAAGTTATCAGATATATCTTTCAGTTCCAGGTTGTAGACAGTGAAATGCAGCTTCAAATTTTCTAGAAATTCAATTCAAAAATGAAATAGAAAGATGAAATGCAAGGCCTAGTTTGAAATGCAATTTTGTTTTGATTTTCAAATGCTATTGAATGATATCTAAATGAGATGTAAAATGACATATGTGTTTTTGTAATTTTTAGATTTAAGAAGTGCAAAACAATGCAAATCTAAACCTTATATGATATGCAAAATTTCAATGCAAATCTAAATGTAATGAATGTAAGGTTTTAACTTAATATGCAATGAGAGACTCCAAAAATCAAAAAAATGTGATGTTGAATGAGTCAGCTTCACCAAAAATGTTTAGGGTGAAAATAGGATCCACCCAATGTATGAACAATGTGATGGATCACTTATTTTTTAAGGCCCTAAGCACCTCAAATTATGCAAAATAAGATGCTAATAAAAACCATAAATGCAACCTAACTATTATAGAAACTATGGGGGATGTTTTTAGAGCATAAAAAGTTGTATACCTGGCCAAAAAGTTGTTTTTGAGCTATGGAGGACTCATTCTCCTTCAGTGGAAAATGGGTCCTTTTAGGGTTTTGAAAAGCTGATTTCAGGATCCTATACCTTGATGTTTACACTCTCAAATTCCCTGTTATCAACTTTTGGAATTCCGTATTCAATTATGTAGAGCTCTTTCTGTGATCTTGCACTTTGAATGACAACTTTTACAACTTTGCAACTTTGACAACTTTGCTCCAAATCTTGCTCAACTTGATCTTCAACTTGTAAATCTGCAAACACACACTCAAGGGAAAAAAAACTTGATTTTTTAGAGAATGGGGGTTTTCCTCAGTCAAACCCATTATAGGTAATTAAACCAAATGATGAAATAAAGAAATTGAAGCATGAATATGAAATAAATTAAATGATATCACCTTGGATCTTGTCTTGTGAAGCAAATTTGCTTACTAACATGCAATAGCCATGAGGAATGTAGATCTTGGATTTAAGATGATTCTTCTAAATGGATCATCAATGCAACTTTAACTTCTTAGATTAACACACATGCATGCATTAAACCCTTGACATGATGATATGACCTTGAATTGCTGCAATAAACACTTGAAATCTGCCTTGAAATATCTTGAAAATTCCTTATGAATGCTCTAATTCTTGATCTCTTCAATGCTTGATAAACTTGCTAGATCTTGTTAGGAGAAACAATGTGAATTAACCACTTATTTATACTAAATTAGGAGATTAACCCTAAAATTCAAAGAACTAAGGCCGACACCAAATCTGGAAAGAAATATAATTAAATTCCCTCTAGAATGAAATTCAAAAATAGGGGTCTCATTGAGGGGGGACCCATTCACCACCAAAGGCGGATGGGTCCTGGCTAAGTTTCCAGGACTAAGCTTTGGGGAGCTGAAAGAAGGCCAAAAACCCATTTCAAATCAACTGAGAAAGGGGGGTCCTATTAAGGGAGGACCCATTCACCATCAAGGGTGAATGGGTCCTGGCTTAACTTACCAAGACCAAACTTTTCCCAATGAAATAATTTTTTATTTAATTTATGATTATCAGGATAGATCTTCGAGAGGTCAAAATTAAGGCCTAAAAAGGTGGGTTAATAACTCTAATTAACCATAATTACTGAAGGCCACCTAGATAAGTGTGAAATTGCTTTTAAAAAATTTACAACTCTTAAACAAGGTACACATTATGTAAATTTTATTTAGAAAGGGGCCCATTAGGCTTAATTAAACAAATAAGTCCTAGAAAAGCATGAAAGTGTGTTACAACACTTTACAACACCTTTGCAAAGGACCAATTAAGGCATGTTTTAGTTAAATAAAAGTCCTAGAATAGTGTGAATGTGTACAATACATTACAACACCACTCCAAGACACCATTAGTTCAGCTTTAATGTCAATTATCCAAGCAAGAAAGGAAAAGGCTACTTTTTCTGTTACTACACTATCTTACTGACATTGGTACACTTGGACCCCTTTTGATGTGATTTTGTCTACTTTAGTGTGAATTTGAAGCAAGTTCCTCCTCTCACTAAAGTGGGGGCTAAATGCATCCCTTTACATCTTCACATTTGTTTGGGCCCTCCTTGTTAAATTGAGCTTAATTTTGCCTTGATTTAGTGTTGTAATGTGTTTAACAAATTAAAATTAGGTCTTGGGCCCTGGTAAACTAATTGGAATTAGTTGTGCCTTATTTAGGGTGTTGTAAAGTGTATCCTAACACTTTCACACTAATCTAGGCTTTTCATTAATTAAATGGGATTCTTTGTGCCTTATTTGGCCATATTTTGCATCCACAAGTATTAAATAATGCATCTTTCCAAGATTAATCCTGACATAAACCAACATCCAATCATAGTTCAGGTGTTTTTGGATTGCATGGCCTAGATTTAGTGATCTAGTACTCATATGCCACCTTAGGTGTATGGGTTTCACCTAATTTTTGGGGGCCCGATCTGGATTTCACATGAATCTAAGGATTTTTTGAAAAATGTGTCCCAAGCTAAGCCTAATGGGACTCATACGCCATTTCTGGCATATGAGTCCCACTTAGCTTAGACCTAATCTAAATTCAAATTCTTGGCGGGATTTTATTCTCCTAGATCTGATGTCAGCTTGTAGTGTTGTAATTTTGGGAAATTTGGCATAAACAAGTATAAATACAAGCGTATTTCACATATTTTCTCCTAGCAATTTTCATGAGAAAGTTTGATCTAAGTATTCAAGAATTCTAGCATTCAAGAGAATTCAAGAGCATTCAAGAGTTGATTATCAAGTGTTTTGGAACATCATTCAAGTATCAAGCATCATGTCAAAGTCATCATGCATCATGTTTATTTTTGAGCTAACATTTGTGATGTAGGGTTTCATGATTCAAGCAAGCATTCAATTCAAGATCTACAAAATTCAAGAGTTAAGATCCACATTCATGCTAGCCATCTCATACATGTTTGCAACACTTTGTTTCAAGGGTTTGGTGACTTGTAACATATCATTTTTTTCATTCATCATTCCTCCTCTCAATTTCATTTCATTTCAAGGTTTGATTACCAAAACAGGGTTTGACCAAGGAAAACCCTTTTCTACAAACAAAACAACATTTTTCCCTTATTTTAGTGTGTGATTTGTAGGTCTAGGTTGAAGACACAATGAAGAGCAAGATTGGAAAGAAGTTGTCAAGAATGTAAAGTTATCAAAGTTTTCACCTTATTTAGAAGATCACTAAAAGACATCCACGAAGTAGAATTTGACATTGTAGATCTGGAAATCAGGTTGAGAAGATAGAGCAGAGATTGAAGAGTAGATTCAGATCTTGATACTTTGAAAAATCCAAGCAGGATTGATACGCCACTTTTGGCATATGAGTCCTAGTATAGTGAATTTTCTAGATTTATGAAGATCTAGACTTGTCATCACTAGATTCCTGTTCCATTCTAGAAATCCTAGTCTGGGACTGATACACCCAACCTAGTGTATGAGTCCTAGTGTGCCTTAAATTCAATAGTTTTAGCATTTTAGATCTTCATTCAAGTTGATACAGGCCTCTAGGTGCACCTCTCTGATTTCCCAGTTTTCTATTCTATTTTGCATTAATTTCAAGGTCATTTATTGTAGTCTTGCATATCATGAAGTTTCATAATTAGATCTTGCATGTTATTAGTTTTTCCAAGCCCAAACTTGGTGGTGAACACTTCTTTAGTCATTAATCATACCTTAGGAAAACCTTTAGTAGATCTACTTCCTTCATTCTATCCTTGGATTGAGATCTCTAGGGTTTCCTTAAGTGAAACAAGTGTGAAATAGGAGAAACTCTATCATTGTGCTCCATCTCCTAAAAGGTGGGGCACTCTATTTTCATTTTTTCACTTACTTGACATTGCCTTCGTCATTTGTGTCTATCAAGATAAAAATACAAATACTACTATCTTCCACACATTTGTGACCATGTTAACTATTATGGTGACTTATGGACTGTCATTCATGAATTCTGCCATACTTTACCTAGTGACTATTATAGACTCTCATTCAATGGCTTCTACATATAGTGCTTCCTTAAGATCTCAAAAATTCAAAACCCTTACAAAGGCTCTTTACCCCTCTGATTTAAACCTACCCTGATCTTGAACTCACTTTCTTTAAACACATGATTTTGGAAAAGCCTCCAATTCTGACTTCTTTTCCTCGCATACCTTTGTCATGGTAGCTTTGATTCCTTCAGAAAAAAAAACATTATTATGCTCTTCTTGCATCATATACCACCACTTATTAAGCATGCAAATCCTTTGTTTAGTATGTCTACTATACCTTATCAACCTTAACTTTTCCATAAAATTATCATGACATACCTGTAGCTTGATCTTTGCCACCATTTATGGGTGTCCTCTTGAAAACCACTATCAATTTTCCCCATGGGCTACCACTTTGAACCTAATTTTGATATCAAAGGACTTCCCCTTCATACAACTAAACAGTGAGGTTGCAATTAACACTACCTTCTCCAAGATGATTTTCTTTTCCATGTTGCCACTTTTCTTTACATGTCTTTTTGGTGTGCTTTAGATATTGATTTCACTCACATACACTTTCTTTGAATCGTAATTGCTTCTTACAGGTCAAACATAAGTTGAATGTATGAATTTTTTGTTGCAATTATTATAGCCTTAAATGACTGTACTTTGTCATTTGTTATCCTTCATAGAAAAATTGTCACTTTGAAGATTCTTCTATAATTCTTTCTAATTGACTATCCACTTGTTTCTTTGTCTTTTAACATGACTAAACTACCTTCGATTCTTGCATAGACATCATGAATAGTAGATTGCCTTAGGTCTAAAACTTTGCATATGCATTTCCCTTTTCATAAAATGGTTGTCTATAACTATCATAATGACTCCCCTTTGTGTTAATGAGATTGAATGTATGTCTTCCTTTTCATGACAATCTCATGACTGTCATAAAAACATTCATTGGACTGTCTCCTTGTAACTGTCATTATACTATGCTTTCTATTGTTCATGCTATGACTATTAACCTTATCACAGTTTGGAAGATCACTTCCCTATACTTTATCTTTTGGCACTATCCTCATATGCATGTATAACTTGTAGGCTACTGCCCCCTTATTTTTTCTTGATTTCTGCCACTTCATTTACTGAACTATTAATAGCCAACACCTTCAAAATACCCCAAGAGCATATCATGCCAAGTCTTGCACTTTGAGCAACCATACCTTCTTTCTTGGTGTTTGTTGTCCTTACTAATTTTTACTAGTCTACTGATCACAGTCAAGGTTATCATTTCTTACTCATGTTTTCTTTTGATGATGATTGTTAACTATTTTATTGATGTTTTCTCTCATCCTTTGAAAGTGATACATTTATAACCTTTCCATTACCATTTCATTGTCCTTAAGACTGCCATTATTATCATGATGTATTGATCAATGAGGACACACATTCATAAGGTCACTATCATGCATTTTCTATACTGTCACTCAATGGATTTGAACCCTCATAACCTTGCACATTACCCAAATCATGAATTTTTGTGCACCTCACAAAGCCAATCTATAGTTTGAAACACTCGCAAGGAAGACATATCACCATATTACTTGCACCAAGTGATTATCTTGCTATAATGTCATCAAACTAAGATATGGCTGATGCTCAAGAACAAAAAGAAAACAAAAAAATCCATAGAATGAATCTTGACATTGTCAAGATGTCTTCCTAATCTCTTCACCATCATCTTCTAGCTTTCCAACTATGTCATTCTATTTGCTTAGTCCTTTCTAGATTGACCTTTGTGATTGTGACTATCATGAAAGTTAACCTTGACTCTTTTCCAATGCATCTAAGTCTTCTTTTTTCCTTTTATCTGACTCTAAAGACTACCCTTTATAAGATAGTCACCAATTTCTTTGTCTCTTCTTGGAGTAGACCCCTTCTCTACCAAAGTTTCTCAAGACATTATTATGCATTCAAAACATTTCACTCTTTTGTACCACTGTTTTCTCACCACTTTTACTTTTGTCTTCACATTGCAAAAGGATTGGAAACACCTTAATCATGACTATCCATGAAACCTCAAACTTCCATTAGATGATTGTAAACTAGTAACCTTTGACACCCCTAATACTATTTGAAATGAGCCTTCAAATGATCCTCTGCAATATTTAATTAAGCATTGCTATGGCATGATGATTTCTTCTTGAAGATGAAGACTTTAAAATGTGGACTATTCTTTTACCTCATTTGCAAACATGTTTACTATCACCCTTTGCAAGTTTTCACTATCCTTTGAATGTCAGTAACATGGTTATTATGCCCTTTAAACAAGAAGTTTCTTTTTTCCCTTTTCTATATCATTGTCTTTCATTTTAACTCATGAAAAGTGGTAGTATCTCATTTTTATAGAAACTTATTTGACTTCATTCATCTCTGTGATTCAATTCCCTTAAGGCATAGGGACTGCTATTATAGAAAGTTATGTCCTTAAGATGTCTGTTCTCTCTAAAGATATACTGCTTGATAAAGCGATGTCATGAATTTAATGGTTGTAACTTTCAATGACTGTCCTTATACATTGTTGGCCTTATTTCACTTCATATGGTTGTGGATCATTTACAATCATAATCAAAACTCATAATGTGAACCAGAAATAAGCCCATTTGCCTCAAGGATTACTGTATTGAGGGTTTCATACACTACCTTTACAAACTTCTTCCCCTTAGTTCTCACTGCACCTTATCACCATGGGATTGCCACTCGGAACCTAATGCTTTCCTTTTCATTGTCACCAAGTCTTTAAAGAGGTAAACACTATCTCTTAACACTAATTTCTCTTGCAACTATATGCATTATTATTTGTCACCTAGCTTGACTTAGGGACTCTATCTTTCATAATCAAGAGTAATAAGAACCATAGAAGAAAAACAAGCTCCCTTTCAGGTTTGGCAGATCACTGAATCATTGAAGATCTCTAGGTTTTAACTTCTCATCTCACCCACTCCAGTTGGGCTTACATCTTGTATATAGTTTTTCTTAATGGTGAACTATCATAGTGTTGTAAAGACATTCTTCTTTTTGTCACATTTCCATTTTCATTAGGAACATTAAAAATCCAAAAAGATACTGAAGGTACAACAAACTCGATTGAAGGAGGCATGAAAAATATAGGCAATAGGAGTAGAATGAAAATTCAAAACACTAAGGTGGTATGGGTCTCAAAAATCTTCAAAATAGATTTTTTTAACAATAATACCATTGTAACTCAAAACATTTTCATTATCATCAATGTTGAAAAGGAAATATTTTCTGTGTGAAAGAATGTTCTTGCTGAGAAAACTACATCCTGCTAATGGTTTTGAACCCCTTTTCAAAGGTATTTTAAATTGCTTGACAAAGGTTAGAATTTGGAAATAAGGGCATACTTGACATAGTATGAAAATAATGATACACGACTTGTTATGTGGGTATAATGCTGGTAAAAACTTGGAAAGTCTTCATATTTTGTTTTCAACGTGCCATGACAACCTTGAATATTTGCAATGTTCCATGTCTTGTTGAAAAAATATATAATGAACCTCATAAAATGTGGAGAAATTCCATGAAACAAGCACTGGTTTCGCACCACATCAAGATGTCTCAATTTCTTCAATGTAATAACAAAACCCTAAACTCAAGCAACATATGAACTCTCAAAGACAAAAGACTTTACTTCTTTCTTTTATTTTTCTTAACCTTTTTCCTTCCTAATTTTGATGCCTAATACTTACGTTTCCACCCTTGGCATTAATTTTTTCTTCAAAAACTATGAATATTTTCCCTCTTTAGCTTAATAACCTTTTGAGGAAAACAAATATAAAAATGGTGACAAAAATTTCAACAATTATCTTATATATATTCTTTATTGTTACCTATGTATGGTAGCTTTAACCTTGAAAAGAGGACTTACATTCTCAAAAGCTCAAAACCTTAAAAAAGGAGATTAGATTGTGTAGACATCTAAATTTAATCACTCCCATATGATTAAATTTACTCCCTTTTCGTCTACCATATTAAAATATTAATTCCTTTTCTCATATCGATAAAGTATTTAATTTAATAATTAATACTTTATCTTTCACATTCTTCCTCTCTAAATTAAATAAATACACTAATCTATTTAATTTAGTCATTTTTACCCTTTTGATTTTAAATCAATTTAAAATTCTTCATTTTCTCTCTCCTTGTCCTCCATAATTTTTTCCTAATCTGAATTAATTTAATTAATTCATGATTATGATGTGCATCCTCTTAATTAAAAATTAATGTCACATCCTCCTACATTTGCCACTTGCCTCTAATCTTCCATTAATTATTCTAATCCCATATTTGCACAACTTTAACCAAGGTCATTAGCCAAATTTAGTACCACTTTTTAGCCAACCTTTGCATTTACCTTCTTTTGGTATTGACCCCCTTTCCTATGTGAATTTTTAATTCACATTTATTTATCCTAGATTCCCCTCTTTTATATGTGAATTTTTAATTCACATTCTATCCTTCCAAGGCTTCTAGAACCTTGGACTTGTCACAATCTCCACATGTGACCAAGTCCCACCTTTTTGGAGCCCACATTTTATCCTTTAGATCCTCCTAAGAATGTGAATTTTTAATTCACATTTATATCCCCAACCACCTTTCCTTTTCTCATGTAGATTTTTGAGGAATTCCAAAATTCCTCAAATGTCCCTTTCACTCCCACTTGGGGACAAGGAATCCCTTTTTGAGGAAATATCCTCACTCCCCAAGGTGCTTGTACTTGTCCTTCCTCCACCTCATGTACCTTTTTGACACCTCACTTACACCTCATCTTCTCTTGGCCACTTCACCATCCACATGTCAAGATGTGAGGGCTTGTGGGTTCTCAACCCACCATAGCCCTTCATCTTGGCCTTGTTGGATGCATCTCAACCGTTGAATTATCTAGAGAATTCAAATTCTCCTATAAATACTCCCTCCTCAAAGGAATTTTCAACACTTAGCCATTTGATAACTAAATGCTACCAATTTTCATTCTCACTCATTTACTATCATCTAGCCATTCATTCTAATCATCTTGCATAAGTTGATCTTGCATTTAGTCACTCAAGAATTCATCTAAGGAGCACACAAAATCATCCCAAGCAAGGGCCAACCAAGGAGTCTTCAATAGCAAGGAAGGTGAAATCATTTGCATCTTGTTGTATCTACTTTCCTTCTTGTTTTATCACTCTTTAGGCTAATTTTGAAGTGTCCTTAGTTTTTTAACACTTGCATTTTTAAGTTATTTTGCACATTAGAATAGGATAAAATATTAAGGTACACATTTCTGGCACGCTCGGTGGGACCCACAAATGGGTTCTTGCATTTAACCTGTGTTTTGCTAAGAATTTTTGCAGGAAAAGGTCACAAAAAGGTGACAGCGCCCTCTGTTTTACCGCAGAAAGGCGGCAGCGCCCTCTACTTTACCGCAGAAAGGCGGCAACGCCCTCTTATCCACTGCAGAAAGGCGACAGCGCCTTATATCTAACAATTTCATTTTCTAATAGTTTTTTGCAGTTAGGTGTGTACTTAGAAGGTTTTTTCTAATACTCTCTTGCAGTGGGGTGTACCACTTTCCTTTTAAAAATTTTGATAAAGTTTCCTGTAGAGGGGTGGATATGCCCTTTTATTTTGAAGGGCTCTTTTTCTCTAACATCTTGCTGCAGAAAGGCGGAAGCGCCCTCTAACCTTGTTGCAGAAAGGCGGCAGCGCCCTCTGCTTTACCGCAGAAAGGCGGTAGCGCCCTCTGCTTTACTGCAAAAAGGCGGCAACACCCTCTGTTTTACCGCAGAAAGGCGGCAGCGCCCCTGTTTTGCTGCAGAAAGGTGGAAGCGCCCCAAAACAACATAGTTTGGAAGGTAAAACAGTCATTTTAACTTCGTTTTTTCTCTTGTTTCTTGCCATTTTCAAGTAGTAACCCTCTAACATTGCTTTGGCAAGAATATTAGTGTTTTTTGCTAATGTTTTACAACATATTAGGGCGTAATTGACCAAGAACGAAGAAAAAGACACCTAACGTTTGTTCGCAGGGCCATCTATTTGATCAGATTTTCAAAAATTATCCTTGTTGTTTTGGAACATAGTCTAATTAGGGGGAGTAAACTTCATTGCTTGTTGTGATTGTTTATTCTTGTGTTACCCAAGGGGGCATTAATTTATTTTCACTTTCCCCTTGCACTTCATGTGAGCCTGGGGAGTAGTTGGAAGCGGTTAGTGTCTTCTTTTTAGTGGGACCTGCTTGGGGATTTCATCACCCCAAGGGACGATTCCAACCACGCATACCGGCGGGGTATATAAAGGGGGGAGAACGAAAGTTGTACCCCAATCCAGTCACATCGTAATTGGTGGAGCATCGAAGCTAGGGTGATACCTAGATAGACGTGAAGAGTTGGTCTGAGCATTTTAGTATCTCGCTGGGGTTCCCGACTCATACTTGTGACGGGCTGGTGTTCACGGTTGTGCCTCACGTACTAAGAGTATAACGAGGACTTCCTAGAAGCCTTGTGTATCCTAGATTAAGATCTTGCCTGGCCATACCCTTAATATTAATCATAGGATTGTGCTTGTTTGAAGTGTTTTCTTGTGAAAAATCTGTCAAATCTTTGATACTTTGGCCTTACTTTATCACTTTGCGTCCTTGCCATAGCCATTGCCATCAAAACCAAGCTCTATCTTACCGCAGAAAGGCGAAAGCGCCCCTGATTCTGCTGCAGAAAGGTGGAAACGCCCCTGATTCTGCTGCAGAAAGGTGGCAGCACCCCTATTTTGCTGTAGAAAGGTGGAAGCGCCCCTGTTTTGCTGCAGAAAGGTGGAAGCGCCCCTGTTTTGCTGCAAAAAGCTGTCAACGCCCTTGATTTTTGCTGCAAAGGGGCGGATTTTCCCTCCTAAACACCCGAAATCGTCCCATTTGGATTCGTTTAGCCTCTAAACCATCATTTAATCATTCCCAACCATTACCTCATCATCCTAAGCCTCCATTTTGTCACTCTAAGCCTCCTGAAACCTCTATTTGATCAGTTTAAACCTCCATCTTATCACTCCAAACCTTTGTTTAACCATTATAAATCCCCACTCACTCTTCGCAATCATCTCCAATCCACCCATTCATTCTAATTTCCTCATATTCCATTCAAAGGTCCATACCATCATCTAGCGAACATCGTAATTTTATTATTTCCATCACCAAACACCACTCATAACCAAACCTCCTTAAACTTGCTTTACAAAGTGATTACCCAAATTGACCATAGCACTTGAATTTGATTATTAGTCTTTAACTTCGACCCCAATCAATTCGCTTCCACCTTGAGGTGAATTCGGTGTCATAAGTTATCATCCTTGGCCCAATCAATCCATTCTTATCTTAAGGTGGATTCAGTGCCATAATCATCCTCTTAATCAATCAAAGCTCTAGGTCACTAAGGGTAACTTCCTTTGATCAAGCTTAAGGTCTCTCTCTCACATATTTCATCATCCAATCATACCCATCCAATCATCCAAATCTATCAAAACCAATCATTCGATCAAATTGTCCAATCAACCAAATAATCCAATCCAATCCAATCCAATCCAATCTAATCCAATCTTACCAAATCCAAATCCAATCCAATCAAAATCCAATCCGATCCAATATATCCCAACAAAATCTGGTCCAAATCCAAACCCCATCCAAATCACATCTCATCCAATCACAATCAAATCATTCGTCAAAAGCATTAATCTGCTCATAGCACATTTGCATGCCCGTTCAGACCCGATCACAGGCAAAGAAAATGGCCAACCATCAAGCCTAGAATGCCCAATCAAACAACCCTCAAGATCCCAACAATACAATGAACATCTCATCAAATCCTAACAAGGGTACCAACATCCCTCATGATCCTCATAATGGTACTTCATCGCACTCTAACACCGGGAATCAGAATAACTCACTACATGGTGAAGAGAGTATGGTTAATCAACCTGAACTCACACTTGAGGAACATTTTAGTAATCTTGCCAATGTGCAAATGACTGACCGCTTGCTTGAAAAACATGGGGAAGAAATCTTGGCCCACCTAATTGAGAAGGGTGTCAGACCCCCCTCGAATGTTGACTTGTCCAAATATAGGGGTGCCTCATCTAACGTACTCCAAGGGTCACAAAATACACCAGAAGGTTCATACTTCCCCAATGTTCCGCCAGTTGAGGGTTGGCATCAACCTAAATTTGGAAATGTCATTCTTTATCAGGTTAACTATCCCCCACATGCTTCAACCTCAGTTATAGGAGGACCTCAAGTGCCTGATCCCAATAATCCCTTTGTCTACGGTATGCCACAAAATTTTCCACAACCTCTGCCATTAACGTTAACAGCCCCCCCTCCTCTGAATCAACCTCCAGTCAACATTGGGGGCACCTCCTTTGCCACATCGCTTCCACCTCCTGGGACCACAAATCTACCATCTCAACAGCTTCACCAATCCAACATTCCGCCTTAATTACCTCCACAAGGCACACCCCAGCTGAACGTTCCAGGTGGTACCCAACAACCCCCTTTACAAAACACTTCTACGCTACCTCCACCATCTCATCCACAACAACCTATACACAATACTTTGGCCTCTTCACAACAACCACCCTACCAATCACAAGGAAATCCATCTCGACCTATCGCTCAGACCATATCCCCCTTTCTTGCATCCATTTTGCGTCCAAAGGTTCAACCACAACACAATATCCCACCTTGGCCCATACAACATTTGACGTCACAACAACAACCTCCCCGAAACTACTACTATCATAATCAACAGCAATTTCACCAACAACCGCTTTATGCGACCTCCCAACAATCACAACAATACCCTCAACACCAACAAACCAACATGCAACGTCCCATCCAAGTTTCTCAACAACCTACTCCCCACTTTTATCAAACAAATCCATATTATATCCCACAACAACAGCCCCCGTATCAACAAAATCCCCCATCTTACCAGCAAGTTGTATCATCATCCAATCATCCAAACCCGTATTTCAACAATTCGACACCCTTTCAGTAGGATCCTTTATCATCCTATCATCAATATCCCCCTAACCCGCCACCATCTAACACAGATTTGTTGGAAATCAAAGCCGCACTTAAGGACCTTCAAGCTAGGGCTACCAAACAATCATTCAAATTTGAAGACATATTCCCATATCCATTTGATCCCTCCATCTCATTGATCCCATTTCCTAAGCATTTCAAGATACCAAAATTTGACAAATACGAGGGAAACAAAGACCCTAAGGCTCACTTGCAAGAGTTTTATTCCCAGTGTCAAGAAGTCATGTACAATGACAACTATCTCTTGCGTTTGTTCCCACGAAGCCTAGCAAGCCACACCTTAAATTGGTTCATGACTCTTGAAAAATGGTCCATAAAAACTTTTGCAAACCTGTCAGAAAAGTTTGTATCCTACTTCTCTTTCAATTTGGAGAAGGATACGGACACCTTAGATCTTCTCAAAGAGAAACAATGTGATGGAGAAACCTTTACCAGCTACCTACAACGGTGGCATGCATTAGCCAGTCGAATGAAGAACCCTCTGAAAGAAAAAGCTATTGTCACTCTTTTCATGGAAAAATCTCATCTTGACATGGCCCACAATTTTAGATTACATTGTGTCACCACTTTCGCAGAGATAGTGGAAAAAGGACCCATCCTTGAACGTGCCCTTATTGCCAAAGGACACATTAAAATACACAGTCATGATAAGGAAAGGTCATTTGGAGATAAACCACAATTCTTGAACAAGAACAAGAATGCGGTGAATGACGGCGTGACAGACACTAAGCATGTCCAAGTGGCTAATGCATCTCAAAAACAACAACCGTCTATACCCAACGCCATATCTATGCCCCAAGGGACACCTTGTCCTCCTCAACATTCAAACCAAAACAATCAGGGGAACACCAAAAGACAATACGCCCAATTGGGTGAACCTCTGAGTGTTGTTTTTAATAAATTGCTACAAATCAATTACCCCATCACATACCCTGTCACCAAGCCATTTGACGAGTCCAAACCCAATCCAGCATGGTTTAAAGAAAATGAGTATTGTGACTTCCATAAAATCAAGGGACACTCTTTGAATAAGTGTCAGGGTTTGAAAAACTATGTCCAAGATCTCATTGATCGAGGAGATATCAAGGTTGACCCTAGCCAACCTTCGTCGTCCAATGCTCAATTGTAGATATACCAGAACGCCTTTCCAAACCATAATCAAGGCCCAAGCACATCTAGCAATAATCCCCAAGGAAACAGCATGAATAATGTAAGCTACAAGAATGTGCCCTTCAATTATGAAGGTGTTATTCATTACATTGAGCAGGTAGAACCCTGAGTATCCATGATACACGTTAAAGCCAAAGACCCCCAATGTGTTGTTACTACACGACGAGCCCGCATCACCATCCCTACAGCCTCTGCACCCACTCAACCAACTCATGTAAACTCTCAGTACAACATCCTTGATCACCTAAGGAAGACCCCCGCTCATATATCCATTTTGGATTTGCTTAATTCTTCCCCAATACATCAAGAAATCCTCAATAGAGCCCTGCAGGAAACCCATGTGCCAAATGACATCGACCCCACGCAATTCCAAGCTTTGGTGGGACACTTGGCTTTGTCTCATCACCTCCACTTCAGCCAAAATGATATGCCAAACATCGATGTCAATCATAATCGCCCTTTACATATCGAAGTTGTGGTTGCTCGCCATAAAATAAAAAGGGTCTTGGTAGATAATGGCTCTGCCCTCAATTTATGTACTTTGAAATTCATAAAATAGGTGGGGTATACTCAAGTGGACTTAAGCAACCAGATCATTACAATCAAGGCTTATGATAATGTAGAAAGAAATTCAGAAGGAATTGTCAGTCTTCCTATCCAAGTGGGACCTGTACTTCAGTATACTACCTGTCATGTCCTTGATCTGGACTTACCGTATAATCTCCTCCTTGGCTGCCTGTGGCTCCATGCTATGCAAGCCGTCCCCTCCACATACCATCAATGCCTGAAATTCCTTGTCAATGGACAAGAGTTCACCATCTATGCCGACCCCCAACCGTTTGAATATTTCCACACTTTAGAAGCGTCTTTTCCCCATTTACATTACTATCCTAGGGTTGAAATGGGGGCATCCCAGCCATCATCCTCTAATCCACCATCCGCCATGATAACCACTCCATCCTTCGCCACTAATCCTTCAATCACCAAAGTCCAGATCATTGACAAAGGGTGTGGCGAATATGAAATGCATACGGCTCTCAATGTAGCCACCGTGCCACTGTCACTGCATGAATATGGTCAACCTTCACATGCTACACAAAAGGACGACAAGACTATCACCTTCAGTGGTAAAGACATCCCTACCACCACTTTCAGATCTCCGAGTGTCAAGATTGATGCACCAGAAGAGGACATAAGCCAATGGGTCTACTGAGAAGAGCCCAAACCAAAGACTCTAAAGAAATATTTTAAGGAAAAATACCCTTGGCCGACAAAGTTCATGGAAAAACATAACTATCAAGGTAGAGGCCTAGGTAAAGAGGAACAAGGGCGGTTGCAACCCATTGATACACCAAAGTTACCAAGAAACATAAGCATTGGGTATGACAAGGAACAGAAAAGCCCTGCAACATCATCTAATACTTCCAATAGTATCACCGTGGATGATGGCTCATTGGAAGACATACCCGAGGAGGAATCCATCATACATGCGTACGATGACGTCGATCACACCGACTTATCATCCATGTTCGAATGCCTATCCGTTTGCACCATTAGTCTATCCCTTTGTCACCCTGAACTCATTGATTGGGACCTATGTAATAGCACACCTGCCAGTATGTCTGAGGATACATATGTCAACCTTATGGGATTGGGGGAAGATGAACACTTCAGTCACAAAAATAAAAATAAGAAAGGTAAAAAGCGGTCATCTAGTGAAAACCTCCCTAAGGCACTTCCTGACCTTAAAAAAGTAAAAATAAAGGATGCATCTGATGGCGAAAACCTCGAAGAGGCACTGGAAGATGGAGATGTTCATCTTCCCCTTATGGGAACTCAGTTATCTGCCCGATCATCTATTCTGATTGAAGAAACGCAAGAAGTTAATCTGGGAACTACTGAAAGTCCTAAAATCACCTATGTAGCTAAGTCACTCTCAGAGCAAGAGTATCCGGTCTTTGTACAGCTACTCCAAGAGGGAATCGTTAACTTTGCTTGGTCATACTCAGACATGCCCGACTTAGACCCTACCTTAGTGGTTCATCACTTAGACATTTGCCCAAACGCCAAGCCTGTCAAACAAAAGCTCCGCAAAATGCATCCACAAGTCACGTTGTTAGTCAAGAAAGAATTGGAAAAGTTACTGGACGCGGGTTTTATCAGACCAATTGACTACTCTGAGTGGATCTCCAATATAGTTCCATTTGCCAAACCAAACGGAGACATTCGGGTCTGCACGGACTTCAGGGATCTTAACAAAGCCTGCCCAAAAGACGATTTCCCTCTTCCTAACATTGACATGTTGGTCGACCTAACAGCAAGACATGAGATGTTATCCCTTATGGATGGCTTCTCTGGTTATAATCAGATTCAAATCGCACCTAAAGACCAACACAAGACCGCCTTCACGACTCATTGGGGCACTTTCTGTTACAATGTTATGCCCTTTGGTCTGAAAAATGCGGGGGCAACATATCAAAGAGCAATGATGGTCATCTTCCATGACCTCATCCATATCATCATGGAAGATTATGTTGATGACCTATTAGGGAAATCCAGAACACGAGCAGAACATCCCGCCATCCTGAAAAAGATATTTGAGCGGTTAGAGCATTATAAGTTGCGACTAAATCCAAAAAAGTGTGTCTTTGGGGTCACGTCAGGGAAGTTGCTGGGTTTCATAGTCTCTCGCAGAGGTATTGAAGTTGATCCCGCCAAGGTAAAGGCTATTCTGGACATGCCACCTCGATGCAATCTAAAGCAGTTAAGAAGCCTCTAGGGGAAGATGCAGTCCATCCGTCGGTTCATAGCCCAGCTAGTAGATAAATGTCAGCCATTCACCCATCTTTTGAAGAAATATTCCACCTTCTGATGGACCCCACAGTGTCAAATGGGTTTCGATAAAATTAAGGAATATATAGCTCATCCACCGATTTTGATGCCGCCTATTCCAGGAAAACCCCTCCTGCTTTATATCTCTGCTACTTCAGTCGCACTGGGGGCATTATTGGCACAACATGATGAGTCATTCAAAGAGAGGGCAATCTACTACATCAATTGAACACTAGTTGGCTATGAGTTAAATTACTCCCCCATGGAGAAAGCTTGCCTTGCACTAGTTTTCAACACACAGAAACTCTGTCATTACATGCTTAGTCATCCGGTCAAGTTAATTGCTAAAATTGATCCCTTGAAGTATCTGTTATCTAGAATCACTTTGACTGGCCGCATGGCCAAATGGGTCATGCTTCTAAGCAAATTTGACATAGAGTATGTAGAGCGAAAAGCCATAAAAGGACAGGTTATTGCTGATCAATTGGTTGAAGCACCGTTAGTAGATGCCTACCCACTAAACAGGGAATTCCCAAATGAAGAAATCTACACAGTGACAGAAGCACCAACTTGGATGTTATATTTCGATGGCTCATACACTCATAGTGGAGCTGGAGCAGGAATTCTATTAGTCACTCCTCAAGGTGACTACATCCCAAAATCATTCAGGATAGCATTTCCATGTACCAACAATATGGCAGAATATGAATCTCTCCTCACCGGCCTCAGAATTGCAAAATAGTGGCACATAACCCATTTGAAAGTCTTTGGTGATTCTTTGCTGGTTATTAGACAAGTTAATGATGAATTCCTCAAGAAATATGATAAACCGTTACCCTATAAATGCATGGTGGATGATTTCAAGAAATATTTCACCTTCATATAGTTTGACCAAATCCCTCGGGTACAGAATAAAGCGGCAGATGCCATGGCCACTATTGGTTCCTTGATTGACATGCCTAAAGACCGAACGGAGTGTGAGTTTCTTGTTGAACAACTTTTAATCCCTGCATATGATGTTCCTGAGACTGACATGGTGTGTGATATTGTAGGTCCCACCTCCCCATGGTACCAAGACATATACACTTACCTCTGTGACAATATCATACCCCCAGAACTTACACGCAACCAACGTAAATCCTTTATCCATCGTTCTTCCCGATACATCATTGTTGGTGATATGATTTATCGTCGCGGGTATGACGGAATCCTCCTTAGATGTCTGAATGAGACCGAGGCCCAAACAATACTAACGGAAGTACATGGTGGTGTTTGTGGGGCTCACTCAAATGGTATGGCTCTGGCCAAAAGGATCCTACGAGCTGGATATTATTGGCCTACATTGGAACATGATGCTTGCGAGTTTGTGAAGAAATGCCTCCCATGTCAACAACATGCAGATTTGATCCACACCCCAGCACAAGATCTTCAGCCTCTCCTAGCACCATGGCCCTTTTCTCAATGGGTTTTTGACTTAATTGGCAAGATTTACCCGCCATCATCTGATGGCCATATATTCATCATTACTGCAACTGAGTACTTCACCAAGTGGGTGGAAGCAATGCCACTCTCACAAATCACCAGTACTCAGATTTCCAAATTCATCATCTACCATATTCTCTGCAGATATGGTATCCCATCCACCATCCTCTCCGACAACGGAAAACCTTTTAATAACCAAGCCATGAAACACCTCTGTGACACCTTCCATATCCAGCATCGTTGGTCAACGCCTTATTACCCTCAGGGTAATGGTTAGGCAGAAGCAACCAACAAGACCCTCATCCACATCCTCAAAAAGGTTGTCAATAACACTGGACGAGATTGGTACCTTCATATTCATCCCGCCCTCTGGGCATACTGTACATCCATCCACACCCCAACAGGCGCCACCCCCTACTCTTTAGTATAGGGTGCTGAAGCCGTCTTGCCAATCAAAGTTGAGCTCCCCTCATTGAGAATTTCTTTGAAGAACCTTATCAGCGAAGAAGATGCTCGTGTTGCACGGCTTGCACAGCTAGAGTTACTGGATGAACGGAGAATAAGAGCCTATGACCACCTGCAAGCATACCAAAATCACCTCAAACGTTATTACAATAAAAAGGTCCGTCCCAGACAATTCCAGGTTGGTGAGCTCGTTCTCAAAGAAAACCAACGCACTCAACCAGACCGTGATAAAAAGGGAAAATTTGAGGAAAACTAGTTAGGGCCTTATATCATAGCCACCAAATATGGATCTGGGGCCTACAGGTTGACTACTCTTGAAGGAGATCCCCTTGATGAACCCGTCAATATCCTCCATCTGAAGAGGTTCTATGTCTAAGTCCGTTTGGTAACCCCACCCAACTCATAAAATCAAAAATATCAAGAGAAAATCCAAAAAAAAAAAAAGAAGAAAATAAAATAGTAAAGAAAAATAAATTTGTCCTATGGTGAAAAATTGTTAACAGGAACCATCCATAGAGGGCTTAATCATTATCTACCTGGCATCCTAGTCTGCACTATCATCCTCACCCACCTCAGCCTAGGCTGCTTGGTATTTATGAATTGAGCACTGGACGACCCACCTTACCTATCCCTCATCCTGAGCTTTTTTATATCCCGCTTTGAGCTTATGTCTTTCGTTCCCTTTGTCGGTCGGTTTGTGTCATCATGTAGGATCATCCATCATGTTGGTCTCCACCTAGATCTCGTCATCCTTTGGCGAACTACGTTGCCCCTGCACTTTCATGTAGGCAAGGTTGGTCATTTGATCCTCCCCTGGGGCATTTGTCTGTCGCGTTTTGCGTCCTTCATCATCGGTCACCATTGTCTTCTTTCCACTTTATCCACAGTCTTTTTCCATGAACTACGAGGGCTCTACGCTTTCACGTAGGCAAGGCTAATCTCTGATCGGCCCTCGAGCCCCTAGGTTTTTAGGTTGTGTCTTGTCTCCCTTGTGTTGTGTCATCAAGCTATGCCTTTATCCAGTTGGTCCTTAACAAACAAGACCCACTTGTACCAACAAATCTAATCAATTTTGAATATCCTATATCATATCGATCTTTTCAATTAGTATCCATCATAGGTCTCAGCAGGATACATCCTTCCTAACAGACCTCATCAATTCCATCTATCCCCTCGATCCTATGGCAAAGGACATTTGAAATTGATTGCGGTTTTTTGAAGCTTTTGGTTCTTGTTTATCATTTGAGCTCCCTATAATCACTTGTCAAGGCCGCCATAATCTATCATATTATGGCATGTTTTGATTGGTCCACATAGGGGCATATCTCGGTCTTTTCTTTTGTTGTGTTTTCTTGGTTGTCCCACATAGTACCCACCAAGGTCCTTGGGGTCTTGTGTTACGCTGGGACATCCTTTTGTGCTTGTGGTTATCCCAATACCTAGCCCGACCAAGGTCTTTGTGACTTTGGGGTGTGGGATAGCCTTCTTGTCTGGCATGTTTGTTTCATGCATTAGACACTAATCTACCTCGATCCTCCATACCTTGGTGTATCGTGTCTTATGCTATAGCAAAAACCAGTGCTTCAAAGATGGCAAATTGAATTAGGATTGCATTTTCATAATCATTGTATTACACTCACCCTATGGTTTTGGTTGTGCAAACGTTTTACCCACACCCTAACTTGTCGGTACACGAGCCATCGCAGCATCCCTCCTTGCCTGTAGGGTCTGCATCTGCCTCTCTCCTGCATCTCTCTCCCTCTCAGCCCCTATGCCCAAGTCACTGCTGCATCTCTATCCCTCTGAAGAGCCTATACCCTCAGCTTTGCTGCATCCCTCTCTCTCTGGAGAGTCGCTACCTCTGCTACTGCCTCATCTCTCCCCCTCTGCAATAACTGTATCTCCCCCTCTGTCACTGCTCTCTCACTCTAAATGTGTGCCCGTGCTGCATCCCTCTCTGCCTCCATCACCTGCACCTACGCCTATGCTGCGTCCCTCTCAGCCCGCATAATCTGTGCCCGCTCTACTGCCACAACCTCCCTCTCCTGCATCAACCCCATATCTCCAACTGCCTGCTCAAGGAAATGTACTCTAGCTTGAAGCTCATCCCAGTCTCGCTGGAGATCTCCTGACTGTTGACCAGTACATCATGTCCCCTGATCAGCTCCCTACTCTGTCCTCCCCTCTGGCTCCCCCCTGGCCTGCAAAACCATGACCTCTACTTGCAATCTGTCGCGGTCCCATGTCATACTAGTCAACTCACTCTGTACCCTCTACACCTCTGACTGTGCCCTGTCTCTCTCCTCCACCGCTCCCCCAAGCTCGAAAACCATGGCCGCATAATCTCTCAATGACTCCCGCTCTACTCTAGCTAGCTCGGCCTCAATAGCCCTCACTCTCCGCTCCGCCATCTGTACTCTCGCCTCTGCTCCTCTCACCTGCACAATGGGATCCTCCAGTACATAAGGAACTAAAGCTAATGACTCTGCTACCGCAACATCCTCCTCTGCCGCATCCCCGTCCACATCCATCGCATCCTCCTCCCCAACCACTTGCTCTGTCTCCTCCTCCCCAACCACCTGCTCTGTCTCATCCTCCCCACCTGCTAGCTCCTCCCCATCTGCTGGCTCCGGTCGCTCCTCCCAGCCCTCCACAATTCGGCGAACCCGAAATCATCTCGCCTCTCCTTGTCTCTCAACCACGAATTGACGTCGTGGTGACCTCCTCTCCTCCCCTGGTGCTACTCTAACCTCCTCATCCTCTTCGCTCTCTGGCTCCTGACAAGCCTTGTGACTCTCTACAGTCGGCTGAACCTGCAACCGTCGTGGTTGGCAATGTTGTCCTACCACAAACTGTCTCCTCTCGTCCTCTGCAGCATCCCTCGCACCTACCACCTCCACATCCTCCATATCATTCATATCTATCACCTCCTCCACCCTCTGCCCCCCTTGGGCTCTCTGTGGCTACCCTCTCTCCCGCTGCCGACCCTCTCTCTAGCCTCGTCTCTGATGTCTCCTCCTCCTCCTCCCTGCTCTGCCTGCCTGCTCTCTCTCATCCCCCTCAGGCTCCTCCTGTCCCCCCTCGTCTACCACTGTCACACCCTCTCGTCGTTGTTGCTCCCCTCCTCTCCTCTCCCTCTGTAGTCTCTGCTCATCCTCTACTCCGACACCTGCCACCCTCAAAATAGGCTGAACAGGAGTAATCCTCTCCCATAACCTATTATGGAACCACCTCCGATATTGCTCAGTCACCACTGGCACCTTCTCTCCTCCTACTCTCCCTGGATAAGCCACCTGTCCTACTACCCTCCATGGCGCCCTGGCTGTCGCTAGTGCTATGCGGCCTCCCCATGGTAGCTCTCTACTATACTGCTGGAATAGGATAGGCACCGTCGGAATATCCTGCATCACTCCAAACTGTCTCAGCACTCTGTCTGGTCGATGAGACTCTACTATGCGTGATAGAGTACCAATAATAAAGCACCGGCTCAGAAAATACCCTTCCTGTCCCCTCGTATCCATCCATCCCCTAAACTGACGCGCCCAATACGGCCGCCACTCTATGTCCCTTGGCTGCAGATCATCAAATGCTCTCCTCCACCCCTCCATCTCTCCCTGCCTCTCATAGCAGAAAATCCATTCTCTCTCCTCCCTGTACTCCCAAGCCACGGGCTCATGATCATCCACTGTCCCCCTCCTCACCACTATCGGCCTCGTCACGACAATATGCTCCCACACTCAAATCTGCAGCAGCATCACATGTGTCACACTTGCTACCCCCGGTAATAAATCTCATGCATATCTTTGTACAGCTGAGCCAATACACATGAACCCCATGAAAACGGCCCTCCTCGCCACTCGACAATATGTCGGATCACCTCCATGTAACGTAGGTTACATAAGCGTCTGCTCCGATCTGGCAACAATATCCCGCTAATCAGGCCACGTAGGAACAACGGTAAGGCTGGCACCCCTACTCGCAAACACCTGTCCAAATCCAACTGCCCCTTCACCAGGGGCAACGTCACATGACCAAACAACACTCTCAAGGTCTCTTGTAACTCCGCCCCTGTGGACACCACCTCGCTCACTAATCGGCCGGCAATCGGCAGCCTCAAAATGCGCCACACATCCTCCAATGTCATGGTCATCTCTCCTGTAGGGAAATGAAATGTGGATGTCTCTGAGCTCCATCTCTCTATCAACGCTGTCAGCATCGCCGGATGTGCTCTAACCACTGGAAACTGAACACAGTGACCTAAACCTGTGTGATCCAATGCTGCTCGATCCTCCCCATTCATCGCTGCTATCAACGTCGCCATCACCTCTAACCATCGCTCATGCACTCGTATCTGCTCGAAACTCAGCACGCACAAAAACTTTATCATTGTTCCATTTTCTCATCTTTCTTTTATCTTCACCTTTTCTCTCACCTCTTTCCTTGCACCCCCCCGTAGGTTACTTCCCCCCCATCTGGAGCCTCTGCCCCCTGACACCGAGCGACACCGCCCCGCCGGTGGGCGGGGTGGGGGACGGGACCCGCTTCATATACTCTACCGGGCGCCTAATTCACCCGGGCGGTGGTGGCGGTGCCCTAGGGAGGTGGCTACAGCCTCGCTTAAACTCCCCTTCTTTTTGATTTTTTTTTATTAAATTTTCCTTTTTTTTTACACAACTAATCTCGACCCATTTTTTATTTTCTCCTAACGAACAAAACCCATGTGTTCAAATTTTTAAAACCTATCAAAATATACGTTAAAATGCATAAATTCAATATGAGGGTTTTGTTACCACTCACCTACTGTCCGCCCGCGCCCCTACTATATAATGCACGCACCTCGTCTACCCGGTGCACGATCGCGGTGTCATTGTCCGTCAGCATTGTTTCTCCTCGTTCGCTTACACTCCTCTACTCTCTTCCTCTCAACTGCTACAGTAAAAATGACTAAGGTAATTTTTAAAATTACCTTTTTAACCCCTTCTTCCAAAAAGGTATTTTTTACCTTTCATTTAACTTTTTCTTCCTCCAACTAATCTCGAACTTCCTGAGGCTGCCATTTGTAAACCATGCGTCAGATCACCTCTGTTCAAAAACCAAAATTGCTTAGTTTTTCAAGCTCTATCCAATGGTGTCCTTCTTTTCTTCCTATCGAGACGTCGCCTGGGGACCCCCTTTTCCTCCCCCGACTGCCCTCTCGAGGGGGCATACCCTCTTACCATCCCTCCATTGCTTCAGCCTAGTCATTGGGGCATCATTAATCTTTTCCATGCTAGGGGCATCACCATCTATCTTTTCCTCCCTCATTTGCATTTTATTTTTCTTCGAAACATTGTTATCCTAACAATATTTCGAAGAGGGGCAAAATGTAGACATCTAAATTTAATCACTCCCATATGATTAAATTTACTCCCTTTTCATCTACCATATTAAAATATTAATTCCTTTTCTCATATCGATAAAGTATTTAATTTAATAATTAATACTTTATCTTTCACATTCTTCCTCTTTGAATTAAATAAATACACTAATCTATTTAATTTAGTCATTTTTACCCTTTTGATTTTAAATCAATTTAAAATTCTTCATTTTCTCTCTCCTTGTCACATCCTCCATAATTTTTCCCTAATTTGAATTAATTTAATTAATTCATGATTATGATGTGCATCCTCTTAATCAAAGATTAATGTCACATCCTCCTACATTTGCCACTTGCCTCTAATCTTCCATTAATTAGTCTAATCCCATATTTGCACAACCTTAACCAAGGTCATTAGCCAAATTTAGCACCACTTTTTAGCCAACCTTTGCATTTACCTTCTTTTGGCATTGACCCCCTCTCCCATGTGAATTTTTAATTCACATTTATTTATCTTAGATTCCCCTCTTTTATATGTGAATTTTTAATTCACATTCTATCCTTCCAAGGTTCTAGAACCTTGGACTTGTCACAATCTCTACATGTGACCAAGTCCCACCTTTTTGGAGCCCACCTTTTATCCTTTAGATCCTCTTAAGAATGTGAATTTTTAATTCACATTTATATCCCCAACCACCTTTCCTTTTCTCATGTAGATTTTTGAGGAATTCCAAAATTCCTCAAATGTCCCTTTCACTCCCACTTGGGGACAAGGAATCCCTTTTTGAGGAAATATCCTCACTCCCCAAGGTGCTTGGAAGGTACTTGTCTTCCTCCACCTCATGTACCTTTTTGACACCTCACTTACACCTCATTTTCTCTTGGCCACTTCACCATCCACATGTCAAGATGTGAGGGCTTGTGGGTTCTCAACCCACCATAGCCCTTCATCTTGGCCTTGTTGGATGCATCTCAACCATTGAATTCTCTAGAGAATTCAAATTCTCCTATAAATACCCCCTCCTCAAGGGCATTTTCAACACTTAGCCATTTGATAACTACATGCTGCCAATTTGCATTCTCACTCATTTACTATTATCTAGCCATTCATTCTAATCATCTTGCATAAGTTGATCTTGCATTTAGTCACTCAAGAAGTCATCTAAGGAGCACACAAAATCATCCCAAGCAAGGGCCAACCAAGGAGTCTTCAATAGCAAGGAAGGTGAAATCATTTGCATCTTGTTGTATCTACTTTCCTTCTTGTTTTATCACTCTTTAGGCTAATTTTGAAGTGTCCTTAGTCTTTTATCACTTGCATTTTTAAGTTATTTTGCACATTAGAATAGGATAAAACAAAGGATTACAGAGCCAAAAATCTACGTTTCATTTTGGTGTACCTACTTTTTGAACATATTATTTTCTGATTTGGAGTCCATTTTCATCCCAATCCTAGCTTGCATTGAAGTTTCTTTAGAGTTGCATTGGTTGATTTGCATCTAGGGTTTCAAATTTTTGCATTAGAAAATAGTGCATTTAGCTTGCATTTTTGCATATAATTTCCTTAAAAATCTCTAAAATTCTGCATCTCCATCTTAGGTCTGCATCATACAATCTCAAACACATTAAAAACCATTCAAAATTTATGAACATTTTGCAAAAAACCAATACTTGGACTCATTCGCCATGCTGGGCGAATCAATCCCTGTCTAGATTTTTAACTGTCTATTCCTGCATCAGAAACCTCATTTTTTGTGCTTCCTAAGCCTCCTAGTATCATATAGTATCAGTTTGGAAAGTTTCTAGAATGTTTTTTTTATGCATTTAGCTCAAAAACATCATTTTAGATTACTCATTCTTCAAATCACTTCATTTGCACACATCCTTACATCTGAAAATGCTTTCATTTCTGCAATTTTGCATAACATTAATCAAAGTACTTTTCACTTTTGCATATACAATGTTTCTATTCATAAAGCTTTGCATTAGTTTGGCAAAAGTACTTTTCATTCTTGCAAATACATTGTTTACATTCTTAAGGTGTTGCATACATTGGATAAGAGTGTTTTGTATCTTTGTATATACATTGTTAATATTGATGAACCATTGCATGACATGGTTACATGTGCTTTTCATTCTTATTCAAACAATTCTAGTACCTTGCATATGTAGATATGTTAAGAAACACTTCCTATTCCCTCCCTATGAGAGTGTTTTAGTGAAAGAGACTACCACTTGGGCCATTCCTAATGATCATACTTGTTCTTCTCATAATATCTCTCTTGGTGATGAAGATATTTTTGTAGAAGAATCAATTAATGAGAGTTTTGAGAATCCTAGTTGTTTCTCTCCTTTTACCTCTCTTAGTGGAGAACACATTCCCAACCAACATAACACAACCTTAGATGATCATGACGACAACATTTGTTCTTCCTCTAGTATCTCTCCTAGTTGTGAAGTAGATACTTTGATGTTAGACAACACAATCAATGAAGTTCATGAATATCTTAGTTGTCCCCCTTCACCTAGGGAAATCCCTCTTGAAAAAAAGTCTTCAACCATTGATCATTCCCCTACTTGTGACGAAGTCATTTTAAAAGAACCAACCTATGAATGTCACAAACATTTGGCTTGTTGTTCTCCTAAAAAATCTCCTCCTATGGAGAATCTCATGGTGCACAAACATATGAACATTGACACATATCCTTCAACCACTAAACCTTCCCTAGACGAGGGTACTCAAGTGACATTAGAATCCCCTTCACCAACATATCATGCCAATCAAGACAAAATTTTTGAGGTTATGACAACACAAGTGGGATCTCCTTTACTTAGTGAGATTCCTAAGTCACCATTCCACTAGTGAAAAACACAAAAAATTTAGAGATGTCTTGAAATCAATGATGAAATCTACTCATAACAATGTTTTGGAGTCGCTAAGTTGTAACTTAGTGACTCAAACATCTAGGGGACCACTTGACACTCCTACAAAATTACCTTTTCCTCACAAAGTGCCTAGTATTTAAGATCTTAAGAAGAATTTTGCTAATATATTTGTATGGGAGCTTATTCAACTTTCACCAGCAGTCAAACTTCTCTTCCATGAAATGTTTAAAATATAGAAGGAAGAGATCCAATCTTACATAAAACTGAATCATGTCACATCCTCCCCTCATCCCATGCAAGCCACCCAATCAGACATCACATTCCTTAAACATGAATTACCCTCTCTTGAGATTCAACACAAAAATGATCCCTTTGATGATAAAGGTGATCATTAATGAAACTCTAGTTAGACACACTCTCATCGACAATGGATCAAAAATTAATGTTTTTAGCATGGACCTCCTACACAAACTTGGCATGGACAAAAAGATCCTTCAACTTAACGATGTTCCTATTCATGGCTTTGACAATGTTCATAGGCAACCACTTGGGATGATCACATTACCTATTGAGGTCAAACCTATAGTGTTTCCTACCTCTATTCATATCATGCAAGAACCCCTTACATACAATCTTATCTTAGGGAGACCATGGATTCATGCTATGAAAGGAGTCCCATCTACCCTTCACTATGTCATGAGTTTTGAATACAACAATAAGATATACATGATTGATGCAGATGGGAAAAGCTATGCATCGACTGATCACAACACTTCCAACTCTCCTAATCCTTTCATTCCTAGATCAAAACTTGAACAAGTTGATTCTACTTCTACACCTACAACAAAAATATTTCGTGATAATTGGGGGTCGTTAGATTCTACACCTCCTTTCCATAACATTTCCAAAATCTCACCCTCATGGCCCAAAGAATCATATACAAACAATTCATTTTCAGCCATAAGTCCTAGTAGTGATTGGAGTTTCACACCTACCTTTAAGGGAGAGTGTGAAATAACCCAATCCCAACCCACACAACCTTATGTCCCATTCACTCAACTTAGTTCTACCAAATCACCCCATGGTGGTGATGGGGGAAATATAACTCCTATCCCTCATGAAGCATCGACACATCACATTAAAAAGGATTTGTGTTCTTGTAAAGAAACCAATCCTTCTCACAAACACACACCCCCTTCCTCCCACTTGGAAGATTTTTCTGGTAATGGTTACAATCTTCCTCCTACACATGGACGCAATGAACACATGAACAAACCTAACATATCATACTCTTTCAAGAAAGATCTAGGGGTATCTCCTTTATCTCCACTCTTATCAAAGCCTTTACACGACAATAACATTCAACCTCTCATGGAGTGTGGTTCTCTTCCTTGTGTGGGAGGACCTAATTCCTTTACTTGATAATCACTTTCATCCATTCCAGGCTCACCTTTTTCCTACACTAATTGGGGGCAAGGGGTTTGATAGCCTTGTCCTCATATGTCACTTGCCGTTGTCTCTTTTCCCCAATCGTTAACCTTTCATGAACATACAAGAGCAACCTTGGGATGTGGATGACATGTCTTAATATTGACTCACATGTGACATACTATCTTTCTTCATGATGCAACTTCTCGAAAATGTATGACTTGGCATAGGGCTTTTCGAATAAGCTCGCATACCCTCTTCTACTTTAAAGCAATTGCTCACAGAAAAGTGTGTAGCAATTCCTTTAAATTGGGGGGCATACATCACCATAATTCATTTGCATTCTTGGTTCCTAGTGTAGCCTTATCATTTATGTGATTCATTCGTCACTTTGTGGATGACATTGGGTGTGATGTCCTTCATAATTGTGAGCTATCTTAGTGTATTACATTCCTCTTGGTGGCTTGATGTGACGCACTGCATCCCTTAAGTTGTGAATATAATATTCTTTGATTGGTCCTCTCTTGGAGACATTAGACACAATGTCCCCTAGGTGACTGACCTTACATGAACTGAACAAGACTCCTTCGAACATCCCTTACACTTTTACATTTTTACATTTTTTCTTACATTTTTGCATTTTTTCCACCTCGCATAACACAACTTGCATGATTGTTGTATCCTTTCTTTTTGTTCATAGAATTTTCCTTGTGGCACCTTATTAAGGTTATCAATAGGTATAACTTTAATATGGTTGAGTGGGAAGCCCACCTAGTGGAATGACTTTTCCCCATAGCCACTTTTGTGTTTGTGAGTGAATACCAACTAGCGTATGTATCTTACCTTTTTGGGCTTTCTCACCCTGCGAACAACTAGTTCTGTGGCCCCAGAGTGAGTACATTTGGGCCTTCTCACCTAGCGGGCCTTTCTGTGTTCTGTCACCCTAGAGCAAGTTCCCATTCTCTTTTTCAAACAATCAGCCTAGATCTAATCAACAACTAGTTGGATTGACGATCGAAGCTTGACCCACCTTTTCATTTTCATCTTCTTCCTTGCCATTGCATGATTATGTATCTTTTCGGTTTGATTTACAATCTTGGATTCTGGGGGCTTGATTACCTTCTTAATCTTTGTCATTCTTTCTTATCTGCATCTGTACATGTGGATCTCTCTTGAATGTCTACTTTAGTGTGAGTTTGAAGCAAGTTCATCCTCTCACTAAAGTGGGGGCTAAATGTGCCATAGAAAAAAGGACCCTTTGCTTGACATGAGATTAATTCATGATAAAATGGATTTAACAAGGTCTTAGTCTAGTGTTGTGAGGTATTTTATGCATCCACACTAGGTCTTGGACCTTTATAAATTAAATAAAATGCATTTAATGATGTCTTGTGAAGGTGTTGTGAACTGTTGTAATACATTTCTACACTCTTCTAGACTCTTATTATGATTCATTTTTAAATATTCTTTTTTATTCATCATCAAGTCCTATTTTGAAGTATTGTAAAGTCTTCTAACAAAATTTCACACTTTTCTAGGCCTAATCTCCTTATTTACACCTTTCTTATGTTTTATTTGACCCCTTTATGCTCTCATGTGTCTTAATTAAGTGTATTTTTAAATGTAAACCTGTCAAGCAACATTAAATACAACTTAAATCCTGACACCCACTTTTGAGTCCAAGGTGGGACCCATTTGCCATGAATGGAAAATGAGTCCCTCCAGGCCTAAATTTCAGCATCATCAACATTCCAGAATCAATTTCCAGCCTTCTTCAACCTTTCAGGTGCACACTTCAAGTTCCATTCATTTATGTTTAGCTTTGCATTCATTTCTAGTTCATTGTTGCATTACACAATGTGTTTTCCAATATAGCATAATTCTCTAAGTTTGCATGTTTAATCAATCAACTTCTTAGCTTAGTTGCATTCATATCATTCCATTTAGTCCTAATTATAGCACACACAATCTAATTCGAATGAACTAGTTAGATTCTTTGGCCCTTCTTTCTTCTTTTAGGTGAGAAACCCTAGAAGTGTTAGAAAGGATTAGAGAGCCAAAAATCTACAGTTCAGTTGATGATACCAATGTTTGTTGGCCTCATGGCTTATAAAATTTGGAATCATTCCATAATCACTTCAACAACATACCGGCTTGCATCACCTTCACCAAGGAGCTTGAATATAATAACCAATTTCCTTTCCTTGATGTGTTGGTCCTTAAAAATATGATGGGTCTGTTGGTCATCGGGTTTTCTGAAAAGCTACCCATACCGATTTATACCTCCATTCCTCTTCACACCAACACCCTAGCCAAAAATTTGGTATCCAAAAAAGCCTAGCCTCGAGAGCCTTCTAAATTTGTGGTGAAGATAACCTAAACCATGAGTTGAACCATCTTCATTTGGGGTATGTGCAGGATTATCATGGAAAAAACATGCCCTTAAGTGATAATGAAAATTCAAAAAAATTAGAGTTAGGCAACTTAACATAAAAATTTGAATAATTTATCTATATTATTTAAAAAATATGTAAGAATAGAATATGTGGCAAATTGAATGTAGTTTCTAAACTACTAAGTTTATTTTATTTTTTTAAAAGTTTATTTCGTGAAAAATTGAAATTTCAATGCAGCAGTACTTAAATTGCAGAGGAAAAATAAGAAGTAGGTGTCTGTCTGACCACCCTAACCACAATAAAATGATAATATTTTTTTATAATATTTTAGATATAAGTAGAGGACTCATGTCCAGATGTGACGCACATTTTTTTGTAATTTTTTTCCAAGTAAATAATTAATTATGAATTTTTTATTACAACTTTTAAAAAATATAAAAACTCGTATGTCTGACCACCTTAACTTGGTCAAAACTTCATAAAATTCAAATTTATTTATTTTAATCCTATATTATGTGAAACATAGAATGTGACGCATATTTTGGATTCAAAAAATATGATACCCTTTGAAAGTTATAGATGTTTTTCAATCAGCCTATCAATCAGCACTTTAGTCGTAATTCTAATAGAAATGAATAATAATTATGTAATGCTATGAGATTTCCACAATCTATCATGTTGAAGATTTTGTGATTTTGTGATTTTTATTGTGTTTAAGTTTTTTCATCAACGCTTTGGATCACACTCAGTGATCCATCATCTCTTAGCTCTTTATCATCCTGATGATGGATCACTGAGTGTGATCCGAAACGTTGATGAAAAAACTTAAACACAATCAAAATCCAGAAATCTCAAGAGTACTCCAATAATTATTTATTAAATTCAAAGTAAAGAATAATTTATATTGGTGGAAAGCTGAGAGTCTCCTCTACAAACCCTTTTCGTTTCATCAATTTTGGCTAAAAATAAAGTCATCAGCCACATGGACGAAGTCTAGAAAAACAAGGTGAGTTATCAAACACATTTTTTGCATTGAATTCTTAGGATTGGCATGTCCAAGCCAAATACCAAAGCAAGCCTGAGGCTAATCCCAAGGCAATAAATTCTGTCAAAAATATCAGATATCCGTTTTGAATCGGATATCCAATTTGGTTTATATATGATTTTAAAAAATGTTTTACACTTTATAATATATGATTTAGAAA
>VDFB02252616.1:18611778-18656669 GCA_007258455.2 Sequoia sempervirens | reverse complement strand
TATGAAACATTAGGCATTTAGGAAGTCTAGGATGTATTTCTTTTGTTTTTGATGTTTATCATGAAGGTCATGTTGACCATTGAGTAGAGAAGATAGTTTAGGGATGTGGTTGATCTTTAGGATAGAAGTTGAGGAAGGGTGAATGGGTTTAAAAACTCATTTTACTTAGTTTTCAAGAAAATTGGCAAAAGATGCAAAATGGTACACTTTGCAACTTTGCCACATGATAACTTACATGTTCGACCAAGGGAGCATAACTGATTGAGGAACCCTATATAAGGTGTGCTTCAACTTGAGAGCAGGGTTGGAATTATTGGTATTGTGGGAAAGTTTTGTGAATTGAAAGAAAAACAATGTTTTTGTGTGTTATTACTGATTTTTGCTTCAAAGTAGAGCTTTAATGGATTGAAATTGTTACTATGTTATGTGGAGGATGTAGTTTAGTGTTTTCTCAAGCTTAGTGTGCCATCTTTTAGTCTTTTTGATTTGATTTCAATCATTGTTTGTAAATAGTTTGCTTTAACCTTGTTGCTAGTTTGAGCCAGATAGTTTTGTAGAAATGGGGTGTTAGTTCACTTTGCCACCATACAAATTGTACAGCCCTTTGGGAACAGTGACTAGACTCCATGTGTGTACATATGGTAGGTTTTAGGGTTTGTGTGAGCAGATGAGTTGTTGGCAAAGTCTTTCCCTAGGCGAGCCAGGAAGAGTCCGGTTAGGGAAGACAAGGAGTGCAGAGCACATAACTTGCAGGGGTGATTGAATTTTGTTGAATTTCCTTTTTGTGAAGGTAGATGTGAGTCTTTCCAAGACTTGGTTTTCAAGAGGAAACTCCATTATTCCATCTGGTTTGAGAAACACTTAGCAGATTGAAAGCAACCAGAAAAGGCTTTAAAACCCTAGTTTTTTTCCCATTTTTAAGTGGAGGCGTTGTATGGGCAGTTAAGACCCAAGACCTCAAAAATCCTTGAGAGGTGTCCATTTGAAGCAAGAACCTCAAAGAAAGATTGGGGGTTCCTTGGAGAAATTGAGAGCGTCAACCAGTTTTCTTGGAGAAGGAGACCTAATTGGGGCTTTTAGGCTAGTAGCCTTTTTAAGACCTAAACAAGGGTTTGTTGAAAGCGACCAAGAAATGGAGCTAGGAGGATACTCAAGAACCAAAATTGGATGGATTGCAATGAATTGAAACACCTCCACACCCCTGCAAATCAAAGTTCAATCTTTGGAGGTATTGTTAGTCTTTAGGGAAGATTAAAGGCTAAGGAAGAGTTAGAGCTATGGCACCAAGATTGACTTGGTTGGTTGAATGGTGATGGTAGTGGGGTTGGCCAGGAGAACCAGGGATACCTAAACATGAGAAGGGACCTATAGGTTAAGGTGGTGAAGTAAAACACCAAGGAGGTCTTGCAAGAAAGACCTTAGAGCAAGAATTTGTGATTGATTCCTCAGACCCCTCCCTATCAAAAAGCCACGGGAACTCAAGTGGGACTCATTATTCACAAAACTGGCCCAAACCGGCAGTGAGTCCAAAAACCCAAAAACTTGCAAAACCTTAACCAGTTGGTCTAAATGACTAATCTAATGCTAGGTACAATAAGTAAATGAAACAAATGAAACACTCAAAGCATTAGGTTAGTCCTTTCAATCCATTCTTGACTAGATGAAGGCTCAAACACAAAAATGCACTCAAAAGTTGTTGAATTCCAATCACACAAAAATGCTCTCCAAGTCTCAATTCATGAAAATGAACTTCCAACCCAGGTATTAGGGTTTGGATGACCTTATATACCTTTCTCCCACGTGCTAGGACACTTGGGTCGGACTTAGAACAACATTAATGCTATTTTTCAACTTTTAGGCCAAATTGCCAAGGCAACATTGCCAAAATGCTTAAATTGCCAAGATTTGTCTAGGAACTCATAAAGTTCAAGACTCTAAGCCAAACCTACCCTAACACACTCTTAAAAACAACCTAGGGACTTTATATCATAGTCCTTATTCCCTTGGTGGTTGGCTAGAACCACCTACAAGCCAAAAATCACTAAGATCTTCCAAAAGACCTTAAGGTGCTCCTGCACCAGTTTGGAGGATGAAACTTGTTTGGATTTGTGAGGGAAATTTCACATAAAGGTTGCATCTGTATGCCAAGCATAGTGGATTTTAGCATCCCAATATTTTTCTAAATTTTTTTTTGATCATTGTAATCTTGGTTATGAGCAAACAATTGAAGCAAAAAAATTGTAATCATCAAGTGAGTTATTTGAATTAAATACTCTATTCCAACCAACTTATATGTGTAGATCTATTTATCATATGTGAATGTTTTAGATCTAAATATCTTGTTTAAATGTTTTGGCTGATTTTCATTGAATTATTCCAAATCTAAGAAATTTGTATGAATAATTTAGTTAAGGATCATTGAATTATTCCAAATGTATGAAATTTGTAGGGTTAATCATATGAGTATCTAGTTGTTACTTATGCAATGTGAAATAATGCTTTGAGTTTGAAAGATGTGCAATGCAATGTAATCAGCAATATGAATATAAACTACATAATATTTAACCATTCTTTTTATGCTATTGTACATTGATATTTAACCATTACCACGTTTCAAAGAGTTTAATCATTCACATGAGGAGGAAACTAAATTTTGATTGTCAACTTCTATATATCAAATTATCCAATAATCAAGTGTATGTCCATATACAAAAATGGCATCAATGCCAACTCAAACAAAGTTTTACATAATATGTGGCATATGCCATCTCGGTATCTATTCAAAATTTACATGCCAAAATGTCTATCTCATCCTAAACTACCGGTGGATCATCAAAATGGAGCCTCTTTGAAGCACTCATTGGCTCTGAAGGTAGTTGCACAAGAAAAAGTCAAACCACAATTAAGATTAGATATACTATATAATTTAAAATTGAATAATTAACATAAAAATCAATACACATTGAATTATAATTGAACTCTAAAATTGAAATCTTGATTACCTAAAATATACGTCTCTTTGAAGGGTCAGGAGTCCTAGAATATACCCCTCTCAAAGAACTAACCAAACCAACTTTTGTAATGTCAATCTATATATGTGAACAAAAACATGAAATTGATCCAAGTTAGCATAGAATTGTTAGTAATAAGAACATATTTACCAAGCAAAAAATAAAATAAACACATACCTCTTTAGGTTGATCTTTTTTTGTATCTCCTTTAGGTGTCTCAACAGCTCGTCCTTGAGGTGTTTCAACACCTCCTCCTTCATGCATTCGAATACCTACTCCTTCGGGTGTTGTGGCACTTATCAACAGTGATGTATAGCTCACAACCGCCTATACATAAAAATAACAAGTACATATGAAACTACCAATCTATGTCAATGTATGTATAATCAATAAAAGATCTTATGAATTTTAATTCAATCAAATTTGAGTTCAATTACCTTTCCCTTATCCAACACTATGCCTCCATAGTCTGGAGAGCATCGCACCTCACTCGCACTAGGTGTTTGCTACAAGCAGAGAGTAAGATAAAAATATAAGTAATATATAATTTCATTATTGACAATTCAAATGACAAGCAAATATACAGTAAAAAAATGTAAATGAGTGAGTGAGAAAATACATACTGTGTACGTGTCGAGGCCAAATGAAATGGCCCTAAGGGTGCTATCCGTCACCTGTGTGAGCTCCTCCTCAGACATTAATTGTTAAATAGACCATGTAAATAAATATTAGTACTTGATACTATCTCTTATTAATATTCATTTTTTTAAAAATGCAAGTTATGAATTTACACCTTAAATGTTACATGTGTAACTACTCCAATGTCCACCTCTCTAGCAGGAGAGGACTCTATAGGGTGTGCTCCACTCCCCTACGTGTGATCCGCTATAATCTCCACATCCTGGATGTCATAATCAAAAGTGTCTAATGGATACTCAGGGGGCTATACAATAGGACCCAAACATATTTGCTGGCACGTATTGCAAATATGTGGCACACAAATATGTGGACCCGAGGAGGATGATGCAGCAGCACTGGATCCATCGCCAATATCACCAGATGAGCTACTGAAGCATGGGAAACCAAAAGACCACTCAAAGAGTGAATGGCCCTGGATAGTTTGTGTGGCTGCATCCTCCTAATATCTAGATGTTGTACTGGAGGTGGCTGAGGAAGGGGAGGATGGGGAACATGTGGGTTCTAACTACTCTAGCTGCCCTGGCCTATCCCGAGGTATACCTCTACCAATGCCCTGGAAGGGTTTAATGTCAAAGTAATTGACATGATGCCCTAACAAAAACTCAACATATAATTTTTTTAATAAAGTAAAAAGGTACATCAAGATTATTGTTGGGTGGTTTATCAAAAACCATACACCAACGATCCCAAAAGTTATCTACTATGCCCCTATGCGTGCACCATTTTATAGAAAGTTTTGGCTTGTTAACATTAATTGGCAAACCAGTGCTGGGGTTAATAAATAAAGAGGCTATTTGGGCTTTTTTTATTTGGAGATCTTTCACATCATCATAAGACATTCCACATGCATAATATTGCCTCATGGTTTCTCCCCACGAATGAAATGCATTATGTTGGCTGGAGAGGGTTTCTACATTTGTAATTATTCCTGTCAATGTGGTTGACATATGGGATAATTGAGGGATTTTCCTATAAACATCACAAATTCCCTTCAATTGCTCCAATTTTTCATGAATTAACTGTTCAATTGATGGCTACAGAGGTGGTGGAGCATTTGGAATTTCTGCATTTTGATTCTCAGCTAGTGGATTTTCATTTTCAATTGGTGGAATTTGTGCATTTTCATACTCGGCAGCCATAATGCCTGATTAAAGTTAAAAAATAATTAATCTATAATTAGAAAATATAAATGAAACAATATTTTTAAATCAAAATCCATTAAAAACATTCATTTTTTTATCAAAATCTATTTTGAACTCAATTGTTTCATAAAAATTCAATCAAAAACCCTATTTTGAAAAAAAATCCACAAAAAACATTCATTTTTTTATCAAAATCCATTCTCAATTCAATTTTTTCATAAAAATTCAATCAAAAACCCTATTGTGAAAAAAAATCCACAAAAAACATTCATTTTTTTATCAAAATCTATTCTAAACTCAATTTTTTCACAAAAACTCAATCAAAAACCCTATTTTTAAAAAAAATCAACAAAAACCATATGAAATTATTCAAATCTAAATCAAAATTGAATCAAATCAAATGAAAATAAATAAACTTACCTTTCCAAATCGAATTTAGCCTAGATTGGATATCCGTTACGCAAACAATGGATGAACAGTGCGCCCGCGGGTTCTTCTCAGCCGAATGAGTTCAAAAAAGAGACAAAAGTGTTTAATATATACTTTTTACAAATCGGATATTCGATCCAAATCGGATATCCAATTTGGATCGAATATTCGATGTGTAAAAGTAGCTTTGGTGTTTGGTATGGTGACACCCGAGCCTACAAAAAGTTAACATGTTCTTTTCGCGTTTTCTCGGATGATGAAAGACGTGTTTTTTTCCTCATTGCCACTTTTTGGCCCACCATTAATCTGCACATACCCTTTGGTCTTTAGGTTGAATGGGTACACCAACAAGCAAATCTCTAGAGCCCTTGGGAAATCCAAATCGCGGTGCTCCTCCATCACCAACTCCTCCCAACCTTCATTTCTTTCGAGCGGCTCCTTTCCTTTTGTGTAAGAAATCTCACACAAAATCTCCAAAATCCTTCTAAAAAAGGGCCTCCCTTGTGATTTCAAACCCCTTTTCAAGGTTAAAAATCATCTCGAGCCTCTCTTAAAGATTCTAGAGACATCTTGCTAGACTTTGGAGTCTATAATATTGTTTGTTCTTGCAACACACCTTATATAGGTGAAACAAGTTGCTCATTTAGTACTAGAATCAAAGAGCATAGTGCTGACATTAGGCTTGAGCATGTCATTAATTTGGCTCTTGTAGAGCATTTCTCATCAACCAAATGTCATATTTGTTTGGAAGACACCAAAATTTTGTTCAAAGAGGACTTTCTCAAAAGGAAACTAAAAGAAGCCATAGAAATCAACAACCACCCCACAAACCTCAACCACGATGAGGGGTGGAATTTGATCCTCTCTTGGCAACCTCTTCTTTCAAACCTTAGGAGCCTCCATCCCCCTAGCCTCAATCGGTCTCTTTCTTAGCCTTGTCTTCCCTCCACCTGTTAGTGTAATTAATATTTAATTACACTTGCATAACTTTACTTAGGTATATTTTAATTCCTAGGTTAATTATTCTCATCTTTATCTTGTTGAGCTATCTTGTTGCTCAAGATAAGATTAGGGTTATGCATATAAAGCAAATCATTCTCATGTAATTATGAATTCTTGAATAATATTATTTGCACATCTTTTTGCAATAGCTTTGATTTTTCTATTTTTCTCTTCTATGGAAGGTTTTTTGGTTTCCATGTCTGATCTTGGCTTCTAACATGGTATCAGAGCCTTGATTTTGTAGCCCCTTCTCGTATTTTGGAGAATTTCATGCAGAGCACGTTCGGGGTTCCTCAGGGGTTTTATTCCTTGAGCATATTTATGAAGCATCTTGGATCAAATTGAGGTTTTCCATTAGATTCAGAGCACTTGAAAAATTCAGAAATGGCTTTTATTTCATTCATTTTGGTCACCATTTGCCAGATCTGCGAGGGTTTTAAGCTCAGTGATTTTTCTGAGAGATCTGTGGGTCGCCTAATTTTTTGGGCATTTTGGGCCAAAACAGACCTCGCCATTGGATTCGTAGCACCCAAAAACCCCTATTTTCATATAAAATTTGTCCAATTTGGACATAGTCAACTAGGGAAGCAAAAAAAGTTGTCTGAGGGTCGTATGCCCCCCAGGCACGGTTTTCGAGGTTCAAATTTAAAATCAAAAATCAAAAATAAAAAAAAAATCAAAAAGCGGTGAATTTTTCACCGTGGCCAGTATAAAATCCCACCACCACCACATCTCTGCCAGGCGGCCACCATCCCACCACCACTGCCGGCGGAATCCTCCAACGCTCCGCCGCTCCCTATTTAAGCCCCCGTGGGCGCACTGCAAACAACCGATGGTCATATCGGGGACCGGGAGCCGGCCCCAAGCCCCCGTTAGTAGCTCCAGCCCCTGTGGTGGTCACACATGGGCGACTAGGGGCCACGCCCAGCACCCAGACTGACAACCCCCTGGTCTGCCCAGGTGACCAAGGGCATTTATTTTTTAGCCCTTGAGCACTGTAGAAGGGCATATTGGGCAAAATTAGAGCAGTTTCATGGAATCGGCCATAAATTTTGCATATGGCGTCGTCCTTTTGCAAACGATATATCGTCGGAAAGCTGGTTCTGAGCTCTATGCAATGGTGTAGGTGTGGTTTTTTATTTTTTCTTTTTTAATTCCTTTTTCAGCCTTAGAAGTCGCATGTTTCTATTTTCACTCTGGGAGACATATCTTTTGACTCACTTATCTGTTTTTCGCCATTCTTGTGGCGTTGGAAAGCTAGTTCAGTCCTATACATAGATTTGAGGTCTTTTTTTCTTTTCTATTTATGCATATTTTTCATTCTCTCCTTTTACAATCATTGGGTTATTTTAATAAATGAACTGAGATAAAGTTCCATAAGAGGGGGTTTCTTGCATAATAATCTGATTAGAGTGTGCATGCACTTTGATCTTCATATTGTTTTGATGATAGCTCACATGGGTTATATCTGGTTTCTTAGTTTCTTTTGGCCACATTTTTGCTCTAGCTTGACACATCAAATTCACATCGGTTCACACTTTAGATTGAGAGCTTATGGTTATTGATCTGCATTAGTTCAGATCCTTCTTAGTTTGAGGGCCATGTTTTTATGGTTAATGTTCCAAAGTATTTATGGTACTTGTTCCCATGGAATAGTTTTAGTCTCAGTTTGGCATTGGCATGGAGATACACGGTTTCTAGATTCTGTCATCATTTCATCTACTGTTGCTTCACAGATTCCAGGGTTGTTCCAGTTTGTGAGTTTTCCAGTGTTCCGTGGCATCGGGTCTGTTGTCGCATTATTATGATTCTACCTGAGTTCTTCAGTGACTCTCATTTGGTTTCTTGTAGACAAAAGTATCTTTCCTTGCTTGTCGGATTGTGGTTCCAGTGTTACTCCACAGTGTTCTTCTAATGCTTCTTTGCAGTAGCCATCTCATTGTAGGGGGGTTGTGTCCCACTGGTTTTTCCTTCTCTACCTCATTATTGCATTTGTACATGGGTACCTTATCATGGCCTTGTTTCCAGGACCCATTCATGCTTTCTTGCATTCATCTTAGTTTTAGGTGCATGCTTTTTTAGTCTCCCTAAGTTGCACTTATGGGGGGGTGTTAGTGTAATTAATATATTAATTACACTTGCATAACTTTACTTAGGTATATTTTAATTCTTAGGTTAATTATTCTCATCTTTATCTTGTTGAGCTATCTTGTTGCTCAAGATAAGATTAGGGTTATGCATATTTTGCTTTTATAAAGAAAATCATTCTCATGTAATTATGAATTCCTGAATAATATTATTTGCACATCTTTTTGCAATAGCTTTGTTTTTTCTGTTTTTCTCTTCTTTGGAAGGTTTTTTGGTTTGCATGTCTGATCTTGGTTTCTAACTTTTTTTGTCCCACTGGGTTTTCCTTCTCTACCTCATTATTGCATTTGTACATGGGTACCTGATCATGGCCTTGTTGTTGGGACCCATTCATGCTTTCTCGCATTCATCTTAGTTTTAGGTGCATGCATTTTTAGTCTCCCTAAGTTGCACTTATGGGGGGTGTTAGTGTAATTAATATTTAATTACACTTGCATAACTTTACTTAGGTATATTTTAATTCCTAGGTTAATTATTCTCATCTTTATCTTGTTGAGCTATCTTGTTGCTCAAGATAAGATTAGGGTTATGCATATAAAGCAAATCATTCTCATGTAATTATGAATTCCTGAATAATATTATTTGCACATCTTTTTGCAATAGCTTTTCTTTTTCTTTTTTTCTCTTATGTGGAAGGTTTTTTGGTTTGCATGTCTGATCTTGGTTTCTAACACCACCCTCCCCCCCCTTTGTCTCCCCCTTGTCTTTTTCCCCTTTTGTGTCAATCCCTTCCCCTCCGCCCTCCCTCCAACCCTTCTTCCCTCCTAGCTGGGTTCCCTCTCTTTGCTTTCCTTGTTCTCTTGGTTTCTCCTCTTTCAAGTTACTTCTTCTCAAAGGCAAGGCTCTTTTTATTAATTTTTATGTTTTAATTGTTGTAGTTATTTTTGTCTAATCCATTATATTTTATTTCTTTATAGGTGCATTTTCTCTCACTAATGTTTTACTTATTAAATGCATTTTATTTCTATATGACTAGTTGCAATATATATATATATATATATATATATATATATATATATATCATTTATGTGTGCATATTTTGTAGTATATATATATAATAGATACATTTTATATCTTTCTTGTATGCATTTTTTGTAATATATGTCATATATCTTTGTGTTGTATCCTAATATATATATATAGATATGTATGCATTTTTTTGTAATCTATGTAATTTATCTTTGTATTAAATATATATATATATATATATATATATATATACTAATATTTCATTATAAATATACATGTAATATGCCTTTGTTTATTTATATATATATATATATATTATAATTTCATTTATTCATAGTTAAATATATATATATATATATATATATATTTCATTATACATATTAAGTGCATTACATATATTTAGATCTTCTTTCTTTCTTATTTTGTAATTTTCTTTTTTGTCATTTGTTTGTTTAATTTTCATTCATTGATTATTGCATTTATTTAGCTTCGGGTTTCATTTCGTTATATATATATATATATATAGCTTTATTTCCTTTACATATTTATAATACTGAACAATAAGGGAATGGGTGCTTTATGGCCTAGGTCATACAACACCACTCTTCTCCTATTATCATTCAAATATGCCCTAGGATCCCAAATTGGATTGAATGTCAACACAAAGGTGAGTCAATTCTCAACATGGAAGACCTAGGGGGGGTTCTTTAGGCTTTGAAGGGTTCACCACCAAGCAAAATATTGGAAAAGACAACTCAACATTCAACTCACAAAACCTAGTAATGCAAGCTAAATGGTGGATGCAAATGAAAAAATTAAGTAACAAAAAGTTAGGATGTATGTACCTGGGAAGTCTGGAAATGTGATAAGGATTTTGGAAATGCAAAAATGTTGTCAAAATTTTCTAGGGAGAACAAATACGCCATTTTTATTGTCTTAGTCCCACTGCTATTTTTCAGGGGAAATGCAAAATATTTGGATGTTGAAACATAATCTCAAAGAATCTTTGCAAAATACCAATTCAAGGACTAAGATGCCCTTACTACCGACTTAGTCCAAATTTGAATTTTTAAAATCTCTGAATGTGATCCTGAGGTTCAATGCTTGCACTTCCTTCTTCCTAGATCTCAGGTTTTGAAACTTCTAGATCTGGCCTATAGGTGAGTTTCCATGAAGATGACAACTTTGCAATTTAAATGATCATCAAGTCTTCAACCTAAATCTGCAAACAAAAACATGTAAGAGAGGAAAAAATTGTTGATTGTTAGTAAGTGGGGGTTTTCCTTGGTCAAACCCTTTGTTGGTAATTAAACCTTGGAAGGAAATAGAATAATGGAGGGAAATGATGAATGAACAAAGTGTTATATTGCAACTCACCAATGTTGAAAAATGAGGTGTTTATGTAGCTTAATAATTTGTAAAACTTTATTATTGTTGATCTAAATATGTATTCTTTGTTACATATTCTTTGTGGATGATTATCTGGTTATTTTATTTTATCATTTGTAGAATGAAGATAGAAGGTTGTAGAAGAATTAGACAAGATATTAGAAGATACACAACATATACCGTGGAGAAACCCTTTCGAGGAAAAACTCCACCAAGAATCAATGTATTATTTAATCACATAAGTAGATTACAACAATTCCAATCCTTACTTTAGATGCTTCTTTTTCCTTCACCAAATCTTCTTCACAACTTGCAATAAAACTGATAATCACTCTCTTCAACTTGCTTGAGATAAATAGACAATAAACAACTTTGTAAACTCCAAAGAGTTACAATTACAAAGCTCAATCCCTATCTCACAAAAGGTACACCTATCTCTTGCAAGTAGAGTTCTACCATGAAGAACAATTCCAAAACATGTTCTTCATCCATTTGGGTGTCCCAAATTGAAGTCACAACTGAACCTTGATTCTGTAGATATCTTCAAGGCCTATCCTCAAAGTAGGCGCCCAAGAGTGTACCCACTTAACTTAGCCTTCTGAAATATCTTAGCATGCAAAAGAGTTAACTACAAGAAGCCAACTTGGGCGCCCAAGGTGGGTCCAAGTCATTCTCTGCTAACTAAAACATATCTCTCCACCATTCATGCAAGAATGGTCATCCCTTGTTAACTAAAAGTAATCACCTGTTATCTATCATGCAACTCAAGTCATTAGTCATGCATTCCAAGTTAACTGAAGTCAACTAGCATTCAACTAAAACTAACTGAAGATATAACTAAACCATAACTAAACTGAACTGAACTGATCTAAACTGAACTAAACTTATCTAAACTGAATTGAACTTCATTCATGTAAACATCAATCCCTAACACCTAGGATTTTTACATGCATTACAAAAGTGTTATCTTTTACTCGAAACAATTAACTGAACTCAAGGTGAGTGTCACCTTCCATGTGGCCACCCTATGTGTTCCTATTATTTAGGAACTCATAATGGATGCCCTCACATGCTCCTAACATTTATAATTAATTACAAATGTCAATTAACATGATTAATTCATTCAATATTAATCTCTTTCTAATCCTAGTGTTGGGGAACACTTTCTAAGGACTTAGGAGATACATGAAATAAATAATATTTAGGATTGCAATTAAATGAAATTCTATTTCCAACATTCTCCCACTTGACATTATACATTGCAATTATTCTAAACAAGGAATATTATTATAAATCAAGTACAAGACTCAAGGCCAATGGCCTTCTTGCACCAACTAATCAATCCATGCCAACTTCAAATGCAACCTGCATAATCATGAAGCTCCAAGAATATGATTAAAACCAAGAGAACTTATCTGTAGGAACTAGTTTCATAAGATAATTTGCAACATTAATTAAAGTGTCAACTTTCTCAATTAATACCTTCCCATTCTCAACCATTTCTCACACAAAGTGATACTTGACATCAACATGCTTAGTACAAGCATTCATATACATAGGATTTTTGGCTAAACACATAGCACTCTGACTATCACATTCAAGTTTAACTTACTTGCAATTAAAACCAATACCTTTCCCAAGTCTCTTTATCCAAACTGCCTCTTTGGAGGCATGTGAAAAATTGCCGAGTGTGTTGAACTCACGTTCAACCAAGGTGTAGGCTTCTCGTTCTTTTCTGTTGAAAATAACTTTTCTTACAAGTAACATTCCAACATACATCTCTTACCATAAGAGAAATCAAGCATCACCTATTTCTCCAAGTATCCATGAGGACATGTAACCAACCAATCCATGCCAAACTCCAAATGCAACATAGCACTTTCATGAAGTAATCAAGCAAATGATTAATGTACACAATACTTAAGAGAACTACACAAGATCAATCTCAAAGCTCCAATCTTGAACATAAACATGTATGAAATCCATGATCTAACCATCTCCTACTAGGAGATCACATGCACCATAACATATATACATCATGGTCTCAAGAGAACATGTAATATGCCAAACTCTAAATGTGTATCAAGAGTATACCATGACATCATAACAAATACACTCTAAACTAGAAGAAAAACCATATCCACAAACACATGAAGATAACCTTACCAATGATGCATCCACATCACTGCCAACAACTCCCACTGAACCGTCGTACCGTGTCACACAGGGAATCATGACTACCATCCTCTCCATGACGATCACTCTGTAACATCAAGCAAAGAGTTATCAAAAACAATATTAGCTGAAATAACCAATGCATCATTATTGTCATTTGAGGATTCCTCTATAGAAGAATCAAAACTCTCTTTCTTGTTCTTACAATCCTTCTTGACATGTCCTGGTTTCCCACAGTTCCAACAAATTACCTTACTCTTCTTACCAGGGGTTTTAGACCGTCCTTTAGACTTACCCTTTCCTTACTTGTCTCCCTTATGTTCCTTTTTCTCAGGCCTACCTTTTACAAACAAGGCATCTTGGATTCCCTCTTTAGACTTCCTCCTCATCTCCTTTGATAGGAGAGTAGGAATTATATTGTCCATCTAAGGATCTATACCACTAGGTCACTGATAGCACCAATTAGATTTTCCCAAAACTCTGGTAAAGAACAAAGTAACAAAATGCATAATTTATCTTCATCTTCTAGCTTTACATCTACAAATGCTAATTGAATTAGAATCAAATTAAAAGCATTCAAATGATTTGCGACAAATTCACCATCTTTCATCTTTAAAGAATACAACTGTCTTTTTAGATACAACTTATTAGTAAGAATTTTAGTTTGATAAATATCACCTATTCTCTTCCACAACTTATATGCAGTAGTTTCTTCTGAAACATTCAAGAGAACAACATCAACAAAACATAATCTTATGGTCCCTCGTGCCTTCTTATCAAGCTTAGCCCAATCCTCATCTGACATCATTATAGGTGACTTTGTCTCATTACCAATATCTAGCCATTAATCTCTCTCTTCAAGGAGATCCTTCATTTTTAATTTCCACATCTCATAATTAGATCCATTGAACCTTTCAATATATAAACGAGAATTTATTGTAACAAAACTTGTTTTCCAAAATCAACAAATAACAAAAATAATAAAAGCTCCCACTACAGCCAAAAAACCTCCAATCTTTTACGAGAAAGGTGTCCCAATACTCTACCCAAACTCGACTCTGATACCACATGTTGAAAATTGAGGTGTTTATGTAGCTTAATACTTTGTAAAACTTTATGATTGCTGATCTAAATATGTATTCTTTGTTAGTTGGATTATTTGTGGATGATTGTCTGGTTAGTTCATTTTATCATTTGTAGAATGAAGACAGCAGGTTGTAGAAGAATTAGGTCCAGGATATTAGAAGATACACAACATATACCATGGAGAAACCCTTTCGAAAAAAAACTCCACCAAGAATCAATGTATTATTTAATTACAGAAGTAGATTACAATAATTCCAATCCTTGCTTGAGATGCTTCTTTTTCCTTCACCATATCTTCTTCACAACCGGCAATAAAACTGATAATCACTCTCTTCAACTTGCTTGAGATAAATAGGCAATAAACAACTTTGTAAACTCCAAAGAGTTACAATTACAAAGCTCAATCCCTATCTCACAAAAGGTACACCTATCTCTTGCAAGTAGAATTCTATCATGAAAAACAATGCCAAAACATGTGCTTCATCCATTTGGGTGTCCTAAACTGAAGTCACAATTGAACCTTGATTTCGTAGATATCTTCAATGCTTATCCTCAAAGTAGGCGCCCAAGAGTGGACCCACTTAACTCAGCCTTTTGAAATATCTTAGCATGCAAAAGAGTTAACTCCAAGAAGCCAACTTGGGTGCCCAAGGTGGGTCTAATTCATTCTTTGTTAACTGAAACATATCTCTCCACCATGAACATGCAAGAATGGTCATCCCTTGTTAACTGAAAGTAGTCACGGTCTGTTATTTTTCATGCAACTCAAGTCATTAGTCATGCATTCCAAGTAAACTGAAGTCAACTATCATTCAACTAAAACTAACTAAGGATAATTGAACCATAACTGAACTGAACTGATCTGAACTAAACTGAACTGAACTTCATGCATGTAAACATCAATCCCTAACTCCTAGGATTTTTACATGCATTACAGAAGTGTTATCTTTTACTCCAAACAGTTAACTTAGCTCAAGGTGAGTGCCACCTTCCATGTGCTCCTATTATTTAGGAACTCATAATGGATGCACTCACATGCTCCTAACATTTAGAATTAATTATAAATGTCAATTAACATGATTATTTCATCCAATATTAATCTCTTTCTAAACCTAGTGTTGGGGAACACTTTCCAAGGACTTAGGAGATACGTGAAATAAATAATGTTTAGGATTGCAATTAAATGGCATCCTATTTCCAACAACCAAACCCTTGCTATGAAATCTACAAACTTGTGTGAGGTGGCTAGCTTGAATGTAGATCTTGAATCAAAGTAGTGCTTGATAGATCTTGACTTGAATTGCTTGCTTGAATCAAAACCCTACATCACAAATGTTAGCTCAAAAATACACATGATGCAAGAATATCTTTGATAGGATGCTTGAATCTTGATGATGGCTCCAAATGCTTGATGAACTACTCTTAAATGCTCTTGTGAACTCAATTATGCTATTAGGAATGCTCATTCAACTTGCTTGGTAAGAAATGAGTGAAATAAACTTGTATTTATACTTATCTTTGCTTAATATCCTGAAATTACACCACACCAAGCCGACATATGAAATCATTAATTAAAGGAGGCTAAATCTCGCCAAGATTTGAAATTAAATCCCGAAAATAACTTAAGGGGGGGCTAAGATGCCTTAGGTGGCGCCTTAGTCCCGAGGCATGAAACTCGGGACACATACTTGAAAAAGGGGTCCATTTAAGTTGCATTTGAAAAGAGGGTCCCAAGACCTTTGGAGGACAAAGAAACCCTAGGTGGCGTCTTAGTCCTAGTCAAAAAATCAGGGACGCACAGCCAGAATCATTAAATTATCATTTACCCTTTGATGTTTGTCGAGATTAGCCATAAAAATATACAATTTATTAGGCTTGTGGATGCAAAATAGGACCAATTAAGACATAAATAGGGATAAATAAAGCAAGGCAAGCCCAAACAAGTTTGAAAATGCAAGGGTATGCATTTTCCTACACTACAAATATATATTAAGTGCATTCATATATTTATTTACATATATTTAGATCTTCTTTCCTTGTTATTTTGTATTTTTCTTTTTTTGTCATTTTCTTGTTTTCATTTCTTTTTTTAATTTTCATTCATTGATTATTACAATTATTTAGCTTTGGTTTTTAATTTTTCATTTCTTTGTTTAATTTTCATTCATTGATTATTGTATTTATTTAGCTTCAGGGTTCATTTATTGCATTTATTTAGCTTCAGATGACCTCCTTTTTTCTCTTATCTCTCTCTAGTTCCCCCTTGTGGCTTTCTCCTCTTATTCTAATAATTATTTGGTTTGTCTTTATTTTATGCTTAGGCTTCTCCTTGTTTCCATTGATTCTTTTACATTTAATTATTTGTATTTATTTATTTAATTGTTTAATGGTTTCATATCTTTATCCTTATGCATTATTTTCTTTATTCATGTTCTTTTTTCATTATTTTTTCTCACTCTTCTCTTGAGTATGCATTTAGTGTATCCTCTTTATTTGATTTTCCATTATTTATTTTACTTATGTATTTTTAGAGTCTCCTTGTATATTGTGCCAACCCCTCTCCCTCTCAACCCTTCTTAAAAATGGTTTGGGTCTGCAACTTACCACTTTTTATCTCCTTTAACTCGTTATCCTCATGATGGATCACATAGTGTGATTTGAAACGTTGATGGAAAAACTTGTACACAATCGAATCCATAAACAACATAATTATAGTCAATATGGATTGTGGAAATCTCATATCATTAATGAAGTAGAAATGCCAATTCATTATATCATTAAAGGTGAGAAGATTAAGGGAAGACTTGTACCTCATTGACAAGGCAACATTCAATTTGAAATTCAACTAAGATAGTCTGTCACTTCACGATTCTTATGCTTGCTTTCATTTTTACTATTAGATGGATAAGACACATTGATTTCTTTGAAATTTGTCTCACTTGAGAAGAAATTACAATTCTAAATTTTTTGGACTACTCGAAGTAGTTGGGTGGGGGAGCAATAATATTGTCATATGTCTCAATTTGAATAAATGTGTTTAGCAGGGGTTGACTTTTCAACTCAATTGTGGTCACCAACATGAACGATGACCCTTTTAAGTTGGTGAATGAAACATTGTAATTGGAAGAGGGTTATTAGTGTCTTTATACTCTATAAGAATTATTTTTGAGTAGATTTTTGTGAGTTAATTGATATTTTAGTATATATGTGTGTGTGTGTGTGTGTGTCTTGATATTATTAAGACTTATTTTTTAAGTATATTTTTGTGACAATTAATTTTTGAGTTATAAATTTTGATGAGGAAAAATTTAGTCAATATATATATATATATAGTCAACTTAGTAATATTGTCGACAGAGAAAATAAAAGTCAGCGGTTTGAATAGTTTATTATTATGCCGAGAGGCGTAAGCCTACAATGGCAGCACAACCTCTATAGGAGGCTAGCAGAAATAACGGTGTAAGAAAAAAGAAACCATTCGTATTCTGCATGGTAGGAAGAGTGGTTTGTGCTGTCGAAATGCTGGCTAGCATTGCCTGGCATTATATAACGGATGAGAATTCAGAGTCATACGATGAGAGAAAATAGTCAGGGAAAAAAGTCCAAGAAATGTCCAGCACAAGTTGACAATGGAGATGAAGTTCAAGAGTTTTTATCGATCCTCATATTAAAAGGAATAACCAAGTACGTGATGTCATTCAATGCCCGCTATTTTTCTCAGCAGGTTCCAGGAACATGGCGTTGGATGCTTGGAGTTACAAGATCACCTGCTGTATTATAGTTGGTTTTGGTTATATGTATGCATGAATCTCCTCGCTGGCTATATAAAAATGTTGGTTTTTCTCTATTTCCATGTCATTTTTGGGTATAAACATGCAATCTGCAACTTGACTTGCAATCTACTTTGGATTTTCTAACAAACAATCACAATACTTATATTTGTTTTTGCACCAGCAACACAATTTTTTTAGCATAGACTTGATTGTACATAAGCTTGCAACCTGCAACTTTCAATCTTTTGCATACAGATAGCATACGATTGCTGTGTTAACATCTATAGAATAGAGTTGAGGAGTCTGTTGTGATCCTAATTTGAAAGGATTTATCCAAAATAAGAGGTGGGAAACGAGGTTGCAGCAATGAGAGAAAGCCATTAGATTAGGGGAAAAAGATGAAAAAAGATTGGAGAACAAACTTTTAACATTGATAAGATCTTCAGACCTTAGAGTAGCTTTGGTCTGAAATTGAATAAATGTGTTTAACAGGGGTTGACTTTTCAACACAATTACAACCACCAACATGAATGATGGCCTTTTAAGTTGGTGAATAAAACAGTGTAATTGGTAGAGGGTTATTAGTGCCTTTATATTCGACAAGACTTATTTTTTGAGTAGATTTTTGTGAATTAATTGATTTTTAAGTTTGTTACAAATTTTGATTAAAGGGAGGAAAAAATTAGTTAGTGCGCGTGTATATATATATATATATATATATATATTCAAGACAGTAATATTGTAGAGGGACAAAATAAAAGTTAGCGGTTTGAATAGTTTATTTTTATACAGCGTATACAACCATCACAATAATGAAGAAGGTTCAAACACATACCCTTCTACTTTCAAAGAAATAAATTTATAATTTCAATAATCATTTTTTAACAATCAACATGTTGTACATGCTAACTTTCTACATATCATCTAAAAGACCATGAAATTACCACAAAAATTACCATGAAATCAATCAATTTCTCTACAAATACAACAAAAAACATATCAACTATAAACATATAATAATAAAAAAAAAAGGACTGAAACTCAAATAATTAGCCGAAAGACTACATATAGTGTGAGATTTGAACTTGAAACAAGTCTCACCCTTGCAAACCACTATTGAATTGTTGGAAAACAAGTTTCCTCACTGTTTGCCTTACGGTGGACCCCGCATAAACAGGCACCGCGTTCAACACGTGCCGGTTGTTTACGCGGAAAAGAGAAAAACCAGTGTCGCTTTGAATGGAGTTCTGATCCCGCCTCACTTCTTTAGCTCACCGTTGTTAAATACCCACGGCACTCTTCTTATCTGGGAAATCTAAGCTCTCTACCTTTTCTACTGGAGAAGCTTTTTAGTTTTTCCTTCTCTCCGCTTCGCGTGTTTGTGCCGAAGAAAAAATGTTTTTTGACTTTAGATGCCGAACCCCCTCTTAATTGGTCACTCCACGATTCCCATGCTTGCTTTCGGTTTGTGAAAAGTAAGTGATGCATTTTTTTGGGTAATTGAATCGCTTTTTCCAATAGAAAGAGTTTGCGCCTCACTGGGAAGAACTTACAATTCTAAATTTTCTATGACTGCTTCAAGTTAGGTATTGTCTATATAGCTCCTAGCCATAGAGTGTAACCCTATTTATTAATTTATTGAAAATCAGAATATAATGTATTTTTTATTTTCAATTAATTAATAAATACAGTCAAATGTGCATTCTATTGGCTTGGTAGACGTTACCTTGAAGCTGTTAGGTGAGGGACCAAAAATCTTGTGAGAGTTTTCGAATTGAATTCACAGCGGAAAAATTCACCATAAGTAAAATTCACCAAAAGCTGTTAGGTGGGGGACCAAAAATCTTGTCAGAGTTTTTGAATTGAATTCACAGTGGAAAAATTCACCGCCATGACAAATTCACCATAAGTAAAATTCACCACCAGCAATTTACCGCCACAGAAAATTAATCCAAATATATATTTTTAAAAATGTTAGGTGAATTGCAGATTAATTTGTCATGGCTGTGAATTTTCCTGTGGTGAATTGTTGGTGGTGAATTTTTGGTCTGTGAATTGTTGGCGGTGAATTTTCCTAGAGTGGGATGAGTGTGATTAGCAAAGGGTTATTCGTGTCTTTGTAAGACTTATTCTTTTAGTAAGTTTTTTTATGAGTTTTTAAAGATGGTTATAAATTTTGATTGAAAGGAAGGAAAAACAAAATCAGTAATAATTATAATGAATTGTTAATAATTATGATTTTAATTAATTAAAATAAATTAGTAAAAAGATTGTTAATATATATTTAATCAAGAAGGACAAAATAGAGGTCACTAGTTACAACTATTCATTTTTAAACAATCTCTACAACAACGCAACAACCACAAGATTCAAACCCACACCCTTATACTTTCAAACAAATAGACTTATTGTGCATTAATTATTCTTTAACAATCAATATCTTTTACATGCTAACCTTTTACATATCATCTAAAAGAAGAAAGATTCAACTTTCAACTAATTATTTCTAACCAAAACAAATACAATTACATCAATCAATTTTTCCTAAATACAGAAACAACATATCAACTACATACACATAATTTTAAAAAAATTGAAACACACATTAAAAAAAATACATCTGAACCCACAACATGCCAATTATTTAATTACTAATTAAAAATAAATAAACATACGAACTTACTACTTTCAACAAAATGAATTATCATTCGCAACTAAAATAATAAATAGTTAATATTTTAAAATAAAATACATTTATTTTATCATTAAACAATGTGATCATTGAAACGATGGAACTTCAACAAAAGATACATCATACTCAACATACGGATTCCTGACTGTTTTCCTTATGGTGGACCCCATATAAACAGCCACCCTGTTCGACTCGTGCCGCTTGTTTACGCAGGTAAGAAAAAAGCCATTGTCGATAGAATACAGCTTTGAATGTTACTATATTTTCAATGTTTGTTAAGATTTATAATATATTGAAGAAAGTGATTAATCTTTTGTATTGTATAATCATTTTTTTATAATAGGCTGGAGGGCCAAAATACAAAGTTCCTCTAGGATGAAGAGATAGCTTGAAGTTTGCCTCTCAAGCAACCACACTTGCAAACATTCCAACTCCAAACTTTAGTGTCTTAGACCTCATTGATTTTTTTGCTTCCAAAGGCCTTGATGTCATCGACCTTGCGGCTCTTTCAAGGTTCTCTCTACTTTTACTCATTTTGTTTAGAAGTAGATAGTCAACATGTTTTTTGTTATTTAAGACGTTCAATATTTAAATAATACTTAAATTTTTTTAGATTAAATTTTAATGATTGTTCTAAGTGATGATTGGTTGAAGTAGGAAACAAGGCCCACCAAATCTCACTTAATTAGGATATAAAAACTATTAAATAGAATATTCTTTGAATTCAATATGTATTATTTTGCATATGTTTTGAATTGCTTTCCATTTTGTACATAGACATTGTATATAAATTGGATTTTATTTTTGACGTTGGATGAGTATAGGTGCGCACACCATAGGAATAGGGCATTATGTGTCTTTCGAGGAACGATTATACCCCACGCAGGACAACACACTTGCTAAGAGCTTTGCCAAGGACTTGAAGGTCACCTTTCCAACCACAAATGTCACTAACACCACCGTATTGGACATTCGCTCACCCAATGCATTCGACAACTCATATTACATGAACCTGAAGCATCAAGAGGGTTTATTCACATCTGATCAGGATCTTTACACAAACTCCCGCACTAAACAAATTGTCAAAGACTTTGCCCAAGATCAAGATCTCTTCTTTGAGAATTTTACTTTGGCCATGGTAAAAATGGGTCAGTTGAGCATAGTGACGGGAAGCAAAGGGGAAATTAGAACCAATTGTTCGGCTCGCAATCCAACTCCTTCCATTAGCACTGTGGTGGAAGAATATAGCAATTTCGCATAGCTTTAATCTTCACCCACTTTACAAATCTTCTCGTTTTTAGAATAGAATATTGTTCTAATGTCGTAGATATATTGTTAATTTAGTTTTGTTTTGAATAATGTTGCTTTAACGATCTTATTTGTTATGAACTTGAAATGCAAGCAAGCTTATTAATACTTTGGTCTTTTTTTGAGGGCTTATTGTTAAATATTAATTTATATTTATAGGTAAAAGATAACTTTTTGTTATAAAAATATGATAATTATTTATTATTTTTATGTAATTTATTTAATGAATTAATTAGAGTTTAAGGTTTTTTTAATGTATGTTAGAGCATTTGATCATTGATTTGTTTATAATTTAAGGTTTTTTGAATGTTTGTTAGAGCATTTGATCAGTGATTTGTTTATAATTTAAGGTTTTTTTTTTTAATATTCTATTTTAAGTTGCATTTTCTGTTTAGGAATTTTACTGTATTTTGAAATCATGTGAATTTTTTGATGGATTAACTAGGATTTTTTTTATTTTGGAACTTCTTATGTATATTAGGACGCTCTATCATTGAGATACTAGTTTTCTTTATTTTGAGTGGAACTCATTCTCCAATATATTTTGGATAAATAAAATATAAATTGTCAACTATTTAATGGTTAGACATTTGATTTCGAATTTGTATTGTCTTTCTATTAAAATAAACAAAATTTTAACATACAAATCAATGGATTAAGTTGTGATAGTTGGAACTCATATTATACATGTGTTTATTTTTTATGAGTTGTGATTTTTTTATGACTTATTTTATTTGTACTAATATAATTTTTCTCATAATTTATGAGGAAGTTAAGACTATGTTAACAGATCTTTAATTTGTTTACTTATACCAATAAAAATAAGTGAGATTTAAATGAATTAGGTATTATGTTGCTAGGGAAGTGCAATGTATGGAGGACTTAAATTTGATGATTATATGGTTGTTGTATGTAGGAATCTTTCTCAAAAAAATATAATCAAATGTTCAAAAATATTGTATTACATCAAACAGATTTTTAACATATTATCAAAACTTATATAATATAATGATGATATATGCATTTGGTTTTTATATAATTTTATGTTTATTAAAATGTCCTAATTTATTTTAATGGCACTTTTGAATGGATAGTTGTCATACAAAATTTATGATGATATATATTTGATATATAATATATATAAATTTATTATTATTTGATAGGCTTTCTTTTAAGTGGACTTGCTAGTCTACATTTCATTGGCAAACCTGTCTCATGCTTGAAAATAGGTTTAGCTCGTTGTCCAATAGTCTTGATGTCATTGGGAAAGTTGTCACACTATTAATAGAGGTAGAAGATATTTAAAAATGTTGGTTTCTAAAGTGGACATTGATTTATATAGAAATTACCAATATCATGCAGTTGAAACAATCTTCATGTCACTCTTTGAAACAAAGTCTAACTCACAATCACTCATGTCTAATCTCTTAAGGGTGAAAGCCTATAAAAAAACTTGTCTCACATCTCTAATTGTTTAATGGATATGAACCATGGTGGAAAGCAAAAGAGGTGAGAGGAAAAATATTATGGATTTGAATGCAATAATATAGATTCAGATTTGATTTCCAAATTTTCCTACTAATGCATGCATTGTTTTCCATAGTCATGCTTTCTCGTCGACCTTGATGTTATATCCAACTTGTAGATAAATACATCTGGCTCTTAACGTGTATTCATCAATCCATCAATGTCCTTCGGGTAAAATACCTATGAAATTATGATAGTTTCTAGAAATTTTGCATTTTGATGAAATTACTAGTGAAAGGTTGAAAATTGTTTGGTTCTATGCTTGGGAGATAGAATAACAATCTTCCTTACTCTCATTTATTTTTACCCTAGAGATCTCAATCTAAAGTATGTAAAGGAGAAAGAGATCTTGAAATAGGGTTGTCCTAGGGTCTGATTATAAACTAAAGAGGGGTTCACCTCCAAGCTAGGGCTTGGAAAGACTTAGAATGAAATGCAAGACCTAATTATGAATTTTAATGATATGCAAGACTTAATTAAATGACCTAGAAATGCATGTAAATAAAAATAAAAAAGCTGAGAGATGAAAGGTGTGCACCTAGAAACCTGAAGAGGACTAGAATGAGCTTTGAAACACTAAAAATAATAAAATTAAGGCACACTGGGACTCATACGCCACTTATGTCGTATTAGTCCTAGACTAGGGTTTCTAGTTTGGAACAGGTTTCTAGCAGTGTAGATTTAGGATTTGCAAAAAATTGGAAATTTTCCTATAGTGGGACTCATACGCCACTTCTGGTGTATCAATCTCATTCTGCTTTTTTGAGAATTCAAATTTTAGATCTGTGCTCCAATCTTTGCTCTTCCCTTCCAAATTGATTTCTAGATTTGAACTTGCAAAAAGACCTACAAAATAGAATATATTGTTGATTTGCTTATGGAGGGTTTGCCTTAGTCAAACCCCTAGTTTGGTAATTAAACCTTGATAGAAATAATGAAACATGAACATGTAAATAGGAATGTAAACCCTAATCTTAAGTGTGTCTAAGATTAGGAAATATGAAATCCAATGCAACCCTATTCTATTGTGCTAGAATGAGATGCAAGAATGAAACATGGACATGAATGACTCACTTTGACAGATCTCTAATCATCCAAATGAGCCCTAATAATGCATGTACCTTCCTTAGGCTGAATGTAGAATGATAATGGAGGATGGAATCACTTAAGAAACAAGTCATTAGGCTTGGCTTGATGGCTAGTTGCATCTCCCCAACCTAGAATCCATCATGATTCACCATAGGCAGCCATTATCAACTATTGACAATGCTAGATCTTGAATGAAAGTGAGCTTGAAAACCTGCAAAAACACAATAATGTTGCTCCAAGGCTTCAACTTTGTTGATTACTTATTCTTGAATGCTCTTGTGAAGAATGCTTGAATGCTTGGATCTTGAAATTGCTCTTCTAAATTGTTGCTTAGATGAAATAATGACTTAGAAGCTTGTTTATATAGGCAATACTCCTAATTTACCGTTATTTATATCTCAAAGGCTAAAATCAACCAAAAATTTGAATTAAAAACTTGAATTTTCCTCTCAAACCCTAAAAAGGGCCCAAATTCAGGACTCATATGCCACTCTTGGCATATGGGTCCCACCTAGGAGGACTCATATGCCAGAAGTGGCATATGAGTCCCACCCTAGATTTTTGGGGTGGGTTGTTAGAATTTTCAATGCTTTTGTGGATTTTGTCAAGTTTTTAGTTGAAATAAGCCTCAAGATCCGAAATAAAGGGTCTTAGGGGCCTAGTAATGATGATTTAAAGGGGTATTTAATGCAAGGGTTCTAAAATAGGTCCAAATTAAGTGTGAAATTATACTATTTTCAAGAGCGTATAATTTTCTACACTACATTTAGCCCCCACTTTAGCACCCATATGATTCTTCATGCATATGTAAGCTAAAGGAATCTAAGCAATGAACTTCGTTCGAGAAAAGGATACTCATAATGCGGGAGAATGAAGTCCCCACTGTAGCTATCTGCAAAACCACAATGTTAGGAACTGCATCCTGCAACACAAATTCATTAGTCGTCCAAAAATCCTCTTATCTAACTCCTTCTAGACATCGAATTTGAGGGTAGATGTATGCCCCCCTTGATTCCTCTTGCCTTATGAAGGTGGAATCAAGGTAGTAGTCTAACCGCATCGAGTTAGCTAAGTCGTACGATCATAGGGTATTTCCAAGTACCATATACCACATAATGATAAAAATTTGATGAGAGCCGGAGTAGAATCATGATTCCAACGCAACCAACGACATCAAAAACAGAGTTCACTAGCCTCCAATATGCTAGTTTGAATGAAAGGCACTCTTAACCCTAATATAGTAAAAACCCTAATTTTAACATATATAAGAGTAAAAAGTGAGTTAATTTCTAATTATTTTGTCTTTTAACTTCTCACAATTTTATTTTGTGGAAGAGTAGGTGAAAATGTCGAGCCGACGAGAGTACAGGCGCCCGAGACTTGATATGCTGTGAGAGGAGGTAGTGCGAGGTGACCTTCAGCACCAAGCGAGTTGATTTTTTGTACCTTAGCTTTGTTTTTTTTATGCATTTCTAGGTTGATCTAAGACCCTGGAAGAAAGTACTCAAAGTGTCCCTTTTTTTTGCAAAGTGTCCCCTTTTTTTGTGAGGTGTCCCCTTTTTTTGCAGAGTGTCGGACCTTTTGTCGCGAAGTGTCTCGTTTCTTCGCGAAGTGTCCCAAAAGCTAAATAAAGTGTCTAGGACCTTTAGGAAAGTACACTAGAACAACTTTATCACACTTTTTGATTATTGATGTGAAGATTTTAGATTTTAAAATGCTTATAAGACATATTTTTGCTCTTTTTTGTTAGACACCCTCCCAGTCGCAACAACACCTCAGTGATAGGAAGTTTTATCGCATGCGAGACTTGGTCTCAACATTATCAGAGTTGGATGTTTAGACATTGTAGGCTACTGGTATCTACTGGGTGTACCTCATGCCTCCCATGAGGTACCATGATGCCATGCTGATGGTGTTAGCTGAGAGATGGAATGCTGACACCTATACATTTCACCTACCTACGGGTGAGATGACCATCACCCTGGAGGACGTTCATCGCATCCTTTGGGTTCCTATTCATGGCGAGATCGTATGCTTTGTAGGGGAGTGGTCATATTTATAGATGCGAGTTGATATGGGGTATTGCTTGGATGGACCGATTTGAGAGGAGATTGTGGAGCCACACATTGAGCTATCATGGCTACTCTGTATGTGATCTTCACTCTTGAGGCGGATTATGATTTTTATAGTAGCACTAGTACTCATCCCTGATGATCTGGGAGCACACTTAGACAAAGGCCTAGTCCACATGATAAGACAAATGGAGCACCACAAGATAGTATACACCTGGGGCTGGAGCATCTTAGCACATTTATATTATGATCTCAGCAGGTTTGCATATCATGAGGTGGACAGTATGGTGCATTGTACACTTCTACAGGTATGGTGTCTAGAGCATATCACATGCACTAGACTAACAGGATTCCCTTCGGTATCCGCCATCGGGAACCCTCATGCCTTTAGTTATCCACTAAGACGGGCATGGCAGTCCAGGGATATTCTATATTGGAGAGTTAGATTTGACCGCCTTGATCAAGAGGAGATCATGTGGAAACCTTACCAGTTGATACTACAATGGCCAAATGAGACTTTACAGTTGAGGAGGATGCAGAGAGAGATTTTTTCTAGACATATATGATTATGTAGTACGACCATTCTACTATGATCGTGTCATGCGATAATTTGGTCAAATTTAGGTAGCGCCAGTAGCACGACCCTTCTATAGGCGATTAGTGCGGAGTTCCTGGAGGCCAGAAGACACTAGAAAATTCACCTTTGATGATGTCATCACTAGTGACTCAGATGATAGTGACCATAACATGCCCCCAGTCTTCGACGCCGATGGCGCCAATACTACAGACACATATGAGGAGTGGTGGATAGTAGCACGACCTGCTCTAGTGTTCACCATGGATTAGTCGATGGGTTATGCAGGACCACTTCCATATCAAAGGGATGAGGAGGAGGATATAGTTGAGGATACAAGACTCAGGGCTTCCTACCTATTCACAGATGATATTGATGAGGACTACAACAAGGAGGTATACCCTGATTATGATGGAGAGGAGGAGGTCGAGGAGGAGGAGGAGCCAATGAGTGAGGGAAGCGACATGGCAGGCGAGGTTCTAGTTGCCCACGAGTGGGGAGATCCATCCCCCATTTGTGTTACCATATCACAATTGGTTAGTCGTAGCACATGGCAACACCCATGAGCGCAGAGAGGCTAGCACATCTTCCATGCCTCCTGCATAGGATGAGGCTATCTTTACACAGTCGACTAGAGACCTAGGTGATGACATTTTATTTATGATTATGCTTATGCTTTTAATTTCCATAAACATGTATATATATCATGATGTGTATTGATTAGTTTTATAATTTCTATCTTGCACCTGTGTTGTGAGAGATTTACATGACCTCTACTGACAGGTCACTATAGAGATAGTGCCCCCCATTCTTAGAGATGAGGTTACAGACTACATGCCCCCACCCATTGTGGAGCGGGACCGAGAGTTGTTCGAGCCTTATGTTAGACTGAGGGCAGCATATGAGGGTGCTACAAGGTGCATAGACCGAGCCGAGGCTACCTATGAGGAGATTTGGTCATCTCGAGGTTAAACAAAGGTCGAGACACTCCATGTAGAGGTAGCTAGGTTATAGGCAGAGAGAGATCACCTAGTGAAGGAGCACCGGGAGGCCATTGGACGAGCAAATGGTCTATAGTATGCATTGGATTCTCTTATTAGTTCTCAATCATGGTTGCATACCATCGTCTCTCGATGAACTATCTCTAGACAGATGCAATCACCAGATCCTGAGGGATCCAACAGTCACAGGCCATAGTAGAATTGTATATATTGATGACATGTACTTAAAAATTTTATATATATATATGATCATTTAATTTTTATGTTTATGTGTTCAATGTTAAATGGAAATGTGATTTATCAAATAATCTTTGTAAGACTATTTAATAAATGTCTCCATGATTTAACATGCTTTATGTGATCTAATTAAACTATTCTAGTTTATCTTAGATGTGACATTGTGATTGGGTATGTTATTCTAAATTAAATGCACCTATGATCTAAGTGTAGAACATTAAATGCATGTAATGATCTAATCACATAACACACAAGATGAGTTTTTGAATAGCATGCAACCTAAAGTAACTATCCAAAATTAATTTAAATAATTACTTTAGTATTCAAGACACACAAATAATTGTTTGTCAAGAATGAAGAATTGTGAGAGCACATAGATAGTCATCTACTAACTCTAATGCCACTACTTTATCATTCATACTATTCAAGAAGATTAGACATAGTATCGGCGAAAATGTGTGGCATTTATAGGTTCCTTAAGATGTGTACCATCCATTTTTGTTAACGTGTATGCTCTAGACCCATAACTTTGATTAATTATATAAGGTCCTAACCAATTAGGGCCGAATTTTCCTTTTTCAGTCAGTTCGGCATTAACGTTACGTTGATTTTCAAAGTTAACACCAAATCACCTTTATTGAATACACAAGGGATGACATGGTCTTTGTAACTACGCTGCAATTTTCTAGAATAAGCTTGAAGATGCTCAAGAGCATTAATGTGATGCTCATCAAGCATTTCAAGCTGATGCAATTGTTGTTCCTTATAAGTATTGTCATCAATAAGTCCTTGTAGAGTGATTCTTAATGAAGGAATCTCTAACTCCAAGGGCATTATCGCCTCAGTACCATAGAAAAAGTTATAAGGAGTAGTTCTGATGGAGTTTCTTATACTAGTATAGTAAGCCCATAATGCGTATGTCAACTGCGTATGCCAGTCTTTATTGTGTTTGTTTACTATTTTCCTTAATATTTGTTCAAGGGTTCCATTAGTTGATTCGGCTTGACCATTAGATTGCAGGTAGTAAGGTGTTGAGAAACGATGTTGGATGTTAAACATTTCTAAGAACTTCTTCACGTCATTATTCTGAAATGGTGTCCCATTGTCCAAATCCAACGCAGAAGGAATTCCAAAGCGGGCAATGATGTGTTCCAATATGAAACGACATATTACATCGGTAGGTGTGGAATGAAGGGGAATGGCTTCTACCCATTTTGTGAAATAATCTATTGTAGTTATTATAAAGGTGTGTCCAGTGGAAGAAGGAGGTGAGATTTTTCCAATTAGGTCCAGTCCCCATACTGACAACGACCAAATATGAATTTGGGCCTAAAGCTTAGAAGTGGGAGCATGAATCAAATTGCTATGTTCCTGAGATTTGCGACATTTCTTAACATATTTGAAGCAATATTTTTTCATATGTATCCAATATTATCCTATGCGGACAAGTTTTGGAACTAATGATCTTCCTCCAAAATGACCTCCACAAGCACCTACATGAGCTTCTTCAAGTGCTATGGGGATTTCAGATTCTTTAAGGCATCTAACTAAAAGACCATTAAAGGATCTTCGGTATAAAACATCGGCTAGAATTATACACTTAGATGCGAGTTTGCAAAGATGATCTGGAATATTCTTGGTTGTTGGCTCAGGAAAGGTACCCTCTTTTAAATAATTAAATATTAGTGTGTACCATTCACTAGAGCTTTCCATATTTGTTGATAATACTTCTTCGGCTTTGGATTCTATTGATGGGTTCATAATGGTATGGACAATAAATGTGAAATCCTTTGAAGGATCTTGAGGGGATATAAGAGAAGCTACACTTACCATTGCATCTGCATGCCGATTATCATTTCATGGGATGTTATCAATGGTAAACGACTCAAACTTCTCTAACAAAGTCATTGTGAGATCCTTGTATTTTGATAATTTGTCGTGCTTTGCTTGATATGTCCCGTTTATTTGCTTAATGACTAATTGTGAATCACCGAATATCTTAATATCTCAAACTCCCAAAGTTAAAACAACACGTAAGCTAGTAATTAATGCTTCATATTACACTGTGTTGTTGGTGCATAGGAAGTTTAAGTGATAGGATAAGGGAATAGGCTTTCCTGTAGGCGGGACTATGATAACCCCAGTGTCGGAGCCTATTCTACACTTGGAATTATCAAAGTATAACTCCCATGTTTCTTCATCTTTCTGAATAGTCAACACATTCTCATCAGGGAATGCTTCTATATTACGTAATGTCAGGCGCAAGGGAGCATCTGCTAGGTGGTCGATTAAGGATTGTCCTTTAATTGCTTTTTGTGAAACAAACTTAAGGTCAAACTCTGTTAACAACATAACCCATTTAGCTAAGCATCCTGATAAATCTATTTTAGTGAAGAGATTTTTTAAAGGATCAAATTTCATCATCACATGTATTTCAACATTCAGTAAGTAATGTCTCAACTTACTAGTAGTGAATTTACAAGAGCCAAACATTGTTTCTCTATCACTGTGTATAGTTTTATTTATTAGTTCATAAATAAGTCTATTAATTATTTCTATTTTATTCTTGAACCATATTTATTTTTCTAACAGGGTTATAATTTATTCTTTAAAATTAGGTTTTCTTTCTTTCATTCATGTCCCTTTATTTAAAGTATATTTTATATATATACAATAAAATTATAGCTTTTATATATGTTTGTTTTTATTCGTAAGAGATATTGTTTGTATTGATGTTGCAAAAAAATAAACTTGGCCCAGTCCAGGTGAGATCACAAAGGGGGACCTCATCCCCATAGATCTAAAACAAGGACTCACAAAAAATGGCTACACAAAGGGCAACAACCATAATGCAAACAAAAATCTTGCCAACATATAGTCTACTGACCAACATACCATTGGAGAAAATCCCCCACCAAACCACTAACTATTTGATTTAAGCTCTAAATTTTGTGTAAGACCGAAGCTGCATTTTGTTGCTTACTTCCATACTTTTACATGTGTTCCTTTTCTTTTTCAGAACTATTTTCCATGAACATTACCTACATCTCCATCATTTAAATCCTTTAGGGCTTGAATTGGAACAAGAGGGAGAGAGCCCTCAACCCCTAAGGTGTTGGACCCCTTAGCTGAAGTGAGTGTGCCTATGTGTTGTATGGTTATTGATTCAGTAATGACCATAGAGGAGGGCCTTTAGGTAACAATGCTTCCTTTTGCTTGATCCAAGCAACAAGAGTCACTCAGCTAAGGTGGATGTTGATCCGCCTTTGGTTTTGAAGAAAACTCATCTATCTTTGGGCCCTCATTCTTCTTATTGGAATCCTTCTTTGGAGTGCAAACACTGCTCTTGGGAGGATGATTTGCTGGTCGATGAAGACTAGGGTGGTGCCTCCTTCTACATCTGTAGATTAGTTTTGTTTATTTGTTTGTGTTCCCCAGTGCTTGTCTTTTAATATTTTTGCTCTCACCTGGAGGACCCTCACTACCCTTGTAGGTGGTTGGATATAGGAGAGAAACTATGTCATAAAATTATTCTATTTGTTTCATCATTCTTCTATATGTCGTAATCTTGCTTTTTGATATTGGGGATGATGTAAAGCATTGGGGAATTTAGGCCTTCTTCCATGTTGACCCGATTTTTATTTTACTTTGTCTTCATGTGCTCTTCTTCATGTTCTGAGCAATTTGGGGATTGATGACAATTTGAATATATATTATATTATACTTATCTATTTATATCTATGAGCAACTCTAACCTTGAATTATTAGATCCCCCAGTCTCTTGATTTCTTCGTCCCTGCTTGTCTATTTCTTGATGTTGTGGTTTCTATGTGTTGTCCCTCCTATGAAAAAAATCCGCAGATACATCTCACTATGTGTTTCATGCCACAACGACTCTTGTCTTTATTTTCTCCTTAGGTTGTCACGTGCTCCTCTACATAGCACACATCATCCTAAGCATGGGCTATCGACACTTGTTTAATTTTCAACAAGGAAAATTATTTCAAAAGGATTGCTTGGTGCAGAATTCTTTATAATGAATTCCTTGACAAAAGAATCCCTTGTTGAAAACCTCATTTCCCAAAACGGTGTATTCTTTCAAAAAGGACTCCTTAACAAAAAAAAATTCCAAAAGGATCCCTTGACAAAAGAATCTAAAAATTTTCCTTCCAAAAAAGAAGTATTCTTTCCAAAAGACTTCCTTGCCGAAAGTTCTTTCAAAAGGATGCCTTGATGACATAATCAGTTGTGGAAAATTATGTGTCTTTCAAAAGGACTGTTCTTTCAAAAGGAGTCCTCGATGCCTTTGATGTCTTGCAAAAATGATTCCTTGTTGAAAGAACCCCTTTATAAAAATAGCTTCCAAAAGGCATGTTCTTTCAAATGGATCCTTTAATGAAAACTTAATGAAAGAACCCCTTTATGAAAGCCTTGTTTTCAAAAGGATCCCTTGATGTCTAATGTCTTGATGCCTTGATGTTGTCTAGCTTGAGGAAAACCTGACTAGACTTGTCTTGTCTTTTTTGTGATTGTCATGTAACACACTTTTCAACAGTTGCAGGCCTACATGCTTGTTGTATGGTCTCTAGCCAAGCTAGCCATACCTATCAGTAGTGTTGTTTTCTGATCGAAGTGTCAAGTATTGTGTTTGAAAGTTTTATGGTGTTTGAAACTTTTTGGTTTTTCACCTAACATGTTTGTCTGTAGTTGACATGATTTTGGTGAGATCATAATAGGCTTTATAGGATCAAAGACTCGTGTCCTCTTCACATTCTGGTGAAGCTCGCTCTACGAAGGACTAGCTTCCTCTATGTTTTCGATATATTCTCTTCAATCTCTTTCTGCTTTGGCTCGCACATGCTTAGAGGCACATGCTCGTTGAAGTGGGAGAAAAATGTTATGGCATACAATTGCACCTAATACAACTTCCTATAATACTACCTCACTTTAGCCTTATAAACTTGACAATGTAAAAAACCACCACCTTTTCCTTGTCTTTCGCACATGCCTTTGTTGTTTTTCGTTGGTGGAGGGAATTTTGGCTAGGATGCTTCCACGACGTGCAAGCGTTTGCACACCACATAGATGTCCCTAACAGATTCCTAGGTCAGTGGATGTTGGATGCGCTACATTCTTTGTCATCCTATGAATTGGAACGCCCCATACAAACCTTGATTGCTCAAAAATTTCCTCTTACCTCCAAAAAACACTTTTAAACTTCATTCTCTCAATTCATTCACTATCTATAACTTCTATTCACTCAACCATCACTCTTGTTCTTCCCATTCTATGCTCTACACCATTGTTGTTGCTTCTACATCATGTCTATTGCAGGTTTCCAAGCTTCATACTATTGGCGTGATTGTCTTGCTCTCTAACTTCCTCTCTCGACTTCTCCAAGCATGTAGAAAGGAGGGTAACACATTTTTTTACTTGCATTGTCTTGTTTATAGAATAGTATTTAGACTATCTTTGCATTCTATAAGTTGTGTCTATTTCCATTTCTTTATCATTTTCTCTATAATGTGGTCTATTGGCTGTCCGTGGAGGTGGAAACACCAAAATGGAGGTTTGACTAAGGAAAAATCCAAAACACAACCACAACCTTTCTTCGTTGTTATGTGTGTAGGTACGATATGTCCGTGAGGAGCTTGTGGGAGGCTAAACCTTCTATGAGTTGGTCTTCCTCTTCTTTCTCACGTGTCATTTCGTTACTAGATAGTTTATCTTTCAAGTTATAATATTATTCTTTTTGCTCCTTTCATTTTAAATACATTTCTTCATTTATTGAACTAAACTTTTGGATTAAGGATCTCAGGTTGTTAACACACCCTATGAGTTTTAGTTTGTGAACTTTGTTCTCTTTCCGTACAAGACACTAACACGCCACTGAGATGACAACGTGTCATGTTGTTGTCTATCTCTCGCATTGATGTCCTCTAGTGGAGATCCAGTCAGTTTGCAGCTTGATACCCTCATGGTCTGTTCAACCGTTTCTTGAAGTCCTCCATCAGAAAACATAAAAAAGCAAATCTTAGCTTGCCCTTCCTTTTCAGCCTATTTCCTTTCGGTTAGTCTTGAGATGACTCAGGGAAATTTGCTCCTTGTTGACTCTTCCTTGTCCTAGAGACACAGGAGTAGCGAATCCCCTCCTTCATAGTTTCAATGATCATTTTCATAGAGTTTATAAATAAGCTTCAAGCAATTTATCAAAGAAGATCTATGTTTTATTTATACATCTCATTCAAAAGATAAAAAAACATTGTAATAAAAAATATGAGGATGATAATAAAAAATTGATCTTCTCTTTTCTTTTCTTTTATTATTATTTCTTTAGGAATACCTAGAACAACTAAAGCATTCTTGATGGATTTGAAGTTTTTTCATTTATTATTTTTTATAACAAAGCATTTATCACTTCCTCATATTTCAACATGTAAGTCTTCAATTCGATCATCATGACAAAGTTATTCTTACTTTGAAATTGTTGTGATGCAACTTGTAATAAGAACACAAATCCTTTTTCTAATGCTTTGTACTTGTTTTTCACATACTTTTCATTTTGTTGTTTTATTTATTTTAATAAACTTTATAAATGAACTTTTAAGAATAACTATGTTCTCTTGAATTGCATAGGTCAAAACAGTCGAACATGGATTTTAATAGATGCAAAGTACTTAGAATGATTTCTTGGAACTATTGCTAAAAAAAAAGATACCCAAATAATGTACTCATCCCACAATAAAAATATATAGTGATTGTACAAACACCATAGAGTACTTAGAATTTTTATTCTTATTTATAACTATTGAAGACTATACTAGTCATTTTGCTACTATCTATGGTGATGAAGATCTATTTGCTTGCTTTATTAACTAAATTCTATATTGAGTACATAATTAGAAGCGAAAAAACTATTTGTCAAATTCTATTATAAAGACTTTGAACTTTATAGTCATTTTTTATAATTGATTGGAATTGTGAGACTACTATTAAGAACCAAAGCTCAACCAATAATGAGAAAGTCTTAAGCTTATCACTAGACCCAACCTACAAACCTTTTTCTTTTTAATAACCATTATTGACATATTACATAGAACATGACACAACTGCTAATTTTTTCAATACAAATGATTAGACATCATTGGAGTAGAAATGCCAATTCATTACAACATTAATGGTGAGAAGATTAAGGGAAAACTTGTACCTCATTGACAAGGAAACATTCAATGTGAAATTCAACTAAGATAGTCTGTCACTTCATGATTCCTCTACTTGCTTTCATTTTTAATATTAGATGGATAAGACACATTACTTTCTTTGAAATTTGACACACTTGAGAAGAAATTACAATTCTAAATTTTCTAGATTGCTCAAATTTGTTGGGTGGTGAACAATAATCTTGCCATAGGTCTCAATTTGAATAAATGTGTTTAATAGGGGTTGACTTTTCAACTCAATTGTGGTCACCAACATGAACGATGGGCCTTTCAAGCTGGTGAATAAAACATTGTAATTTGCAAAGGGTTATTAGTTTCTTTATACTCTTAAGACTTATTTTTTTAGTAGATTTTTGTGAGTTAATTGATTTTTGAGTTTGTTATAAATTTTGATTAAAGGGAGGAAAAATTTAGTGTATATATATATATATAAGTTTCTTTATACTATGTAATCTGACTTATTTTTTGAGTTTTTTTTGTGAGAATTGATTTTTGAGTTTGTTATAAATTTTGATTAAAGAGAGGAAAAATTTAATTAGTATGTATATGCATATGCATATATATGTATATGTATATGTAGTATATGTATACATACATATATATAGTCAAGTTAGTAATATTGTAGACAGAAAAAATAAAAGTCAGTTGTTTGAATAGTTTATTTTTATAGGCGTACACAACCATGACAAAAATGATGAAGGTTCAAACCCATACCCTTCTACTTTCAAACAAATAAATTTATAATTTCATTAATCATTTTTTTAACAATTAACATGTTGTACATGCTAACCTTCTACATATCATCTAAAAGAAGAAAGATTCAACTTTCAAATAACTATTTCTAACCACAAAAAAATATCATGATATCGATCAATTTCTCTACAAACACAACAAAAAACATTTCAACTATAAATATATAATTTTAAAAAAGATTGAAATTCAAAATAATATATTTATTTTGATCAAAATAGATCTGGACCCACAATAATTATTTAATTATTAATTAAAAATAAATAAACATGCTAACTTGCTACTTTCAACTAGATAAATTAACATTCACACACTAAAGTAATAAATACTCAATATTTTGAAATAAATAAATTTATTTTTAAAAATAAATAAACATGCTAACTTGCTACTTTCAACTAAATAAATTACCATTCACACACTAAAGTAATAAATACTCAATATTTTGAAATAAATAAATTTATTTTATCATTAAACAATGTGCTCTGTCTGTTTCTCCTTCTTTCCGCTTCGCTTGTTTTTGCCCAAGGAAAAAATGTTTTGACTTCCTCTTAATTTGTCAGTCCACGATTCCCATGCTTGCTTTCCGTTTCTGAACAGTAGGTGGATAAGATTTTTTTTTTTTAATTTAAAAAAAAAACCTTTTTTTTATTCAAAAGTTTCTAAATTTTGAAGAACTTACAATTCTAAATTTTCTGGGCTACTCCAAACAATTCTAAATTTTCTGGACTGTTGAAAGTTGTTAGGTGGGGAATCAAAAATCTTGTCACGGGTCTTGAATTGAATAGGGGAGAGGATTCTAATCATGTTTCAATAGATGTGACTTTAAAATCGTTAGTGTTGATGATGACTACTCATAATTGAATGAAATGTATTCTTTAGATTCTAAAGAACAACAAATCATGTAAAACATGATTAAGTGCACAACTATTAGTCTCACTTTTTTTTTGGACACCTTGACAAAAAACATGATGATGTGGCATCATATTTGAGGATGTGGCACTAAAACCTTAGTTATAAGCATGAGACTTGCCAAGTAAGTTGCTGTAAAAAATTGGGAGTGATTTGAAATTTTCCACTGGATTTTGAGAAGCGCGAAATTAGAGTACTTAACTATCGAGCCCTAAATGTGTTCAATAGGGGTTGAGTTTTTAACTCAATTACAACCACAAACATGAATGGCAGTCCTTTCAAGCCCGTAGATGGAACAGTGTAGTTAGTAGAAGGTTATAGTGTCTTTAGTATATTTTTTGTGAGTTAATTGATTTTGAAGATGGTTATAAATTTTAATTGAAAAGAAGGAAAAACAAAATAGTAATAATTATAATTTTAATTAAGTAAAATAAATTAATAAAAAGAGTGTTAATATATATCTAGTCAAGAGAGACAAAATAGAGGTCCCCAGTTATAACTATTCATTTTTATACAATCTTACAACAACAACCAAAAGTTTCAAACCCACACGCTTCTACTTTCAAACAAATGAACTTGTCGTTTTCTTTAACAATCATTGTCTTTTACATACTAACCTTTTACATATCATCTAAAATAAGAAAAATTCAACTTTCAACTAATTGTTTCTAACCACAAAAAACATATCATTACATCAATCAATTTTTCCATAAATACAAAAAAAAAATTTGAAACCCGTAATATATTTCTTTAAATCAAAATGCATCTATTAATTAAAAAAAACTAAACATATGAACTCGATACTTTTAACTAAATGAATCATCATTCTCAATATTCTAAAATAAAATAAATTTATTTTATCATTAAATTAGGGGAGAGGACCCGAGCACCCTAACTTCACTTCTCAAAATCTTGGGTGAAAATTTCAAAATATTCCTTTTTTTTACAGCAGCTTGCTGACTGTTTGCCTTATGGTGGACCCCACGTAAACAGTCACCTGTTCGATACGTGCCGATTGTTTACTCGGGAAAGAAAAAAGCCACTGTGGATGGAGTACAGCTTTGAATGGAGTTCTTCCTTGATGAAGAAGCTGTGATCAATCCGATGTCTGTTATGGTCCCACTTCACTTCTTAAATACCCAAGGCATTGTTCTTCCCTGGGAAATCTAAGCACTGTAATTTTTGCAATGGAGAAGCTTTATGTGCTCTGTTTGTTTTTCGCTCTCACCGTTTCGCTTGCTTGCGCTGGAGCAGAGTATGAGCAGCCTTCAGATGTCGAGTTAGACCTTCCTCTGGAAAATGGGCTTTCATGGACGTTTTATGAGAGCACCTGCCCCAAACTGGAATCCATTGTCCACAAAAGAATCAAGTTTTATTTAAAGGAGGATATTACTCTGGCCGCTGGGTTGCTACGTCTTCACTTTCATGACTGTTTTGTTCAGGTTGTGGGTTTTAACTACTTTATTTGTTTCGCTATGTTTGTTTTTTTAGTGTTGGGTTGGTGTTAAATGCTGAAATGTGTTTGCACAGGGCTGTGACGCTTCGCTTCTGCTGGATGGATCGGCCAGCAGGCCGAGTGAGCAAAATTCCACTCGAAATTTAACGCTGCGGCGAAAAGCTTTTGAAATAATAAACGACATTAAAGAGCATGTGGACAAGGCCTGCGGTACCGTCGTATCCTGCGCAGATATCACTACTCTGGCAGCCCGCGACTCTGTCTCAGGGGTAAATATATTGTTACAACTTCGGTTTATGTCTAAATTGTTTGTGTTTTTCTTCCGAATTGGTTTAATGGTGGAGAATCTAAACTAATTTAAACATATTTTAAATTAGTGATATGTTTCACTAATTTTTTTGGTTCAAGAACAAAAAACTATTATTTAGTTATTATATTTTCAATGTTTGTTAAGATTTCCAATATATTGAAGAAAATGATTAATCTTTTGTATTGTATAATCATTTTTTCATAATAGGCTGGAGGGCCAAAATACAAAGTTCCTCTAGGACGAAGAGATAGCTTGAAGTTTGCCTCTCAAGCAACCACACTTGCAAACATTCCAACCCCAAACTTCAGTGCCTTAGACCTCATTGATTTGTTTGCTGCCAAAGGCCTTGATGTCATCGACCTTGTGGCTCTTTCAGGTTCTCTCTACTTTTACTCACTTTGTTTAGAAGTAGATAGTCAACATGTTTTTTGTTATTTAAGACGTTCAATATTTAAATAATACTTAAATATTTTTAGATGAAATTTTAATAATTGTTCTAAGTGATGATTGGTTGAAGTAGGAAACAAGGCCCACCAAATCTCACTTAATTAGTATATAAAAACTATTAAATAGAATATTCTTTGAATTCAATATGTATTATTTTGCATATGTTTTGAATTACTTTCCATTTTGTACATATAAATTGTATATAAATTGGATTTTGTTTTTCATGTTGGATGAGTATAGGTGGGCACACCATAGGAATAGGGCATTGTACATCTTTTGAGGAACGGTTATACCCCACTCAAGACAACACACTTGCCAAGAGCTTTGCTAAGGACTTGAGGGTCACTTGTCCAACCACAAACGTCACCAACACCACTGTATTGGATATCCGCTCGCCCAACGTATTTGATAACTCATATTATGTGAACTTGAAGCATCGAGAGGGCCTATTCACATCTGACCAGGATCTTTACACAGACTCTCGCACCAAACAAATCGTCAAAGACTTTGCTCAAGATCAAGATCTCTTCTTTGAGAAATTTGCTTTGGCCATGGCGAAAATGGGTCAGTTGAGCGTAGTGACGGGCAGCAAAGGGGAAATTAGAACCAATTGTTCAGTTCACAATCCAACTCCTTCCATTAGCACTGTGGTGGAAGATGATAGCGATTTCGCAGAGCTCTAATCTTCACCCACTTTACAAATCTTCTCGTTTTTAGAATAGAATATTGTTCTAATGTCGTAGATATATTGTTAATTTAGTTTTGTTTTGAATAATGTTGCTTTAACGATCTTATTCGTTATGAACTTGAAATGCAAGCAAGCTTATTAATACTTTGGTCTTTTTTCGAGGGCTTATTGTTAAATATTAATTTATATTTATAGGTAAAAGATAACTTTTGGTTATAAAAATATGATAATTATTTATTATTTTTATGTAATTTATTTAATGAATTAATTAGAGTTTAAGGTTTTTTTAATGTATGTTAGAGCATTTGATCATTGATTTGTTTATAATTTAAGGTTTTTTGAATGTTTGTTAGAGCATTTGATCAGTGATTTGTTTATAATTTAAGTTTTTTTTTTTTTTAACATTCTATTTTAAGTTGCATTTTTTGTTTAGGAATTTTACTATATTTTGAAATCATGTGAATTTTTTGATGGATTAACTAGAATTTTTTTATTTTGGAACTTCTTATGTATATTAGGACGCTCTATCATTGAGATACTAGTTTTCTTTATTTCGAGTGGAACTCATTCTCCAACATATTTTGGATAAATCAAATATAAATTGTCAACTATTTAATGGTTAGAGATTTGATTTCGAATCTATATTGTCTTTCTATTAAAATAAACAAAATTTTAACATATAAATCAATGGATTAAGTTGTGATAGTTGGAACTCATATTATACATGTGTTTATTTTTTATGAGTTGTGATTTTTTTATAACTTATTTTATTTGTACTAATATAATTTTGCTCATAATTTATGAGGAAGTTAAGACTATGTTAACAGATCTTTAATTTGTTTACTTATACCAATGAAAATAAGTGAGATTTAAATGAATTAGGTATTATGTTGCTAGGGAAGTGCAATGTATGGAGGGCTTAAATTTGATGATTGTATGGTTGTTGTATGTAGAAATCTTTCTCAAAAAAATATAATCAAATGTTCAAAAATATTGTATTACATGAAAGAGATTTTTGACATATTATCAAAACTTATATAATATAATGATGATATATGCATTTGGTTTTTATATAATTTTATGTTTATTAAAATGTCCTAATTTATTTTAATGGAACTTTTGAATGGATAGTTGTCATACAAAAATTATGATGATATATATTTGATATAATATATATAAATTTATTATTATTTGATAGACTTTCTTTTAAGTGGACTTGCTAGTCTACATTTCATTGGCAAACCTGTCTCATCCTTTAAAATAGGTTTAGCTCATTGTCCAATAGTCTTGATGTCATTGGGAAAGTTGTCACACTATTAATAGAGGTAGAAGATATTTAAAAAAGTTGGTTTCTAAAGTGAACATTGATTTATATAGAAATTACCAATATCATGCAATTGAAACAATCTTCATGTCACTCTTTGAAACAAAGTCTAACTCACAACCACTCACATCTAATCTCTTAAGGGCAAAAGCCTATAAAAAAACTTGTCTCACATCTCTAATTGTTTAATGGATATGAACCATGGTGGCAAGCAAAAGAGGCGAAAGGAAAAATATTATGGATTTGAATGCATTAATATAGATTCATATTTGATTTCCAAATTTTCCCATTAATGCATGCATTGTATTCCATAGTCATGATTTCTCGTCAACCTTGATGTTCTATCCAACTTGTAGATAAATACATCTAGCTCTTAACATGTATTCATCAATCCATCAATGTCCTTCGGGTAAAATACCTATGAAATTATGATAGTTTCTAGAACTTTTGCATTTTGATAAAATTACTAGTGAAAGGTTGAAAATTGTTTGGTTCTATGCTTGGGAGATAGAATAACAATCTTCCTTACTCTCATTCAAGGAAAACCCTAGAGATCTCAATCTAAACTATGTAAAGGAGAAAGAGATCTTGCAATAGGGTTGTCCTAGGGTCTGATTGTAAACTAAAGAGGGGTTCACCTCCAAGCTAGGGCTTGGAAAGACTTAGAATGAAATGCAAGACCTAATTATGAATCTTAATGTTATGCAAGACTTAATTAAATGGCATAGAAATGCATGTAAATCAAAATAAAAAGTTGAGAGATGAAAGGTGTGCACCTAGAAATCGGAAGTGGACTAGAATGAGCTCTGAAACACTGAAAATACTAAAATTAAGGAAAAATAGGACTCATACGTCACTTTTGTCATATCAGTCCCAGATTAGGGTTTCTAGTCTAGAACAAGTTTCTGGTAGTGTAGATTTAGGATCTGCGAAAAATTGGAAATTTTCCGATTGTGGGACTCATACGCCACTTCTAGTATATCAATATCGTTCTGCTTTTTCGAGAATTCAAATTTTAGATATGTGCCCCAATATCTGCTCTTCCCTTCCAAATTGATTTCCAGATTTGAACTTGCAAAAAGACTTGCAAAATAGAATATATTGTTGATTTGCTTATGGGGGGTTTTCCTCGATCAAACCCCTAGTTTGGTAATTAAACCTTGATAGAAATAATGAAACATGAACATGTAAATAGGAATGTAAACCCTAATCTTAAGTGTTTCTAAGATTAGGAAATATGAAATGCAATGAAACTCTATTCTATTGTGCTAGAATGAGATGCAAGAATGAAACATGGACATGAATGAATCACTTTGAGAGATCTCTAATCATCCAAATGAGCCCTAATAATGCATGTACCTTCCTTAGGTTGAATGTAGAATGATAATGGAGGATGGAATCACTTAGGAAACAAGTCATTAGGCTTGGCTTGATGGCTAGTTGCAACTCCCCGACCTAGAATCCATCATGATTCACCATAGGAAACCATAATCAACTATTGAAAATGCTAGATCTTGAATGAAAGTGAGCTTGAAGACTTGAAAAAACACAATAATGTTGCTCCAAGGCTTCAACTTTGTTGATTACTTATTCTTGAATGCTCTTGTGAAGAATGCTTGAATGCTTGGATCTTGAAATTGCTCTTCTAAATTGTTTCTTAGATGAAATAATGACTTAGAAGCTTGTTTATATAGGCAATACTCCTAATTTACCATTATTTATATCTCAAAGGCTAAAATCAACCAAAAATTTGAATTAAAAACTTGAATTTTCCTCTCAAACCCTAAAAAGGGCCCAAATTCAGGACTCATACGCCACTCCTGGCATATGGGTCCCACCTAGGAGGACTCATATGCCAGAAGTGGCGTATGAGTCCCACCCTAGATTTTTGGGGTGGGTTGTTAGAATTTTCAATGCTTTTGTGGATTTTGTCAAGTTTTTAGTTGAAATAAGCCTCAAGATCCGAAATAAAGGGTCTTAGGGGCCTATTAATGATGATTTAAAGGGGTATTTAATGCAATGGTTCTAAAATAGGTCCAAATTAAGTGTGAAATTATACTATTTCCAAGAGCGTATAATTTTCTACACTACATTTAGCCCCCACTTTAGCACCCATATGATTCTTCATTCGTATGTAATCTAAAGGAATCTAAGCAATGAATTTCGTTACAAAAAAGGATAATCATAATGCAGGAGAATGAAGCCCCCACTGTAGCTATCTGCAAAACCACAATGTTAGGAACCGCATCCTGCAATGCAAATTCGTTAGTCATCCCAAAATCCTCTTATCTAACTCCTTCTAGACATCGAATTTGAGGGTAGATGTATGCCCCCCCTTGATTCATCTTGCTTTATGAAGGTGGAATCAAGGTAGTAGTCTAACCGCATCGAGTTAGATAAGTCGTACGATCATAGGGTATTTCCAAGTACCATATACCACATAATGATAGACATTTGATGAGAGTCAGAGCAGAATCACGATTCCAACGCAACCAACGACATCAAAAAAGAGTTCACTAGCCTCCGATATGCTAGTTTGAATGAAAGGAACTCTCAACCCTAATATAGTAAAAACCCTAATTTTAACATATATAAGAGTAAAAAGTGAGGTAATTTCTAATTATTTTGTCTTTTACCTTCTCACAATTTGATTTTATGGAAGAGTAGATGAAAATGTTGAGTCAATGAGAGTACAGGCCCCCGAGACTCAATACGCTGTGAGAAGAGGTAGCGCGAGGTGACCTTCAGCACCAAGTGAGTTGATTTTTTGTACCTTAGCTTTGTTTTTTTATGCATTTAATTTATATTTTACGCATTTCTAGGTTGATCGAAGACCCTGGAAGAAAGTACTCAAAGTGTCCCTTTTTTTGCAAAGTGTCCCCTTTTTTCGTGAGGTGTCCCTTTTTTTTGCAAAGTGTCCCCTTTTGTCGCGAAGTGTCTCGTTTCTTCACGAAGTGTCCCAAAAGCTAAATAAAGTGTCTAGGAGCTTTAGGAAAGTACACTATAACAACTTTATCACACTTTTTGATTATTGATGTGAAGATTTTAGATTTTAAAATTCTTATAGGACATATTTTTGCTCTTTTTTGTTAGACACCCTCCCGGTCACGACAACATCTCAGCGATAGGAAGTTCTGTCGCATGCGAGACTTGGTCTCAACATTATCAAAGTCAAATTTTCAAACATTGTAGGCTACTGGTATCTATTGGGCGTACCTCATGCCTCCCATGAGGTACCATGACGCCATGCTGATGGTATTAGCTGAGAGATGGAATGATGACACCTATACATTTCACCTACCTACGAGTGAGATGACCATCACCCTGGAGGACATTCATCGCATCCTTCAGGTTCCTATTTGTGGCGAGATCATATGCTTTGTAAGGGAGCGGTCATATTTATAGATGCGAGTTGATATGGAGTATTGCTTGAATGGACCGATTTGAGAGGAGATTATGGAGCC
>VDFB02252616.1:18557237-18611678 GCA_007258455.2 Sequoia sempervirens | reverse complement strand
GCTAACAAGGACATGAATGTAGTAGATTTAGGTATGATAGGGGTATTGCAAGGTATATTTGAGGAATATGTAAGAATGAAGAAGAATTCAATGGATCAAATTAGTGTCAAATGTTTTCCTAAAAGATCTCCCACACCCTATTAGGGAATTTAATCATTTCTAAGCATTTTCCACGTCCTATGGGAAATTTTGAGGAGGCTCCAATAGTTGAGAGTTTAATGAGTAATTATAACTTATTTCCATGCAATCATGATTAGTTAGAGAACATATAGGGAAACTTGATGAGCTATGCAACAAATGAAGAGAATATAGGGTATTTTGACCTAGTTTGAAGCATCTCCAAGCATCTAGGAGATATTGAAGGAGTCTTGGCTGATAGATAGGGTCGAGGATAGAAATTTTATTTTTGGTTACATTGACATCATGTAGGACATCCATCGTCTTATTCTTGGTTACGTTGACATCACAAAAAATTATATAGGATGGATAGAATGTAGCTCTACCTTTGTCAGTTCCATGTTAAATTTTTATTATATATAGCTTGCTAGTGTAGGAATTCTAAGACAAATAATCATGGTAGGACCATTCTTAAAAGATTTCAAATAATAACCTAGTGAACCCATATACTCTTATGACTATATATATACACAAATTTAGATTAAACTTAGAATTCATTAACTTTAAGTTCTATTTATTCTATATTACCTCAGTGAAAGCTTGATCAAATCTACTTGCACTCAGAGGTGTTTCCTTGAAACCTCCAACAACACCCTGTTCAACATCCAAAATCACATATTAAAATACCATTTGTAAAAAAATGCTATTAACATATGTAATCAATTTATAATTATTTACTAACTTTACATACCCCACTAATAGGTGTACTGCATAAATAAGTAGATTGACTGGTGTACCCAAGGTCAACACTGTGACCCTACAATTTTATTAAAATAATAAAACTAAATTAGTTAATCTTGCATTTGACAATTAAAATTTAATAAACTAAATTCAATGAACACGTTCAATTTTACCTGACTGTCAATACCATATGCATCATGCAGAATGTCAGCTGCCCTCTCCATCCCCGTAGATGCATACGGATCAGGCTGTGTAGAAGTATATGGATCCTATGTAGCACCCTCCTGAGGGCCGGTAGGGCTGAACAAGTACCTAAGATCGACACACATGGCACAAGGCTACACTACACCAAGACTGGATTGGCACTGCATAATGGGGTTAGTGTGGTGGATGACACCCGAAGTCAAGGATGTGGACGCCTGCAAAGTCTCTACATCAAGACTCTCCTTGCAACTACCGCATCACAATCTTCTCACAAGGCTGCCTAGCTATAGGTCGCTCTGGCCGCGGTAGGATCCGTCAGGCACTGTGCCTATCCCCAGGCCGACCCCCACCTCTCCCCTGAAACTCCTTCATATTAAAATAATTTAGGATTTGGTTCAATACAAACTCATAGTATAATTTCCTAAGAAAATATTGGGGGACTTCACAGTTATTGCACGGTGGGTAATCAAAGACCATATACCATCTGTCATAAAAATAGTTCCTAATCTCTAGGTGGTGGCACCAATGGATAGGAAACCTCTTTGCATTGAGTGGGTGAGATTTTGATTTGTTCTAGGGTCGCTGAATAGAGAGCACAAATCGCCTTTAGTAATCTTTAAATCTTAACTTGTTTAGGCGATAATTTATCTCCAAGATAATATGCCCTTGATGTTTGCCTCCTCATTTTCCATCCAGATATTTGTTGCAATTGCATCCACATTTTTGCACAAATCCTTCACCAGAATCAAGTAGGATGTATCCTCGGTTGAAGAATTTGATCACCAACCTACCACACAAGATCCAACTTTTTTATTGTTTTCAATTTCACCCTCAAATTTTCTTTGAGTGCCGAGGGTATTGGAGAGAATGGTGGGGCAGGTTGATTTTGTTGTTGAGGTTGATTTTGTTGAGGTTGATTTGGTTGAGGATTTTCCTCCTCTTGTTGAGGATTTCTACAAATTAAAAAAAAATCATTCATTTCTAAACTAAAACTAAAACAAACAAAATCAATTTAAAACAGAAAAATTCATTACAAATACCAAACAAAACTTACCTCTTGCATCTTTTCGTCGTCGGGGTGCCATATTTGTGAAGAAAATTGAACTCAAGTTGATCAAATGTGAAGAAGTCACCTCCTCAACAACGCGAGCGCGTAGTGTAGGGTTCTTGGCCACGGGCAAAAATGGAAATCAGTAAAAATAGAAATGAAGAATGTTACTTTTTTTTTTGCTTTTAAAAAGACAAAACGCGTTCGCGTTATAACGCGAACGCGTTTTGTCTCATTTTTCACTTTTGTGGCCACAAAAGTGTGACCATCTTGGTGCACTTACCCAACACAAATCCTTTTTAATGTGATGTGTCGTTGCTTCATGATGGATGGGAGTTATATTTCCCCCATCACCACCATGGGGTGATTTGGTAGAACTAAGTTGAGTGAATAGGACACAAGGTTGTTTGGGTTTGGATTGGGTTATTGCACACTCTCCCTTAAAGGTAGGTGTGAAACTCCAATCACTACTAGGACTTATGGTTAAAAATGAATTGTTTGTATGTGATTATTTGGACCATGAGGGTGATATTTTGGAAATTTTATGGAAAGGAGGTGTAGAATCTAACGACCCCCAATTATCACAAAAGAGTTTTGTTGTAGGTGTAGAAGTAGAATCAACTTGTTCAAGTTTTGATCTAGGAATGAAAGGATTAGGATAGTTGGAAGTGTTGTGATCAGTCAATGCATAGCTTCACTCATCTACATCAATCGTGTATATATCTTATTGTTGTATTCAAACTTCATGACATAGTGAAGGGTAGATGGGACTCATTTAATAGCATGAATCCATGGTCTCCCTAAGATAAGATTGTATGGAAGGGGTTCTTGCATGATATGCATAGAGGTAGGCAACACTACAGGTCCAAACTCAATAGGTTATGTGATCATTGCAAGTGGTTGCCTATTAACATTGTCAAAGCCATGAATATGAACATCGTTAAGTTGAAGGATCTTTTTTTCCATGCCAATTTTGTGTAGGAGGTCCATGCTACAAACATTAATTTCTGATCCATTGTCGGTGAGAGTGTGTCTAACTAGAGTTTCTTTAATGGTCACCTTTATCATCAAAGGGATCATTTTTGTGTTGAATATCAAGAGAGGGTAATTCATGTTTATGGAATGTGATGTATAATTGGGTGGCTTGCATGGGATGAGGGGAGGATGTGACATGATTTATTTTTATGTAAGATTGGATCTCTTCCTTCTATATTTTGAAGATTTCATGGAAGAGAAGTTTTATTGTTGGTGAAAGTTGAATAAGCTCCCATACAAATATATTACCAGAAGTCTTCTTAAGATATTCAATACTAGGCACTTTATGAGTAGATTTCATCATTGATTTCAAGACATCTCTGAATTTTTTGTGTTTTTCACTAGTGGAAGGTGACTTAGGAATCTCACTAATTAAAGGAGATCCCACTTGTGTCGTCATAACCTCAAATTTTTTTTTCTTGATTGGCATGATATTTTGGTGAAGGGGATTATAATGTCATTTGAGTACCCCCGTCTAGGGAAGGTTTAGTGGTTGAAGGATATGTGTCAATGTTCATATGTTTGTGCACCATGAGATTCTCCCTAGGAGGATAGTTTTTAGGGGAACAACAAGCCAAATTTTTGTGACATTCATAGGTTGGTTCTTTTAAAATGACTTCATCGCAAGTAGGGGAATGATCAATGGTTGAAGATTGTTTTTCAAGAGGGATTTCACTAGGTGAAGGGGGACAACTAAGATATTCATGAATTTCATTGATTGTGTTGTCTAACATCAAAGTATCTACTTCACAACTAGGATAGATACTAGAAGAAGAAAAAATGTTGTTGTGATGATCATCTAAGGTTTTGTTATGTTGGTTGGGAATGTGTTGTCCACTAAGAGAGGTACAAGGAGAGAAACAACTAGGATTCTAAAAACTCTCATTAATTGATTCTTCTACAAAAGTATCTTCATCACCAAGAGATATTATGAGAAGAACAAGTATGATCATTAGGAATGGACCAAGTGGTAGTCTCTTTCACTAAAACACTCTCATAGGGAGGGGATAGGAAGTGTTTCTTAACATATATCTACATATGCAAGGTACTAGAATTGTTTGAATAAGAATGTAAAGCACATTTAACCATGTCATGCAATGGTTCATCACTATTAACAATGTATATGCAAAGATACAAAACACTCTTATCCAATGTATGCAACACCTTAAGAGTGTAAACATTGTATTTTCAAGAATGAAAAGTACTTTTAATACCAAACTAATGCAAAGCTTTATGAATAGAAACATTGAATATGCAAAAGTGAAAATTACTTTGATCAATGTTATGCAAAATTGCAGAAATGAAAGCATTTTCAAATGTAAGGATGTGTGCAAATGAAGTGATTTGAAGAATGAGTAATCTAAAATGATGTTTTGAGCTAAATGCATAAAAAAATGTTCCAAAAACTTTCCAAACTGATACTATATGATACAAGGAGGCTTAGGAAGCACAAAAATGAGGTTTCTGGTGCAGGAATAGACAATTAAAACTCTAGACAGGGACTAATTCGCCCAGCATGGTGAATGAGTCCCAGTACTAGTTTTTTGCAAAATGTTCAAAAATTTTGAATGGTTTTTAATGCGTTTGAGATTGTATGATTCCGACTTAAGATGGAGATGCAAAATTTTAGATTTTTTAAGGAAATTATATGCAAAAATGCAAGCTAAATGCACTTTTTTCTAATGCAAAAATTTGAACCCCTGGATGAAAATTAACCAATGCAACTCTAATGCAACTTCAATGCAAGCTAGGATTAGGATGAAAACGGAATCCAAATTAGAAAATAAGATGTTCAAAAAGCAGGTTCACCAAAATGAAATGTAGATTTTTGGCTCTCTAATCCTTTCTAACACTTCTAGGGTTTTTCACCTAAAAGGAGAAAGAAGGGCCAAATAATCTAACTAGTTCATTCAAATTATATTGCGTGTGATGTAGGACTAAATAGAATGATATGAATGCAACTAAGCTAAGAAAATGAATGATTAAACATGCAAACTTAGAGAATTATGCTATGTTGGAAAACACATTGTGTAATGCAACAATGAACTAGAAATGAATGCAAAGCTAAATAGAAATGAATGAAACTTGAAGTGTGCACCTAAAAGATTGAAAGAGGCTGGAAATTGATTCTAAAATGTTGTTGATGCTGAAATTTAGGCCTAGAGGGACTCATTCGTCATTCTGGGTGAATCAATCCTAGTTCTGCCAAACTGTACTAGAACCCGTTTCTTACAAAAGGGTACTAAAAAATGCAGAAAAATCAAAATTGACCCTAGAGTGGGACTCGTTTTCCACTAATGGTGAATTTTTCCACTTTTTAATTTCTAAATATTCAACAGTGGATTCCCAAGCTTTCAGTCTACACTTTGGCTTTCTACAAGTGTCTGCTTCTGAGACTCTGATTTTTGAACCTGTAAGTGGATTTTTGTTGATATTTTGACTTGAACAAAGAGGAGAAGACTTGAATAACCTTGTAACTTGATCTTCAATGATTTCCAAGCTTCCAAAGGACCTAAATCTGCAAATACACAATGCAAGAGAGAGAGATGTTGAATGTTAGGGCATGGGGGTTTGCCTTGGTCAAACCCCTTTTAGGTAATTAAACCAAAAGGATGAAAGGAATGAAACATGCAAAAATGGAGTTGATTACCTTTCCATGATAATTGATCTTGAAATTCTACAACATAACATGTAGAATCTTCCCTTGAAAGTCTAAAAATTGATGTCTTGATACCTTGAAATGATAAAACCCTAAAGTTGCTTTGACTTGAGATGAAAGATTGGTGGATGAATAATGATAAGAGATGTAAAGATGAGGGGACAAACACTTATTTATACACTCTTGTGTCTTAGTAACCATTCATACCTCATCACAGGCCGACATCAAGTGATTTTTAAATAAAAAAGGAAATTTAAAATATTTTGAAATTGGAGCCAAGAAGGACTCATTTGCCACCCATGGTGAATGGGTCCCACCTTGGACTCAAAAGTGGGTGTTGGGATTTAAGTTGTATTTAATGTTTCTTGTTGGGTTTAAATTTAAAAACACACTTAATTAAGACATATGAGGGCATAAAGGTGTCAAATATAACATAAGAAATATTTAAATAAGGAGATTATGCCTAGAAAAGTGTGAAAGTTTGTTACAAGACTTTATAATACTTCAAAATAGGACTTGATGATGAATAAAAAGGAATATTTAAATGAATCATAATAAGAGTCTAGAAGAGTGTAGAAACGTATTACAACACTTCACAACACCTTCAAAAAACATCATTAAATGCATTTTATTTAATTTGCAAGGGTCCAAGACCTAGTGTGGATGCATAAAATACCTCACAACACCTAAATAAAGGCCAAATTAAGTCCATTTTATCATAAATTAATCTCATTTCAAGCAAAGGGTCCTTTTTTCCATGGCATAATTTCTCTCTAATTTCTTGTCTTTGATGAAATCAACGAAATGTGAATATTTCTTGATGGAAGAACTCAAATTTATAATAAGGGGGAGATAAGTGTAACATAACCAATGTTTACTCTCTCTCTTTACCTAAATGATTTAACTTATTTTTAGTGAATAATTCAATGTTCCAAAAGCATGAAAATAAAATCTTCCTTTTTATATAACATAATTGCATGCTACATAAATAATTTCACATAACATTGCATAATTGAAATAACATAACATAATTCTAAGTAAATGAAACTCATCTTTTCAAATAAATATTACAATAGATTCATGATCATATATTCCATTTCATTACTTACAAGAGTTCAAGGTCAAGGTTTTCTTATTTGGATTACACTTCTTCTATTTCACAAGTCTCAGTTTCCATCTGCAAGAGGGAGAGCATCACCTAAGCACTTTTCCTCCAACCACGGACCTAGTGGTCCCCTGCACACCTTCCTAACTAGAAGTAGCCCTACCCTTCGACGAAGAGTTTGGTATGGGAACCTCTAGCAATGCATATCTAAGTACCTAGTGTTGTGTCCTACATAAAAAGTACAATCATACAACTATAGATACCTTCCAACTATGTGTGACACTACTAACAAGCTATGTAACCTAGAGCACAATGAAATGACAAAGTGTAAGAAATGAATTCTACACTTACTTTGGCTAAATATTGATAAATATAATAAATCTACTCTCTAAGGAAGCATGACATAAGTTCACCCACCTCTAACTCAACTTGGAAACCATACAGATCTATGGTTAACATTTCTCTTTGTTTGAACCAAAGGTTAAATATCTTAAACAATATCTCTTTCAAATGCATGACACACTAATGTCAATTGAATTGACCAAATAGGTTTGAATCAATCTCTTGAATACCCTAACACATACTTGTAACAATATGGGTCTAGCGATTGCCTCTTATTCAACTATTTACCCTAATGTCAGGGATCAATCTAATCTCCTTTTTTTGAGGTTTTGAGCTTTTGAGAATGTAAGTCCTCTTTTCAAGGTTAAAGCTACCATACATAGGTAACAATAAAGAATATATATAAGATAATTGTTGAAATTTTTGTCACCATTTTTATATTTGTTTTCCTCAAAAGGTTATTAAGCTAAAGAGGGAAAAGCTTCATAGTTTTTGAAGAAAAAATTAATGCCAAGGGTGGAAACGTAAGTCTTAGGCGTCAAAATTTTAGGAAGGAAAAAGGTTAAGAAAAAGAAAAGAAAGAAGTAAAGTCTTTTGTCTTTGAGAGTTCATATGTTGCTTGAGTTTAGGGTTTTTTTTATTACATTGGAGAAATTGAGACATCTTGATGTGGTGTGAAACTAGTGCTTGTTTCATGGAATTTCTCCACATTTCATGAGGTTCATTGTAGATTTTTTTAACTAGACATGCCACATTGCAAATATCCAAGGTTGTTATGGCATGTTGCAAACATAATATGGAGACTTTCCAAGTTTTTACCAACATTATACCCACATAATAGGTCGTGTATCATTATTTTCATACTATGTCAAGTATGCCCTTATTGGAAAATTCTAACCTCTATCAAGCAATGTAAAATACCTTTGCAAAGGGGTTCAAAACCATTAGCAGGATGTAGTTTTCTCAGCAAGAACATTCTTTCACATAGAAAATATTTCCTTTTCAACATTGATGATAATGAAAATGTTTTGATCTATGATGGTATTATTGTTAAAAAAATCTATTTTGAAGATTTTTTAGGCCCATACCACCTTAGTGTTTTGAATTTTCATTCTACTCCTATTGCCTATATTTTTCACCCCTCCTTCAATCGAGTTTGTTGTACCTTCAGTATCTTTTTGGATTTTTAATGTTTCCAATGGAAATGGAAATGTGACAGAAAGAAGAATGTCTTTACAACACTATGATAGTTCACCATTAAGCAAAACTATATACAAGATGTAACCCCAACTGGAGTGAGTGAGATGAGAAGTTAAAACCTAGAGATCTTCAACGGTTCAGTGATCTGCCCAACCTGAAAGGGAGCTTGTTTTTCATCTAAGGTTCTTATTACTCTTGATTATGAAAGATAGAGTCCCTAAGTCAAGCTAGGTGACAAAGAATAATGCATATAGTTGCAAGAGAAATTAGTGTTAAGAGATAGTGTTTGTCTCTTTAAAACCTTCGTGACAATGAAAAGGAAAGCATTAGGTTCCCAGTGGCAATCCCATGGTGATAAGGTGCAGTGAGAACTAAGGGGAAGAAGTTTGTAAAGGTAGTGTATGAAAACCTTAATACGGTGATCCTTGAGCCAAATGGTCTTATTTATGGTTCACATTATGAGTTTTGATTATGATTGTAAAGGATCCACAACCATATGAAGTGAAATATGGCCAACAATGTATAAGGATAGTCATTGAAAGTTACAACCATTCAATTCATGACATCGCTTTATCAAGCAGCAAATCTTTAGAGAGAACATACATATTAAGGACATAATTTTCTATAATAGTAGTCCCTATGCCTTAAGGGAATTGAATCACAGAGATGAATGAAGTCAAATAATTTTCTTTAAAAATGAGATACTACCAATTTTCATGAGTTAAAATGAAAGACACTGATATAGAAAAATGGAAAGAGAAACTTCTTGTTTAAAGAGTATAATAACCATGTTACTGACATTCAAAGGATAGTGAAAACTTGCAAAGGGTGACAGTAAACATGTTTGCAAATGAGGTAAAAGAATAGTCCACATTTTAAAGTCTTCACCTTCAAGAAGAAATCATCATGCCATAGCAATACTTAATTAAATATGGTAGAGGATCATTTGAAGGCTCATTGCAAATAGTATTAGGGGTGTCAAAGGTTTCTAGTTTACAATCATCTAATGCCAGTTTGAGGTTTCATTGACAGTCATGATTAAGGTGATGCCAATCCTTTTGCAATGTGAAGGCAAAAGGAAAAGTGGTGAGAAAATAGTGGTACAAAAGATAGTGAAATATTTTGAATGCATAATAATGTCTTGTGAAACTTTGGTAGAGCAGGGGTTTACTCCAAGAAGAGACAAAGAAATTGGTGAATATCTTATAAAGGGTAGGCTTTACAGTTAGATAAAAGGAAAAAAGAAGACTTAGATGCATTGGAAAAGAGTCAAGGTTAACTTTCATGATAGTCACAATCATGAAGGTCAATCTAGAAATGAATAAGCAAATAGAAGGACACCATTGGAAATCTAGAAGATGATGGTGAAGAGAGTAGGAAGACATCTTGACAATGTCAAGATTCATTCTATGAATTTTTTTTGTTTTCTTTTTGTTCTTGAGCATCAGCCATATCTTAGTTTGATGTCATTATAGCAAGATAATCACTTGGTGCAAGTAATATGGTGATATGTCTTCCTTGAGAGTGTTTCAAACTATAGATTAGCTTTGTGAGGTGCACAACAATTCATGATTTGGGAAATATGCAAGGTTATGAGGGTTCAAATCCATTGAGTGACAGTATAGAAAATGCATGATAGTGACCTTATGAATGTGTGTCCTCATTGATCAATACATCATGATAATAATGGCAGTCTTAAGGACAATGAAATGGTAATGGAAAGGTTATAAATGTAGCACTTTCAAAGGATGAGAGAAAACATCAATACAACAGTTAATAATCATCATCAACAGAAAACATGAGAAAGAAATGACAACCTTGACTATGATCAGAAGACTGGTAAAAATCAGTAAGGACAACAAACACTAAGAAGAAGGCATGGTTTCTGAAAGTGCAAGACTTGGAATTAGATGCTCTTGGGGTATTTTGAAGGTGTTGGCTATTACCAGCTCGGTAAATGAAGTGGTAGAAATCAAGAAAAAACAAGGGGGTAGTAGCCTACAAGTTATACATGCATATGAGGATAGTGCCAAAAGACAAAGTATAGGGCAGTGATTTTCCAAACTTTGATAAGGTTAACAGTCATAGCATGAACAATAGAAATCACAATATAATGATAGTTACGAGGAGATAGTCCAATGAATTTTTTTATGACAGTCATGAGATTGTCATGAAAAGGAAGACATACATTCAATCTCATTAACACAAAGGGGAGTCATTATGATAGTTATAGACAACCATTTTATGAAAAGGGTAGTGCATATGAAAAGTTTTAGACCTAAGGAAATCTACTATTCATGATGTCTATGCAACAATCAAAGGTAGTTTAGTCATGTTAAAAAGACAAAGAAACAAGTGGATAGTCAATTAGAAAGAATTACAGAAGAAACTTCAAAGTGACAATTTTTCTATGAAGGATAACAAATGACAAAGTATAGTCATTTAAGGCTATAATAATTGCAACAAAAAATTCATACATTCAACTTATGTTTGACCTGTAAGAAGCAATTATGATTCAAAGAAAGTGTATGTGAGTGAAATCAATATCTAAGGCACACCAGAAAGACATGTAAAGAAAAGTGGCAACATGGAAAAGAAAATAATCTTGGAGAAGGTAGTGTTGCTTGCAACCTCACTGTTTAGTTGTATGAAGGTGTGTCCTTTGATATCAAAATTAGGTACAAAGTGGTAGCCCATGGTGAAAATTGATAGTGGTTTTCAAGAGGACACCCATAAATGGTGGCAGAGATCAAGCTACATGTATGTCATGATAGTTTTATGGCAAAGTTAAGGTTGATAAGGTATAGTAGACATACTAGACAAAGGATATGCATGCTTAATAAGTGGTAGTATATGACGCAAGTAGAGCATAATAATGGTTTTTTATAAAGGGATCAAAGCTACCATGACAGAGGTATGTAAGGAAAAGAAGTTAGAATTGGAGGCTTTTCCAAAATCATGTGTTTAAAGAAAGTGAGTTCAAGATCAGGGTAGGTTTAAATCAGAGGGGTAAAGAGCCTTTGTAAGGGTTTTGAATACTTGAGATCTTAAGGAAGAACTATAAATAGAAGCCATTGAATAAGAGTCTATAATAATCACCAGGTAAAGTATGGAAGAATTCATGAATGACAGTCCATAAGTCACCAAAATAGTTAGCAGGGTCACAAATGTGTGGAAGATAGTAATATTTGTATTTTTATCTTGAAAGACACAAATGACAAAGGCATTGTCAAGTAAGTGAAAAAATGGAAATAGAGTGCCCCATCTTTTAGGAGATGGAGCACAAGGATAGAGTTCCTCCTATTTCACACTTGTTTCACTCAAGGAAACCCTAGAGATCTCAATCCAAGGATAGAATGAAGGAAGGAGATCTACTAAAGGTTTTCCTAGGGTATGATTAATGACTAAAGAAGGGTTCACCACCAAGTTAGGGCTTGGAAAGACTAATAACATGCAAGATCTAATTATGAAACTTCATGATATGCAAGACTACAATAAATGACCTTGAAATGAATGCAAGATAGAATAGAAAACTGGGAAATTAGAGAGGTGCACCTAGAGGCCTGTAGCGGCTTGGATGAAGATCTAAAATGCTAAAAATGTTGTATTTAAGGCACACTAGGGGGTAAAAGCACAAATTTGTGTCACACTTTATAAAGGAAATGGCCAATGCTAATCCAACTTTTAAACTTGAATCACTAAAAAGTGGCATATATGTTTTGAATTTTGAAATGATGTAAACTAGTAAAATATGTATTTTTTAGTATATTTTATGTTTGTATTTTTTTTTAAACATTAAAAAATTATTTTAAACTTATTTTCTATAAATTAACACTATAATTTTGTTGTTGATAAAATGTTGAAAAATAAAGTTGCATGGGATGTCAAACTTTTTATAGTAATTTTTTTTTTTCAATTTTTTTGTGTATTTAGAACTTGAAATTATAGTGCATGGATATATTTTTTTCCAAATTTGATAAATATATATTTTTAAATAAATATTAAAATGTGCGTGAATCAAAAAACACCTATTTTCATTAGACGTCAACTTTCATATTAAATATTTATCTAAAATGGAAAAAAAATTATACCATCTTGAAATAGATTCTTTTATCTAGTGCATCATATTTTTTTCAATTTTTTTAAATAAGTTTTAGTATTTTTCCTTGGTATAGTAATCAACCTAATATTTTGTGTTGATAACCTACTTTTAGTAAAAATAAAAAATAAAACATAAAAAAATTTAAACTATTAAAATAAATATATTTTTGATAACTGCACTTATGGATCTACAAAAGGGTGTTTTTATATTTTTTTTAAAAGAATACTTACATTAGCAAGATTTATTGAAACTTCAAGTTTTTCAAATAATTTCATTTTTTTGGTAAATCAGACTCAAAGTGATGCTCCATATATTTTTAGCCAACAATTTTAGTTGAAAAAGTTGTGGAAGTATCTAACCTAGCTAGAATGAATCTTACTAGATCATATGTTTTTGACCAAAATTAATTTTTAGTTAGAAATACTTAAATTCAGTTGTGCTAATAGGTTGGCTCAAAGTGTGACACAACTTTGTGCATTTACCTTAGGACTCATATGCTAGGTTGGGTGTATCAATCCCAAACTAGGGTTTTTGGACTAGAACAAGAATTTGGTGATGACAAGTCTAGATCTTCAGAAATCTAGAAAATTCACTATACTAGGACTCATATGCCAAAAGTGGTGTATCAATCCTGCTTGGATTTTTCATAGTATCAAGATTTAAATCTACTCTTCAATCTTTTCTCTATCTTCTCAACCTGATTTCCAGATCTACAGTGTCAAATTCTACTTCATGGATGTCTTTTAGTGATCTTCTAAATAAGGTGAAAACTTTGACAACTTTGCATTCTTGACAAATTCTTTCCATTATTTCTCTTCATTGTGTCTTCAACCTAGACCTACAAATCACACACTAAAAAGAGGGAAAAATGTTGTTTTGTTTGTAGAAAGGGGTTTGCCTTGGTCAAACCCTATTTTGGTAATCAAACCTTGAAATGAAATGAAATATAAAGGAGGAATGATGAATGAACAAAATGATATGTTGCAACTCACCAAACCCTTGAAACAAAGTGTTGCAAACATGTATGAGATGGCTAGCATGAATGTGGATCTTAACTCTTACTTGAATTTTGTAGATCTTGAATTGAATGCTTGCTTTCAAATCATGAAACCCTACATCACAAATGTTAGCTCAAAAACAAACATGATGCATGATGACTTTGACATGATGCTTGATACTTGAATGATGTTCCAAAACAATTGATAATCAACTCTTGAATGCTCTTGAATGCTAGAAATCTTGAATACTTAGATCACACTTTCTCATGAAAATCGCTAGGAGAAAATATGTGAAATACCCTTGTATTTATACTTGTTTATGCCAAATTTCCCAAAATTACAACACTACAAGCCAACATCAAATCTAGGAGAATAAAATCCCCCCAAGAATTTGAATTTAGATTAGATCTAAGCTAAGTGGGACTCTTATGCCAGAAATGGTGTATGAGTCCCATTAGGCTTAGCTTGGGACAAATTTTTCAAAAAATGCTTAGATTCATGTGAAATCTAGATCGGGGCCCCAAAACTTAGGTGAAACCCATACACCTAACATGGCGTATGAGTACTAGATCACTAAATCTAGGTCATACAATCCAAAAAAATCTAAATTATAATTGGATGTTGGTTTATGTCAGGATTAATCTTGGAAAGATGCATTAATTAATACTTGTGGATGCAAAATATGGCCAAATAAGGCACAAAGAAGCCCAATTAATTAATGAAAAGCCTAGATTAGTGTGGAAGTGTTAGGATGCACTTTACAACACCCTAAATAAGGCACAACTAAGTCCACTTAGTTTACAAGGGCCCAAGACCTAATGTGAATGTGCTAAACACATTACAACACTAAATCAAGGCAACATTAAGCTCAATTTAACGAGGGCCCAAACAAATGTGAAGATGTAGAGGGATACATTTTATGTTACTACATTTAGCCCCCACTTTAGTGAGAGGAGGAAATTGCTTCAAACTCACACTAAAGTAGACAAAATCACATCAAGAGGGGTCCGAGTGTACCAATGTCGGTAAGATAGTGTAGTAACAAAAAAAGTATCATTTTCCTTTCTTGCTTGGATAATTGACATTAAAGTTGAACTAATGGTGTCTTGGAGTGGTGTTGTAATGTCTTGTACACATTCACACTATTCTAGGAACTTTAGTTAACTAAAACATGCCTTAATTGGTCCTTTGCAAAGGTGTTGTAAATTGTTGTAACACACTTTCACACTTTTCTAGGACTTATTTACTTAATTAAGCCTAATGGGCCCCTTTCTAAATAAAATGTATATATTGTGTACCTTGTTTAAGGGTTGTAAATTTTTTTAAAGCACTTTCACACTTATCTAGGTGGCCTTAAGTAATTATTATGGTTAATTAGAGTTATTAACCCCCCTTTTCGGGCCTTAATTTTGACACCTCCCAAGGATCTATCCTGATAATCATAAATTAAATAAAAAATTATTTCATTGGGAAAATTTTGGTCTTGGTAAGTTGAGCTACGACCCATTCGCCCTTGATGGTGAATGGGTCCTCCCTTAATAGGACCCCCTTTCTCAATTGATTTGAAATGGGTTTTTTGCCTTCTTTCAGCTCCCCAAAGCTTGGTCCTATAAACTTAGCTAGGACCCATTTGCCTTTGGTGGTGAATGGGTCCCCCCTCAATGAGACCCCTATTTTTTAATTTCATTCTAGTGGGAATTTAATTATATTTCTTTCCAGATTTGGTGTCGGCCTTAGTTCTTTGAATTTTGGGGTTAATCTCCTAATTTAGTATAAATAAGTGGTTAATTCACATTGTTTCTCCTAACAAGATCTAGCAAGTTTATCAAGCATTCAAGCATTTAAGAGATCAAGAATTAGAGCATTCATAAGGAATTTTCAAGATATTTCAAGGCATATTTCAAGTGTTTATTGTAGCAATTCAAGGTCATATCATCATGTCAAGGGTTTAATGCATGCATGTGTGTTGATCTAAGAAGTTAATGTTGCATTGAGGATCCATTTACAACAATCATCTTACACCCAAGATCTACATTCCTCATGGCTACTGCATGTTAGTTCCAAGCTGATATCATTTACATTATTTCATATTCATGCTTCAATTTCTTTATTTCATAATTTGGTTTAATTACCTAGAATGGATTTGAATGAGGAAAACTCCCATTCTCTAACAAATCAACAAGTTTTTTTCCCTTGACTGTGTGTTTGCAGATTTACAGGTTGAAGATCAAGTTGAGCAAGATTTGGAGCAAAGTTGTGAAAGTTGCAAAGTTGTAAAAGTTGTCATTCAAAGTACAAGATCACAAAAAGAGCTCTACATAATTGAATACTAACTTCCATAAGTTGATAACAGGGAATTTGAGAGTGAAAACATCAAGGTATAGGATCCTGAAATCAACTTTTCAAAACCCTAAAAGGACCCATTTTCCACTAAAGGAGAATGAGTCCTCCATAGCTCAAAAACAACTTTTTGGTTAGGTATACAACTTTTTATGCTCTAAAAACATACCCCATAATTTCTATAACATTTAGGTTGCATTTATGGTTATTAGAATATTATTTTTCATAATTTTAGGTGCTTAGGGCCTTGACAAATAAGTGATCCATCACATTGTTCATACATTGGGTGGATCCTATTTTCACCCTAAACATTTTTGGTGAACCCAACTCATTCAACATTACAATTTTCTAATTTTTGGAGTCTCTCATTGCATATTAAGTTAAAACCTTGCATTCATTACATTTAGATTTGCATTGAATTAGGTTTTCTTCTTTTGTGTTGAAATCTTGCATATCATATAAGGTTTAGGTTTGCATTGTTTTGCACTTCTTAAATCTAAAAATTATAAAAACACATCAGTAATTTTACATCTCATTTATATATCATTCAATTGCATTTGAAAATCAAAACAAAAATGCATTTCAAACTAGGCCTTGCATTTCATCTTTCTATTGCATTTTTGAATTGAATTTCTAGAAAATTTGAAGTTGTATTTCACTGTCTACAACTTGGAACTGAAAGATATATCTGATAACTTCATTAAAAAATAGTTTTAAAAGACCTAGCCAAGACCCATTTTCCTTTACTAGCAAATAACTCCCTAATCGATTCTGACCTAAAGCGTCTGGCATCTGAAAAGGCATTAAAATTGACTCTGAAATCCACTGAAACATCCCAAAAAGACCTAACCAGGACCCATCTACCCTTACTGGTGAATGAGTCCCTGTTAGCTATAGATCTGCAATTTCAGGATATTAAAATCTTAGTTTTTAGCTTTTGTTTGGTGCATTTATCTTTCTGTTTCAATTTTTGCATTTGTTATTTCATCAATTTCATTGCATTTAGGTTAAATTGCTTCATTTTAGTGCACTGTTAAAAGTTCAAAATTGCATCAAAACATCTCATTTTCAACTTATTGCATTTCTTAATCAGTAAATTACATTGCTTAGATTCTAAAAATTGCATTTCATTCTAGGTTATTGCATTGTCCCTTTTCCATTCTAGAGTTTACACACCGGGGTTGTAAAACTTTCATGAGCTTTACAACTTGGTTTCCTATTCACAATACTATTATAAGACATAGTTCAAGGCTCATGTCATCCAGTGATCTCTCACTTGTCATGGATCTTGGGTTCTCTAACTCTCTTTCTAATAGTGTTGAGATTCAACCCTCCATGGCTCATAGTTTGCATACTTCATTACCCATGACTTCACCTCCTACAACCAATGTCCTTAACATTACCAACACCATCCCTACCATTACCACTTCCACTCAAGATTTTGGGTCTACTCAAAGTCAAGGTGGAATTCCAATCCTGTCCTCCACAATAGCAATTCCCATCCCTACATACACTAGTACACAACCTACAACATTCCAACCCACAACTACCATTCAACAAACCACAAAAATCATACCTACTAGCACCATATACACTTCCATAGGTATTCCCATAGGAAATGCTTCAAACACAATAATACCTCAACAATCCACCTTCACTAACCTACAATTCACTAGCCCTCTGCATACATACACTACACCACCTTATTCCCCTCAACCTTATAACCAAAATGACCCTCTCATTAATTCACTTTTGCAAACCATGACATCCCTTCAACAACAAGTGGCAACATTACAACAAAACAATAATGGTCAACCTTTGCAATACATCAAGTCTACACCATTTTCCCTCGACATATTAAGAGCACAAATGCTACAAGGAATAGAGGTCCCTTGATTTGAGAAATATAGTGGGAAGGGAGATCTTGTAAGCCATGTTTCCACCTTCATAGCCTTCTGTAGTGATTTCATCTTTGAGGATAAACTATTGGCTAAGTTATTCCCTAGATCCTTGAAGGATACTACTCTAGAGTGGTTTTCATCATTATCGAACAATTCAATTGGTTCATCCAATGAACTCATTGATGAATTTTACAACCACTTCCACATTCACATGGGTCCCAAGATGACCCTTGTAGACTTAATGACATGCAAGAAAAAAGAGGATGAAAAAGTGACAGATTTCATAGGAAGATATCAAACACTTTATTCATAAGTAAACATTACGATTCCCAATGAAATATTCAAAGAATGTTCATTGCCAACTTACAAGATAAACTCTAAAGAAAGATAGAAATGTTGAGGTTTTTGTCCTTCACATAGTTATGTACAACCCTTTGTGACCATAAAAAATCAACTAGTAGTCGTGATGTGAAAAATCCCCCTAGTCATCCTGAAAAGTCTGAATCCACAACTTAAAAAAATTATCAACCATTCAAGAAACAAAATAAGGGATTTTTTACAATTAAATCCTCCTCAGAAAATTCAACAAAACAGTAATCAAGTAGCTGTTATAAAAATGACAACTCCTTTTGGGGATAGAGAGAGAGAATTCACTCCTTTACCCAATATCCTTCACAATATCATGTTGCAACTTATTGACAAAAACATGCTTACCTTACCTCATGTTAGAGAACGCGATCCTACCATACCATTTCCTAAAGGCTTTTGAAAAAATGCTTATTTTCATTACCATCAAACAAATGGACATAGTATAGAATATTGTGTCTTAAACATCACGTGCATGACCTTATTGATTCTAATCATTTACTAATTGGAGGTGTGAATGATCATGGAAATAAGTCTGTAGCTCCCCCTAATCAAAATTTTCAAATATTTACAAATTCCATTCCTTAGCACAACATTTCATTTGTCAAAGCTAGTGAAGCGAAGACTATTGTGATGAATGTTGATGCAAATGATGACAATACAAATATCATTGAAAAACATCCCATGAATGATGTGATAGCATTTATCGAAGCTAGACCTCATAAGGGATTCACTAGAAAACCTATTGACATTGATTTCTCACAAAATGACATACCTAAACATGCACCTGATGGTCCTCTTTGCATAGCTGGCCGAATCAACAATAAGCCCACTAATGGGATATTGATTGATCCCATCTACAGAGAGAATGTAATCATAGAAGAATTCTTATATGTGCATGAGCTATATCAAGATACATATGACAAGTCAAAAGCATGGATCAAGAAACATAATGAATTTTACTGCCCTACGATAGGCTCGATAGATCTCCCTTTAAAAGTGGGACCGAAAACATTAACAGTTTCATTATCCATCATCCACAATCAGACCAATTACATGTGAAGCTAGGATATCCATGGCTTCACTCCATGAATTTTGTCCCTTAGGTTATTCATAAATGTCTAAAGCTTTCATTTGGAAATGGCATCTTCACTATGCATCATAGCGGATTCCATCTTGCCTCAGCAAAAGGGAATTTTTCACTAGATTACTTTTGGCCTAAGCCTATAGAACCTATCAAGCCTCATGAATATTTCTTTTTCAAATCATATCAAAAATTCAAAGCAAAGAAAATAGCAGAACTATCCCTTCGCAACATGCCTCAACCTATGACAAAACCAACCATCCTTGACGAGACAATGATTGAACCAAAAACACTTTTGAACATACAAGAACAACCTCCTGCAATTTCCCACAAGAGGCCACAAGATAGTACAAACAATCTCGTTGTCCCTCCTATAGTCAAATAAGTTTACAAAGTCAAAGAGAAAGCAATTGAGCAACCTCTTGTCATTTCTTCTAGTCCTCCTAAGGAAGAGAAGGAACCTTTGATTGGCAAACATATTCTTACAAAAAAACAAATTGAAAATAAACTAAAAATAAATCGAAGTGCTAGAGAGCGTAGACACAGACATCGTGCTATTGCTCATAGATTACAAACTCAAGAAAACAACAATAACATAGAAAATAAAAATCCAAACCTACCTAAAGCAATGCACAATGACTCTCAACCCTCACTACAACATAAACAAGAACATTGTATGGACATTGTTATTTGACCTCCTGCTATGATTAACTTAGATGATGGCATTGATATTGCAAAAATTGATGAACAAGTGCATGATGAGTTGAATACATTTTTTGCTTCTTCCATGAGCTTAAATGAAAAATATCATAAAAAGAGTATTAAACTTGGTGCGTGTCCTATTTTGGAACTTGATGTTGTCCCTTTGGCTAGTTTCTTTCCTTTCGTTTATACCAACCAATATTGGGAGGCGAGTGACCTACTTTAGGTTGAATCGCCTGTGCCTTACTAGTCTTTTGATTTTTCATTTCTTTTCTTTGTGATTGCATGTGTGTAATGTAATCCCCCAAGACATTTCATTTGATGTTCCTCTCTCTTTTGTGCATTTTTATATACGTACCTTCATTCTTCTCTATGCCATAATTATCTTTTTCATTTCTCTTGTGTTTTCCTTTTGGGGATGACGTAAGGCATTGAGACATTTATGTCTCTTCCATGTTGACCCAAAAGCTTTGTCTTTGTCTTTTTCATTTGTCTTGTGTTTTCCTTTTGGGGATGACGCAAGGCATTGAGACATTCATGTTTCTTCCATGTTGACCCAAAAGGTTTTTTCTTTGTTTTCACTTTCTTTGTGTCATTCTTGGACAATTCTATGTATTTGGGGAATGATGACAGTTCCATGCTCCATGACAACATTGTAGCACAAAAATATTGACCCCAAATCCATACATCCCTTATGTGTTTGTGGGGGCAACCCTTCCTTCCTATTTCATGGTGTATCTTGCTTCAGAAACATATGAATTGGCATAGTGTTTTCCAAGAAAAGATCTCATGTCTTAGGATCAAAAAAATTGGCTACTTTAAAACAATTATTGATAGTGATCATGTAGCAACCGCTTTAAAGTGGGGGCATACATTGATGACATCTTTTGCAAAATTTCATGGTGTGATTTTTCTTTCTTCTTGTGATGTCTCCTCTTCTTGGTGGTGTCATTGGGTTTGATTCCATCCAAGAGTGTATGATCTACTATCATGGAATGATGCAAATGAGGCATCCCATGGGCGATGATCTAACACTTTTTTCTTGTCCTCTCTTGGAGACATTAGGCACAATGCTCCCTAAGAGGAAGAACATTACACGAACAAAGAAAAATCCCCTTTAGCAAAATTTTTACATGATATTCAAAAGAATTTACAAAAGAATTTTCATTGTGGTGCCTTATCAAATTTGTTGAGAGAATAACTTTGATATGGTACACTAGTAGAATTTGGAAAATAAATGACTATGTGACTAAAACTTTTAGTCATGTGACTAACACTAGTAGTATTTTGAAAATAAATGACTAATTTGGTCGTTTATAAGTGAATAATTTTGTCATTGGGTAAAATCACAACTAAATGACTAAATAAATGACTAATATTAGAAAAATAAAAATGACTATTACTCCTCTATTCTTTTTTCTTTCAAATTTGATCATAATCCATAGAGCTAATTAATCCCTCCTCATGGGACCCCTACCTAAGCGGACCATTTAGCCGCTTAGGTTGCTTGGTGCACCAAAAATACCTATTGCATGGAAGGTATTTCCTCTCGGTGCAATCTTAATGCCTTCACTTAGTTCATAAAAAAATTTATAAACATTTACATTCTTTAACCTTTGTTACTTGTTATGTTAATGAATCGTTAATGTTTTTAACTATGATTTGAAGCTAATTTGATTTTCCTGTTGTGTTAGCATGTCAAATGTGTCAAAGAGGAATTGTGGTCAATTTCACTAATAAAATATGATTTAAACAATCCAATTGCAATAAAAATGAAGAAATTGATTCACTTATATCTTCGCTTGCTGATATACTTGACCATCTTAATAGTGTGAAATAGAAATAACAATTATGATCGCTTTTGGTATGTGAAAATTTTCTCTTCCAGGCTTTATATTGTTAATTATTTTTTTAAAATAGAATTATTTTATAATCTATGAAATCAATTGTGCATGGATCATTTTTATAGATGTTATTTTTTATACAAGTTTGAACTCTAGTAATTTTAGGAGCACATCATGCTTATCTTAATTTTCACAACCTATATTAAAATGACAATGTAGATAGATGAATTTTTTTCCCCTAAAAATGAAGATTAATTTTTTCATGCCTTCCACACAATAGTTTTTTTTGGTGCATTTTAGCAATAGGTATTTTTGGTAGAAAAAGAAAAAAGGTATTTTTTGTGCCTTGGCTAATCGGGTTGTGTGCATTTGGAGGGAATTTTAGGCAGCTGATTTTTGGTGTAAAACATTGTGATTGCATGCTGGAGGGAAGTTTTGGGCTGTGTATGCACTTGGAGGGAATCTCAGGTAGTTAATGTTTGGCATAAAACATTGTGATTGCATGTTGGAGGGAAGTTTCAAAGTTTAATCAACAATTTGGTATTTCAGCTCTTGTGTGCGTTTCAAGGTTTTCCAATTGCAAGTTTGATGAAGGAAATTCCCATTGAATGCAAAGAGTGGTGGTTTCCATTTTTTTAATGCCAGAGCTTGTTAAGTAGTGTTTTTTGAGTTGCAACACTAGTATCATTCAAGAAAGGGTAGAACATTAAACAAGGTTACAATCTAAAGGTAAGTGGAAATCTTGAATCCCAAAACCTCATGTTGATCTTCATCCTTTATGGCAATGATCTTGATGTTGCATATACTATTCTTTCTTTCCATTGCTTCATTATTGTTACAATCTTGTGCTTTCACTAATATAATGATAATGCTCTTTGACATTGAATGAATCTCATTGACTTTGATCCCTTTTCACTCTGTTCCATGGTCTTTTACATCTTCTTTGCGCATGATATTGGGTCACATGACATTCATAACAACTACTATTATCTCCTTAATGTTGCTATGATCCTCTGACACTCATATGCTTTGATATAACAGTGATCATTTGCAACTATTTTCCCTCTATATATTGTCTTTCATTTCTATCCCTTGCATGCCTTGGACTACTGTTATCATGCATTAAAAATTAGAAATATTTATTCACTTTATTGATAACTCATTGGCACTGTCATTATTTGTATTCATTGCTATCTTATGATGATTGTTCTTCATAGTGAATCCTTAAAATCATTATTCTGATAAAAAAATATTTTTTCTCTTTTTTTTTTACATTATGATCTCATTGCTTTGAACCTTGTGCTTTTTGATTATCACATCTTTGTTACAATCTCTTCAAGGACTAACTTTCTTTCTCTATTGACTACAAGAGACCCCTCTGATCTTATAGCCCCAAGCCTCTTAAAGAAAACTTAGAATCAATTGGCAATAGTGAAAAAAAAACCATCATAGTTAATTTTAGTTCTTTTCCAAGAGCATTCAATGAAAATATAATGGAAAACACACATCGCTCTGTGGGGTAGGGTTTATTTGATTTGAAAACCTACCTTCAACATCCAATTCAAAAATTCAGCCTACCAAGTTTGTGCCGAGTCCTCCAAGTTTTAAGTCAAAAATCAGCCTACCAAGACTGTTTTACATCCAAGTCTTGTATCTATGATACAAGTATGATAAATGTTTGAAAATATTGTACACAACTGTATGATACAATGCATAAATTTGTACACTTTCTCATTATATCAAAAATTTCAAACTATAACTCACATAAATTAGAAATGAGTTATAAAAAAACTTATTTTCAAGTACAATTTGCTCCAAATCAAAATTGCATTATCCATTTTACATAATTTTCTATTTAATTGATTTTTATGGGAAAAAAACACTTAGTGTACAAAGTAAAACAAGAGTTTCTTTCCAAGATTTCAAAGGCCTATTGTTCCCAAGGCCAATAAGATCATTGTTGATCATAACAAAAACCACCTGCACTAATAGTGTTAAGTCATAAAATATTCCACAGAAAGAAATATATTTTAGACAAATAGAGCCAGTTAGCCTTCTAAAATCCAGATAGTTGAATACAAGGAGGGTAAAACATAAAACATTAAAAGACTTTAAGATGTTGCAAATGCCATGCAATTAGTATAGAAGCATAACATTAAGATGGGAACAATTCATTTTTCTTAAATATTCATCACAATTTTTCTCCCATAAAGAACTCCCCCCGCCATGAGCAATGAGAAGTGCATCTACCATCTTGTTTGCTGACAAGCATTGCATGACTACTCCCTTATAATCACCAACAACTAAAGAACTATGAGTGGCTTCATTGCATTCTTAGTATTCAGTCGAATCTTTAGTAGCTTCATGTTGCACCTCTTCTCCATTGCCTAGGGTATCCTTCCCAACAACAAAATCATTTTCAGTGAGAGGAAGTGAGGAATCTTCTGTCAGACTACGCAAATTATCAAAAAAATCCTTGCCATTGTCTCTAGGGGATGTAACATCTTGTCCAAATTTTGACTGAACTGATGGATCTAATTGTGTTGTGTCATCAAGAGTGACATTATTGATTATTTCACTGAGCTAATATCATCAATGTTGAAAGATTGAGCTTCCTGTAAGTCTTGATTCTCTATTGACTACACTTGAAATCCAAGATGCTCAATTAGATTTTTCCTAGCATTTCCTTCATCTTCAAACATGAATCTTAGTAAATTCCATGTCTCCCTCTCTTCTTCCAAACAAAATCAATGCAGAAACCAAAAATTTGCAAGTGAAACACTACAAATGAATGTAAATTGTTATTAATCCTATTCAAAAATTATCCACAAATAAATAACCAAGAATCCTGAGACTTCTTATCACACAAAGCTCGCAATGATGATTTTTCACCATTTGCTATTATAGCTTCAAACTCTATTGAATGAAGCACTAGACTATCCTCGATAACGAGGTTGTGTATATATACCTATGAAAATAGTAGAAAAAATAATACCATATATCATCTTAATGAAATGTACCAAAGAATAAATTATCCTCTACCTCAAAAGAGCCAACAACACTCTGTGATGTTGTACCAGGCCAAAATGTAGCAAGCTTTCCTCCAAATCCAAAAACTGACACCAACTGGTCTCTTCAACCATGTAGGAGCTTTCAAGAGTGCACCTGAAAAGGGAAAAACAAAAAGATAGATATCATGTATTTACATATAGGATCCCAATTCATTGGGGTATGTAACATCTTGTCCACCTTTTGGCTGAAATGATGGATCTAATTGTGTTGTATCATCAAGAGTGACATTGTTGATTATTTCACTGCTAATATCATCAATGTTGGAAAATTGAGCTTCCTGTAAGTCTTGATTCTTGTTGACTACACTTGAAATCCAAGGTGCTCAAGTAGCTTTTTCCTAGCATTTCCTTCATCTTCAAACATGACTCTTAGGAAATTCCATGTCTCCCTCTCTTCTTCCAAACTAAATCAATGCAGAAACCAAAACTTTGCAAGTGAAACAATACAAATGAATGTAAATTGTTATTAATCCCATTCAAAAAGTATCCACAAATAAGTAACTGAGAATCCTGAGACTTCTTGTCATGCAAATATCAATGATTATTTCTCACCATCTACTATTACAACTTCAAACTCTGTTGAACAAAGCACCAAATTGTCCTCAATAACGAGATTGTCTATATATACCTATGAAAATAGCAAAAAAATAAGACCATAAATCATCTTAATGACATGTACCAAAGAATAAATTTTACTCTACCTCAGAAGAGCCAACAACACTTTGTGACACTGTACTGGGCCGAAATGAAGCAAGCTTTCCTCCAAATCCAAAACTGACACCAACTGGTCTCTTCAACCACTTAGGAGATTTCAAGAGTGGACTCGAAAAGGGAAAAACAAAAAGATAGACATCATGTATTTGCATATAGGATCCCAATTCATTGAGAAAATCTTATAAGTGAGATTCCCATTTCTTAACTAAGTCATGTATGGTTATCACATAAAGCAACACTTACTACCCACTTTATGTTTGAAAGAAATTAAAGCACTATACTTGGGTTATTCACAGAAAGTCGTTAGTCAAGTACTATAGGAAAAAAATCATGGGCATATCGAACTAGTAGAGCATAGATAGAAATAGTGATCATTCATAAATCTCATGAACATTTTTACATCAATTAAGGTAGATGTATTTCGACAATGAAAAAAATTAGATGAAATAAACCTACCTTCCTAACACTTTCACTTCTTCCTATGATTTTCATTAACACCGAAGGTATATGTAGATTGGGCAGGTACCATTGGGTTCTAAAGTCCCCTTATTGTGTTTGATTAAACAATATAGACAATTGGGGAAATGTCATTATATGTAATGACATAAGTTGAGGTTGAAGGTATTGTTTGATGCCAATTCAAACAATGGAGGCTCTTGTTGAAATCTACCTCTACCTTCTCATCATGGCAAGGACAGTGAGAAGTAGTTAAACCATGGAATTCATGCATATATTTTGATAAAAAATCTTGGGCCATCATAACTAGTGCCAGGTCTCAAAGTGTAGGTTTTAAACCATAAGGGGGTGCAAATCCCTTAATACACCTTTGGCCCATGAACAAGGTAAGAAGGATTGATTACCTTCTACTCTTTAGGCTCTGCCAAACCTAGGCAGGTATACCTGAACAATAAGGTAGATTTGTAGATAGATATGGTTCCTAGATTGAGCAATCTACTTCCTATGGCACGTGAGATGAAGGAGATGCAGAGTTTTAATGTCCAAATACTAGTGAGAGTAATTGAGAGTTCAAGTTTGTGAGTTGTATTTTGTATGTAGTATCTAATTATTACTAGTGCCTACTTCTATTGGGTGGATGCTACGGCCTTAATATTATTGTACATCGGGTTATGAATAGTCAGCTTGTGGCTATCTTAACTCTCTATTAAGTCCTATTATCATTAATATATTGTTATTTAGTTGTTTAGGTCGGCCTAAGTCTTATATAGGTTTGTCTAAGTCGGCCTAGGTGATATCCTTGGCATAAATAGGTATCTATAGGAGGTTGTGAGTCTTATTTCATCATCAAGTTGTGAAGTGTGTTCTCATTAGAGATATTTGGAGGTTTTCCCCCTCGAAGTGGCTTGTTATTCTAAGTTATTATCAAGTATTTGTAGCATATTTCATATCATATTCTTCTATTGTGCAAGTTATTTCCTAACAGTGGATGGAGTGGAGGGATGAATGATGATTTTGGAGATAGGGTTCTATAAGATAGGTAGATTCACTCTTCAGCTTAACTCGAATAGTTGGGCATTTTGAATGTTTGCAACTTATGAAAACATGCAAGTATGTCAATTATATGGACTCTTCTTAGTAATCCTAGTGATATCCCCTTATGCTACAGTGAAGTTGTGAAAGAATTTAATTCAAATGTGAAAGGAAACCAATTAAGGCAATCTATTCAAAAGGAATTTAATCCAAATAGGAACCTATCAAGTTTGATTTCTTAAAAGGAATTTTAATTCTTTTGCACACCAAAACCAATCAACAATGTCACACAACTACAACAAAAGTGTATTGACAAATTAAATGTATTTCCACACACTCAATTTGAATAACATAAACAACCACTTCAGAGACAACCAAATAACATATAAGCATATAAATCCACACAACAGTTGAACACTTGAAAGAAGATTAACTATTATACATAACCTTCTCCATTATATTTATCTTTGAATAATATGCATTATAACAGTAGTTTTTGATATGAGATGGATGATCTATTCGGGTCTTGGTCTCTCTTATATATGTGGGAGGCAACAAGCTACATACCTATTACAAAAATTCATGTTGTTTGATAACTAAACATAATTAAGAAAATGAAATATTGCAGCAACTAAATGCACTAATCCGTTAATCTCCAAGTAGAAGCCCATGACCACCTAAGATCTGTTCAAAGCTTCTACTCCATGATATGGTGCTCATGTTGTCGACTGACTCCTTTCACCCTAATGGTTTCCCTGTTGTGTCTAGTGTATCCATAGTTTGGTTGAGGAACAAATTGAATGCAGAGAGGTGATGGATGTATTCTTGTTCAACACAAGTATCTGTAGTGGAGATCACCTCTCTCATATCATACTCCCTATACATCATCTTCTCAAGCCGATTGTGAGTATTTTGTAAAATCATATCCTTGTCATTGATCTCTTGTAATGCAGCAGTCAGAATCACATTAAAATCTTCCTTCCAATCATCATATTCTTGAGGATTTCCCATATCATCATAGAGTGTTAGAGCTGAATTGAAGTGCTTGAAATCCTCGACGAGCCTATTATGATATCCATTGTGTGCTTCTATCAATTTTTTATGTGTTTGCATTGTCCGTCCTTTCAGGATTTGCTTTTCTTGAAGCTCTTGTCTCTTTTCAATTATTCTCCTCTATAATTGTTTGTTCTGCTCTATTGCTAAGAGTACATGTTTAAATTTCCTCCAATATTCATCTGCATATTTCATCATCTTATTGAATCTTCCCTTTATCATTTCAGATGCACAGTATTATACTTTATGGTTTTGACTTCCTTCTCTAATTCTTTACATTTTTCTTGAGATTTCGGGTGGCACTACTTCCAATAAGTTGTATCAGCCATTGCATCCAATACTCTCTTATCTTTCTCAAGCCATGGGGAATACAATTCTGGTGTGGAAGATGAAGATGATCTTTCTCTTTGATGTGCTAATTCCTAATTCAACTGGTCATTTTCTTTAACCAGCTTATCAATTTGTGCCTTGGTTAACTTTGCCACATTGAAATTCAACTTTGTTGTCTCCATGGGGTTAGTATCCCATACTCTTTGAACCAAGAGATGTCCAAACATTTGGTTTGGATTATCAATCACAACTGGTCTATTTTCATGGGGGTACAATGACCAAATAAGCAAGGTGGCCTCATCTGGATTGTATCTACATCCTAAATACATCTTGTCACTTGCTTTGTCTATTAAATTCATTGTTTTATCTCCTCTCTTTCTGAAACTATCAAACATAGTTGCAGAGCTTATATCCCATCTGGGAAACAACAATACTCCAGCTTCTTGGAGTAACTCTCTCCCTCTCTCAAGAGTGATGGACTCCATCTCTTTGTCTATTTATTTTTTTAATTCTTTCAAAACAATAGCTTCTCATTCAGGAGTGACATCCTACATCTTTTGTCTCATTTTCTTTCCTTTATATTTTTAAACAAATGATTTAAACTCAGGAGACTTAACAAACTCTTCATCAGAAATGAACTCTTGTCCAACCTTGACCTTGACATCATCTGATGCTTCAAATATTACAACATTTTGTTCCTGAGGAGGCTTGTACCATACAATTATAGGAGTACTTATTTGTTGTACTTGCTCTTCCTCCTCATCACTTTCCTCATCACTCTCCTCTTCTTCACTTATATTAGTATCTATAGAAAAACTCACATCAAGAGCTGGTTGTGAAGGGATATAATCTAAGGGCTCTATATCTTCAACCTACACTCTTGAATAGGTTGCATGAGGGGCATCAAAGAAAAATGAAGGCACATTCTTTACCACTTCATCCATATGAGCAATGAGTTGTTCAATCCTTGCTAGAGGATCATGTATTTCACCAAATTCCTTTCGAATAAGATGGAACATTTCTTCTTTTCCATTCCTCTGCAAGCATAACCCTATTATATGCAATCATTCTTTTAGTGGTAGAGGCTTCATCTTGTTTTCTGATTACATCTTCAACTGAGAATACATGCTCATATACTGATAACCCCTTTGATAACCTTGCTTTGTGAATAAAGCCTTTTGCATCAAATTTTTTTACTGTTGTCACCTAGAGGGAGGTTATACTATGCTAATTTAGCATCAATTTCCTCATATCCCTCATTTTGAACCATTGTAAAGTCTCCAAAACATAAGGTACTGGGCATTATCAATTGTTTGTTGTGTCCTTTGAGGTTTTTGGCATCATATTTTTCCAATTGCCTCACAATTTCTAAGTAGGCAATTCTATCAGGAATTACTTGTGGCAACAAGTGTGGAGTTCCTTAAAACCCATAAACCCTAATCACTGTGCAGTCAAGAAAAGCATACTAGTCTCCCCAGTTATGATCTACCTTTTTCCTTGGGTCATTTTCCTTTGGTATTAGAAACTTTTTCACTTTTGGGGATAAGTTATAATCACACAGATATCCTAGCCACTCCATTAATGGTTTCATAAAAACTCCTCAAAATAAAGATAATGAGATATACCAAATCGGTTATCCCATAGTGAAGTCCACATATGTACAAGTTTGAGGTTCCCATTTTCATCTGTATCTTTTATTCTTAATTCTTAACTCCAGACCCTTCTAACATGTCCCTCATGCATGAGAAAATGCATGAACAAAGAATGATGTTTGAAATGAATATATTCAATGTTGTTTTTAATCTTTTCAAGCTCTTGGTTTAGGTCATTGGCCAAGTATCTAGCATAATTGAATGACCTGGCATCATTGCTTTGTATGTTTGTAGCTAAGACCATTAGGGCAATAGACATAAGGGGTGGGACCTCTACCCCCAAGACCTGACCAACAGAATAATAAGTGTATTTGAAATATTCTTCAAACAAGTCCTTATGAAAAGGAGGGTTTTTATTACTCGAAAACCTCTTGATTTGTCCTCCTTCATTCTTAGGCCTATGCAAGGGTAGCTTCCATTGTTTGTAGATGGTATCCATATAGTGATACTCTATCAAGAGATCTCTAATCATGAATGGCAAGTTCATAGGAAACTCCAACTGAAACACATTAGAAATTAAATCCTCAAAAATAACAAGCATGGCAGCCCCATTATGTGCTTGGATAGTTCTCCTCTTGGGGTCATATCTACTAGCCAGAGTTTTAATTAATTCTCCATTTACAAACACATTGGGCACCACAAGTCTTCCCAAGTTCAACCTCCATGGGTTGCAGAGTGGCTGAAACCAAAATTATTTCCTATAATGATACATGAAAAGCTCATACCCGCGTCGTGGTGTCCAAATATCCCCCAAGCCTTTATGTTTATCTAATAATCTATCCATTGAAGGACTCATTTGAGCACCCCTCTTTTGTCTTGGCCCCAACCTAGGGTATTGATCTATCAAGTCTTGATTCAAGAGTCTCTTCTCAGTTTTCTATTTCTTAGCTTTGGGTTTTTCTGCATTTTCCTCCATTGTTCAAATCCTTAATCCTTTGAAAAATACAACTTCTTAGTCAGTATTGGTGTACTTATTTGGGTCTCACCTCCACTGGTTTTTGCTATGTGAGAACTCCTAGCTTTTCCTTTCTAATTTTGTCCTCAATGAAATCTTCTAGACTGTGCATCAATTATGCGATCAACTTGTGATATATGTCACTTCAACTCTGGATCATAAATACACCACCCGTTTTAGTCTTGTCATCAGGGGGAATCATTTATTTTTAAATATTTGGATGATGCCTTGAGATGTCACATCAGTTAGCAATCAATCATCATCATTGTATCGGTGAGACAACAATCCTTAATCCACTGATAGCCACCCTCTCCACCGATGAACATTTTTCCTTTGGTCTATCGGCAAGGCACCAAAATATATTACCCCAATACACATTAATTCCCCCAATATATAATAATTCTTGATAATTTATGATCATATCGGGCTATCGGGGGAATGTAGACATTCGGTCCACCAATGTTCATGTGTTACAATGATGTTCTAACTTTTGTTGACTCTATCGGTCTATCGGGGGGAACGCCTTAGGAGTTAGCCTGATAGGATGTTGTTACACCGATACTAGGTTATGAACTATTTTCATCGGGCCATCAGCGAGGCTATGATGGGGGTTCTGCCAATGATGCATTGTTAGGCTGATAGTGCTAATTTTTACTTAGGAAAAACTATGGAGTCTCAAACTTATTTATGGGTGTGACAATTTGGCAATGTGGGCTACAAAATGGATCTTGTCACATAAATTTCAACAATTTGTGTTGATCATAAAATTAAAATGTGATGAATTTTTGTGGAATGTGGAGGATTGGTGGGTGAAGGCTAGTGAAAAATGTGAAATTTTTTAGTTCTAACAACTAGCACAATGAAAAATAGCATGTGTAGATCATACAAAAAAATAAGAGAGAATAAGAATCAATAATGGATAACCGAATAAAGCTTGTTGTCTCCAAGAAGACAAATACCACATATATATATGGCGTTCATTACCTAGCTTGACCAGATCAATGATAATCCTTAATTTATAATATTCTTTATAGTATCTCCATGTTACTACAGTTCTGCCAAAGAATTATGACAAGACAAATGCTAGTTCTTCAATAATGAATATATCATTTCAAGCTAGTTTCAAATTTGCAATGGTTGAAAAAACTCTTTGTTAGAGAGACAAATGAATCTCCTAACATTTCCCATGATTGAATAGGCTCTGCTACACTTGAAACTGCTAATGCATGCATATCTAGTCAGTTGAATTATCCAAAGTACTTCTACAGGAACCAACTCAGTTATTTTTTGGATAACATATACATCGCATTCACTGAGCACACCTCCCACACCCTCCTATAACCATAGTTTTTAGGGGATTTCTTATGGTAATTTGGAAGTAAATTTTGGAGACACTCTTATAAAGAAAGCATGACTTCTTCATAGAGTTGTGTAAACATTTAAAATCCTTAAATCCCTAGAACCACTTTACCAAATAGAATAAAATTATAGAAAATAAGGATATATTTTCCAATTAAAGAATTACTCCAAAATATTACCTGATGAGACTCCACCAAACACGGCCTCTCTGGATTCCATTTGACTGTAGGCCTAAAATGGATGCACATCAAAAGAGGTAAAGCCACATTAATTATAAAGATGTTCCGTATGAACAAAAAGGAACACAACTAACTTACCAAGGAAAAAACATAGTAGCATCTGGTATGTAATTCTAAGTTAGGTGAACCTAGAGATAAGTTTGTCAAGAAATGCTTGCAGCGTGTTGAAATACTTGTAGAAGATATATATCATGTACTTATAAGAGATGATTTTGAACACAAACACTTGTGATCCAAAATCAATTATGAGTGTATAGCTATGTTAAGTTTGTCCTCTTTCACAATCAGACAAAATACTCTTGGCCTTCAACTCACTTATATATAATAAATCTGTATGTCACATTTACGTTAACTGATTAACACCATATGACTATTACTAGTATATTTAAATATTTTGTATCACCTCCACTCATTCATGACCCACAATGAACTTTACATTCTAGCACTCGCCATAATGTTATCTGTGGATCAATCCACTTTCAAGGCTCAATCATGTTTTGGCTTTAAGTATCTAGAATTTGCAAGATCCACATCAATCTAGATAAACATCTGGACTTATATATTAAGACTCAAAAGTCAAATATCACAAAAACAAGTAAACAACTAAAGAATCAAATCTTATCAACAGGGGTACTTTCAAGTTTTACTTTCATAACATAGCCAATGCAGAAGAAAGAAATATAGAAAGCAGCTCAAAGGGATATGAAAGTACAAGTTACATGAGTAACATCCATGAAAACAAACCAAAAAAAATAGATGTATTAGCTGAACTCAAAAATAGATTATAAGTCAGAGACGACAAACCTTTAAATGTTATTTATCTAGTGGTTTACATAACTTGTCTATATTTATAAGTCAGACAACTTGTAAAGTGTATAATTGTTGGCATGCATGGGAATGAAATTGGATTATTGTTGACATTTTTTATTCACAAGGATAGGTATTGAAGCACTTGCATGGGAAATAAAGCTTGTTTGGATAGTACCTAAAGACTTTTGAAAAGGCAGGCAAGGAATTCAAAGTTTGCTGCAATGAATTTGAAGTTAGGGAGGCCCTCTATAGTGAATTCAGAGGTAATTTGAAACCCTCATTGCCGAAAGTAAGCTGATGGGAAACACCAACATATTCCATTCTCAATAGGTAAACTTTAAATGAATGTAAGATAGATCTCAGAACAATGACTCATTATATCCTCTTCTTTCTGTTATGGTCTGTACTAAAAGTGACTACTTTCAACAATGTTTTGGCATCTTTGTTTTCAAATTTATGTTTTTTCTTTAAATTAGAAACTAAATTAATATTGGAATACACAATATTATAGATGGATGAGCATCAAAGGTTGACTACGGATCAATATCATGCATATGATGAGAGAGTAGCTGATGAGAGGGACATTGACAAATATCCATGTCCATGTAAAAATTTGTCTTGGTGGAAAGGTGAAAAAAAGAAATATGATTTATCGACACATGATAAGATATCAGCATAGTGGTATAAGCCCTTGGGCTTACAATTATTATGAAGATATGATAGAATTTCAAACTATGAGAGATGAAGAGGAAACAAACATAGATGAAGTGGCACCAAACATAGATGAAGAGGCAAAAATGTTTGACGAAGGGTTTGAATTTGATAGAATGTTGAATGATGGTCTAAATGATGATTGGGCCAAGTAAATGGATGATACTTTAAACCCTATGTATGCTAATTGCAAGTTAAGTCATTTGACAACACTCCTTCAAATTCTTAACTTGCAAGTGGTGTATGGTTGGAAAAATGAGAGTGTAGATTAGTTATTGGCATTATTAAGTTCATTGTTACCAGCTGACTCCACATTGCCAACAAAATGAAGTCAATGTAAAAAGAAAATTAGTAAGCTTGGCTTGGGGTATGAAAACATCCACACATGTGTGAATGGTTGTGTATTATTTCACAAAAATATTGCAAATGAGAGTGAATGTCTAAAATGTCATGAACTAAGGTACAGACAAGGGTTGAAATTAGCTTTGGTTCCTAGAAAGGTTCTTCGCCACTTTTTGATAATCCCACGATTACTTTGAATGCATAGTTGTAGAGACATTGCTAAACTTATGAACTTATGCAGTGGAATGCCCAAAATAAGAGCATTGATGGAAAAAAACATGTGCTTGATTCTAAGAAGTGAAGGGAATTTGATAACAGATGGCCTGATTTTTCTCAAGATCCTCATAATATAAGGTTGAGTTTGGCTCTAGATGGGGTGAACCCATTCTCAGAACAAAGTTTTCTTAATGTTATCATTAATTATACCAAGAAAAAAAAGTGTGAATTTAAATACAATAGATGCTTATCTAGAGCCATTATATGATGAGCTAATGGAATTATGGAAAGGAATTGAAGCAATTCAATCTTTAAGGGATGGTCATTCAATCCAATTCACTTTAAGAGCTTCTTCATTGTTTACAATTCATGATCTTCCTGCATATGGCACATTGTCTAGTCTCTTTGTTCATGGATACCATGGATGTTTTGCTTGCAACTTTAATTATTTTGTGAGGCACTAAAGAAGTTTGTGTGAGTGTATTTATTGTGGACATCATTCTTACCTTAAAATGGATCATTCATATCGTCGAAAAAAAACACATTTCAATGGTCAAGAAGAGAATCGTGAAGCGCCATTGCTAATAACAGGTGATTACATTGTTGAGAATGGACAAAAAAGAATGTCATTTATTGAAAATGATGGATTTTTTGGTAGTAGATATGATCCATGTAATGAAAGTGGTGTAAAACGATTGTGCATATTGTATAAGTTGTCATACTTTAAGGATATAGCCATTAGGAATACTATTGACTTTATGCATACTGAGAAAAATATAGCTTATGCTATTATAGAATCTATTTTTGGTGCTCTTGATACTATTTCATCACGTGAAGACTTTCGAGAAATAAAGATTCATCAAAATCTTTGGGTTGAAAAATATGATAATGAAAAATATAGAAAACCTAGTGCTCCTTATGTTTGGACAAAGGAACAATGTGCACAATTCTTACAGTTGATGTCTTAGACTTGCTTTCCCACTAGATATGTAAGTAGCAACATCAGAAGCCAAACTGACATTAATAGCTTAAGAGGCCTCAAGACCCATGACTATCATGTCATAATCAAGAATATTTTACCTATTGTGGTAAATATATCAAGTTTGGCAAAGAGGCCAAGATTAGAAATTATATGGTTGGGCCTAATATTAAAGAGAATGAGTTTACATGTATTAGATCAAATTTTGAGGGAGGAGTTTGTTGAAGTCCTTTGTCTATTAGAACGAGAATTTCCACCAACAATCTTTAACATTTCTATGCATCTTTTGATACATCTAGAATATGAACTAGAGCATTGTGGCCCAATAAGAAAGAGATGGATGTATCCTATAGAATGATATATGAAGGTTTTGAAAAAAATTGTCCATACTAGGGAAAAACTAGAAGGCATCATGTCTAAGGGATATTCAATGCAAGAGGCCATGGAATTTCGCACATAATATATGAAGGATTTAAAAAATGTCAATCAACATGTATGGGATGATGACGAAGATGAGAGAGTTACATATGAAGTATTAGAAGGAAATGGATGTTGCTTCAAGATATCATATCAAGAAAGAAGTGCAATACTTGCCTTTATTCTTCAAACACATCTTCATTCAATAAGTGGCATGGGTAAAAAAAATTACACAATAATCTATTTACTCAATTGCATTTACACATTTATATTATTAATCTTACTATTTGTATGTCATTATTCTATGTAATATGAAGAAGAGAATAAAACTTGGATGCAACATCAACCTCAAAGGTGTAGATGTCATGATTTGATTGGAGGTGAATCTTTTCCAAAATTTGAAGAATGGATTGCTAATGCAATCAATGATGCAAAAGAAGGTCAAGATATAACAATAGAGGAAAGTGAGCTTTCACGACCTCCACATTTATGGGCTATGTGTTTTAGTGGAATGTGGGCCTATGGTATTCATTTAAGAGTGGAAGAAAAAAACAAAGGAAAGAAAAATTGTGATTGTGTTGTTAGTGCTGAATTTCTTCATGAAATTGAGAAGAAATTCTATGTTGGATTCATCTAAGAAATTATTCAAGTGGATTTTGGTGAAAATAGTCCTATATTATTAAAATGTAAGTGGATCCAACCATCCGCAATACAATTTGATGAGTATGGATTTGTACGTGCAAATACTCAACAATTTTTATCATAGACAGATGAGTCGTATGTTTCCCCTCTTCAAATTAACCAATCATTTCTAATTGATGATGTAAGAAGCCTAGGTTGGTCATATGTAATTCAAACAGAGTCTCGTTTGCGATGAAAATTCATGGAAGTTGTTGATGTAATGCCTGATGGGAAATATGTTAATTTACAACGAACACTCGAAGAAGTGGATGAAGACAATGAGGGACTATTTGAAGAAGAGATTTTGATTACCAATGAAGAAATTGGGAGAGATAATGTATTGCATGTCACAAATGAGGATGAGGAAAAAAATCAAGTAGATGCAAACACGAGTAATCAAGATTCCGATCTTGCTGGAAATGCAGATGATTATTCATGAGCCCCATTTTATGACCTTTTATTTAAGACTTTTATGTTGTTTTAAGACTGTTTTATGTTTTAAGGACACAAACCTTCATACTAATACATGTTTCAAAGCTTTAATGTTGAAAAAAGTTGTTATATGAATGCAATATGAATATGTTTTCATATAAAAATGAGGATGCAATATGAATATGTTTCCATAAATGAATGCAATATGAATATGTATACCATCATTGCTTTACTTTGACAATGATCTTTTCTTGACAACTCCTCTGGACTATTTATTGCTTTTATATATGTTCTTTATCACTGTCATTTTTCTGGCATCCTTTATAAAAGTCATCATTGAATCATTGTTAAACATTGTTTCTATGTTTTCTTTTACACTTTTTTACTAAAATAGTGTTGTCTTCCCTACATATGGCATTATCTTTAGCCCTATTTTGTAATATTATTGTATACCATTGCCTTGTGAACTGCTTTGACATTGACTACTCACTACCATGAAAGTATTTCTTATTGTTGTCTTCATTTCTTGGATCTTTCACCCACTATGGCACTCGTTTCCTCACTGATATGGTCTTTTGTTCTCTATTCCTTCATTGTTTATAGCAGCAATAGATAATCCTTGATGATTGATCACTATTTTTTGTCAATGCTCAAGGAATCAATATAGTGATTCCCCATTGCAATAGAATCATTTCCTCAATATATCCCCACTATTTTGGCATTACATGCTTCTCACATACTTTGTTGTCTCCACATTCTTTTTAACAATGATATCACTATTATCAACATTTGTGCTTCTAACTTTATGCACTAGAAATCATTGTCTCATATGTATCTTTATATACTGTAAGGTCATTGCTTTTTTTTGCTTTGATCAAATGTTATTCACCGTTTTTCATATATCTTGAAGTTCACTACTATTTGACTACTTAGTCCTCAAATCATGGCATTCCTTGCTTGTAACTCACTGTCCACTCCAACATATATGTTCTTTTTCATGAAATCTATCCCTTCATGAATGCATTTGGATGTTATGAACAAATTATTACATAACAAAACAACAAAAGTAAGAATCACCAAATAGCATAGACATTTATTAGTGATGGTGCTATCACCTAAGTAAAGCATTGGTTTAGTTGTACAAAATGGTTTCCATGCTACAAGTTCATGTCCAGTTAAAATTTTGTAAATACAAATTTTTCTATTGAACCATGAATGAAAACATTATTGCTAAAGATTTGATGGATTGATTCAAATACATTGCTAAGTTTTTTATGCAACTAGCATTTCTATAGGGCACCATTATTTAATATCTATTGACTAAAATACCCACAACATATAATGACTGTTGTTGTTTGCAGTGCTTTAGACTTCGTTTGTGTTTTAATGACTGATCATTAAAACTGAGACCTCATAAACTTGTATTTATGCAATTTTTATTATGGTTAATTATCTTTGTATCAAGTTGCTAATTTATACATTTTTTTTTTTTGGACATCAGGAAATGAAGAAAAATAATTTAAGGCACAAATTAGATGATAGTGATCACAATGTTGAAATTCTAGTGATAGATTATGAGCACTTTCGTGAAGAACGTGTGGCCAAGAATAATGAATATTTATCATGTCTTGGTTTGCTAAATAGGCAAGTTGTAAATCCACTAAGTAGTAAATTATTTGTTTAATACTATTTAATGAAATTTTATAGGCAAGAGCTTTATGTATATAAGATATGATTTGATATATTTTTTTTTACAAGCAAGAAAAATAGAGCAAAGAAAATGTAGAGAAAAAACAAAAAGAAAGTAAAGATACAGTGATGCTAGCTCGTAAAAGCCAATGCTTTTATGATTCAACAAATGAAGTTGGTGAAAAAAATAGTTGTGATGAAGTGAAATATGTGGAGACCACTACCAATCTACCTACTCATGCCACAGTGATGTGGCCAAGGATCATGAAGTTCTAGTTAATCAAAGTCATGAAGAGAGTTTTCTTGCATCTGATGTGCCTAAGAGTGCACCTATCACATCTACAACTTTTGAAGGAATTAGTGGATCAACCAGAAATATTTGTAGTGGTGAACCAAAAGATGTGCCTTCTTATGTTAAAAGACAAAGATTGAGTCAAGATTTATACAGATCTATAGAGAGGAACACAAAAGAAAGAATATTAGAAGGGAAGAAGCCATTCTTGGTTGAGGTATCAAGAGATGGTGAACCCATTGGGAAAAATGTTGTAAGGTGGGCTTATGATTTGGGCATAAGATGTAGGGCCCATTTGGATATCTATAAATCAAATTTTGCAGAGCAAGATCCACTAAATGTGGAATATGTTATACAAAAAATGGAAAATACCTTTGACACTATTGGTGGAAAAATCTCTAGAAAATATTACAAACACAAGATGAGACTTTAATTAATAGTTTTAGATACAATTGCAGAAAAAAAATCATGGAGGGAAAAGAGATGTTAGACTCCACTCTATCTCCCAAACAGTGGGAGGCATTGAAAGAAAGTCTGTTTTTCAAAGAATATTTGACAAAGAGTAACAGAGGCAAGAGAGTAAGAGATAATGTGAGGACTAAATATACATTTGGCTAAGGCAGGTTGTAGGCCAAAATGGAAAAATGTGGAGTAAGTGTATGGATTTTTGGTTCAATCTAGTTTCGCCGATGAGGCATTGGTAGGCCGATAGTGCTAATTTTTATTTAGGAATGGGGAAATATTATGGAGTCTCAAACTCATTTATGGGTATGACAATTTGGCAATGTGGTCCACAAAAGCAGAAATCTATAAAAAATCTACAGGCTTTTAGCCAAGCATCCATAGCTTGTTCGAAAGCACCTTTTTTAGGCTTTTAGCCATAGCAACAAGGTAATGAACTGTTTGATAAAATGCTTTGATAGACATGTATGAAAAATGTGTTAGCATAGACAAGGCAGTGAAGTCTTTGGAAAAATGCCTCAAAGGAATGAGGTCTCATGGTGATGGAATGCCATGACAATCAAAAGCAATTTGATTATCATGGAATTCCATCACCATGAGACCTCATTTCTTTGAGGAATTTTTTCAAAGAGTATACCACTTTGTCTATGCTATTGCTTACTATTATTCTTTTGATAGATTTTTTCCAAGCATCCATTGCTTGTTTGAAAGCACTTGTTTTAGGATTTTAGCCATAGCAACAAGACAATGAACTGTTTGACAAAGTTCTTTGGTAGACATGTATGAAAAATGTGGTAGCATAGACAAGGTAGTGAACTATTTGAAAAAATGCCTCAAAGAAATGTGGTCTCATAGAATTCCATGACAAGCAAATGCAATTGGCAGTTGCTCCTAGTTATTAGTTATACAATGTGAAGTAATTGTATAACTCCTTAGGTTGAATTTGTAAAAACTATACTGTAATTGAAATTTTCTCATCTATTAGCATCCAGTTATTAGTTATGCAATGTGAAGTAATGCTTTGAGTTTGAAAGATGTGCAATGCAATGTAATCAATGATATGAATATAAACTACAAAAATCTATTTTTTACAATTCATTAGTTAAAATCTTTATTTTATTTTCTCTCGATATCTCTATGCTATGGAAATTCCTTTCAATTTCAAAAAAATAGTTTTTATCTCTTGTTCTACAATTTTTACCTTTTTTTTAAATCCAACTTTTTCCTGATTTTTTCAAAAAATCTTATACTTTTGGTTTGCCGATTTTTTTCCCAAAATATTTGTTCTGCTATGGATCATAAAGCAATAATAAAACTCTTGAAATTATGTTCTTTTCTCAAAAATTTCTGATTATTTGCAGTTCCAAGCTTCTATACTTGCCTGTACAGGGTTTCCTTGTTCTCTTTTGCATTGAATTAGGTGGTTGGGTGACTTAACTTCAATTTGTTTTTGATTTGGTGGATTCTTGAAGAATTTTGTGCATTTTGTAGTCAAATTGCTAAAATGGGTCTGTAAAGACAGAGTTGAGGGTTTGTGAGTCTACAAAAATGGATTTTCACCCATTCCACCTATTGTGACTTTTATGCTTGGAAAGGCTCTATTGACTATTTTTTACATGAATTACTCATCTAGATATATTGTTTTGCTTGATGGTTAAACTACATGCAAAGCAATTTTATCAAAGCAACACGAAAACAAGAATGCCTTGATGTCAATCATAGTTGTGTTGAAGTTGAGGTAATATAATAGTTGTTGACAAAAATTTATAGATTTTGCATTCTTTACTTGACTTATATTAACTTTGCATGATGATTAAACCACATGTAGGGAAATTATATGAAAGTAGAACAAAAAGGAAAAGACCTTGTCAATAGAGTTCTCGGCAAAGATACACAACTTCAGGACAATGTTGACAGTGATTATGCTGAATTCAAGGAGTGTATGCGTGATATTGATATTACTACTGGTGCTGAACTTGAGGTGAGTGCTACTAAACATTACTTTTCCTTAATTCGGAAACCCTTCATGTATCAATGACTGTTATGATCCCAAACAATGAACAAACTTATAGAATAGTGAATAGACAACTAAAACATTGAATGTAACCTATAGAACAATCATTGTACCTACTTTGTCACTTTTTAGTGGGGATTATTGGCACTTCAATACTTTATGATGCTTCACTATGTTTTAGGGCATTGTAATTGACCTTGTCAACATCTTGAACTTAGCATGTTGCTTCTTTCATTGGATGATCCCTGCTATTCTTTCCTTCACTGATATGTTGTTAACTCTTCATTCAGGTTGTTATTATTAAAAAAAAGTTTCTTTTGATATTCTTGTCATTTTCTCTTAATGTCTTGTTTTTTAGTAATGATATTTGTTGCTCGATCCATTAAACTTGTTGTTACAACCATAAAACTTGCTGCCCTTGCACTAAACTCACTGCTACTACTACTTGTTCATTGGAAATCATTCCTTACTTCTTTTTGCATACTCTTACACTATTTTCTAATAGTGAAAGGCTCTTTCTCTATGATTTATGTGACCTCTACATCCAACCTTATTTGTTACTCCTTTACTACTACTATGAAAGCCACAAAGAAAGACTGTATTTTTCCCTCAATCACTACTCTTAATGGCTGTCACATGTTGCCTTGATACATTTTGTTCTTTGTTCTTTCATATGTCATCATTGACAGGGTTATGTTGACTGCATGGGGTTATGTTTCAGAGCTTTAATGGCACTATTTTTGTACATTAAAATGCATTTAACCTTCACCTTGCAGCAGCAGTAGTAGTGATCTCATTTTTTTTATTTTTTTTATGCATTAGCTACCATTTTTATGTGTAATAGTGTTGTCATAACCTTATGTGTCTGGTATGCATGCATGGTAATGTAGTTTTTATATTTGTGGCCTTTGTATCTAATTAGCATGAAGCTAACAGTAACATTGTAAGCACTACTATGAGTGTTTGTTTTTTAGCAAATTAAATTGATCATTGCAATTATTTTAACACACACATGCAAGTACTATTTAAGTAATGGTTGTTTTATTATGCAAACAAGGGTAATCATTACCTATCTAATATAATGTGTTTTTTTTTTCTTTTTGCAAAAATGTATTGATAAACTCAAAGAAGGGAATACAGTTAAGGTATTGGATTTTTTTGATGGTGATGTTGTGGACATTTGGTGGATTGACTCCCTATCTATTGTACATGGAGTCAACTTGAAAGGAACATGAGATGCAAATGTAAATATTTTAAAGGTCACAAGTAACATACCCCTTGTTTATGAAGACAAAATAGATGGAGTTGTTCATCTGAAAGAGAAAGAGGGAACCTTCACATGGTGGCCACTAAAATATTTGCAAAAAATGACATAGTTGAACATGTTTATCATGTACTAGTTAATGTTAGACATCTTGGCTCACTGCTTTATGTAGTATTTTGAATGTGTTGTTTAGGGATCTTAATTATCATGGTGTATTTGAAAGAGTTGGAAACTCTTGGACAACTTTGACATCTTGTAACTTGATATATATATATATATATATATATATATATATATATATATATATATATATATATATATATATATATATATATATATATATATATATTTGCATTAAAAAATTTATTGCAGATTACCTTTATTTATCATGATGTTGAATCAATCTTTTAATTCTAGCATGTTGTAGCTTGTTCATATATGTAATATTTTTATTTGCTTTTATGTTTTAGTTCAAATTTAATATTATGTTAGTTTTGAATTATAAAATTTATGGTATTTAATAAATTATTCATTTCATGACTATATTTACTACCAATTAATGGAAATCAGTAAATAAAAATGACTAAATATATGAGTAAAGTAATGACTGAATTAATGACTAAATTAATGACTAAATTAATTACTAAATATATGACTAAAGTAATGACTAAATATATGACTAAATTAATGACTAAATATATGACTACCATGACTAAATAAATGACCAGTTAACAAAAATCAATGACTAAATATATGACTAAATTAATGACCAAATATATGAGTAAATAAATCACTACCATGACTAAATAAATGACTAAATTAATGACTAAATCAATGACCAAATTAATGATTAAAATCAATGACTAAATAAATGACTAAATTGTTTAATCATAAATTTAGTGGTCTTATAAATGACTACAAATAAACCACTAATAGTCACGTGACTAAAATTAGTCATTTATATTCAATTTTTAGTAGTTTATTAAGTCATATATTGTTGTTTGTGTACTAGTGGTTTGAGAGGCTAATATGATTCTCTCATTTACCACCTCGTTGGGATAAATCATTTGGTGGAAAGACTGAGGTTCAACTACCTTAGAGTGAGCATACACATATTTTGGGACAACGCACCTAGTGGACAGACTGAGGTTCCACTACCCCGGAGTGAGCAACATATGTTATGGACAAACAACCGTCGCCTCACATCGCATTGAATCAGTTGTACTCAATCCTTTGTTTTATTTTATTTTTCTTGGCCTTTAACAAGGTATGATCATGTATCTTTTTTATTATTGCATACTTAAGTGTCTTAGATGTCTACTTTAGTGTGATTTTGACATGGTGTCATCCTCTCACTAAAGTGGGGGCAAAATGTAGTAATAGAAAAAGTAGTCTTTTCCTTGCTTACATGGATAATTGACAGTAAAGTTGAACTAATGATGTCTTGGAGTGGTGTTGTAATGTATTGTACACATTCACACTATTCTAGGACCTTTATTTAACTAAAACATGCCTTAATTGGTCCTTTGCAAAGGTGTTATAAAGTGTTGTAACACACTTTCATGCTTTTCTAGGACTTTTTTGCTTAATTGAGCCTGATGGGACCCTTTCTAAATAAAATGTACATAATGTATACCTTGTTTAAGTGTTTTAAAGTGTTTTAAAACACTTTCACACTTATCTAGGTGGTCTTAAGTAATTGTGGCTAATTGGAGTTATTAACCCCCCTTTTTGGGCCTTAATTTTGACACCTCCCAAGGATCTCTCCCGATAATCATAAATTAAATAAAAAATTATTTCATTGGGAAAAGTTTGGTCCTGGTAAATTGAGCCAGGACCCATCGCCTTTGATGGTGAATGGGTCCACCCTTAATAGGACCCCCCTTTCTTAGATGATCTAGAATGGGTTTTTGGCCTTCTTTTAGCTCCCTGAAGCTTGGTCCTAAAAACTTAGCTAGTACCCATTCACCTTTGGTGGAGAATGGGTCCTCCCTTAATAAGACCCTTATTTTTTAATTTAATTCTAGTAGGAATTTAATTATCTTTCTAGATCTAGTGTTGACCTTAGTTCTTTGAATTTTGAGGTTAATCTCCTAATTTAGTATAAATAAGGGGTTAATTCACATTGTTTCTCCTAACAAGATCTAGCAAGTTTATCAAGCATTCAAGCATTCAAGTGATCAAGCATTAGAGCATTCATAAGGAATTTTCAAGACATTTCAAGGAAAATTTCAAGTGTTTATTGCAACAATTCAAGGTCATATCATCATGTCATGGGTTTAATGCATGCATGTGTGTTGAGCTAAGACGTTAATGTTGCATTGAGAATCCATTTACAAGCATCATCTTACATCCAATATCTACATTCTTCATGGCTACTACATGTTAGTATGTAGATTTGCTTCACAATAAAACATCCAAGGTGATATCATTTACATTATTTCACATTCATGCTTCAATTTCTTTATTTCGTCATTTGGTTTAATTACCTACAAGGGGTTTGACTGAGGAAAACCCCCATTCACTAACAAATCAACTAGTTTTTCTACCCTTGAGTGTGTGTTTGCATATTTATAGGTTGAAGATCAAGTTGAGCAAGATTTGGAGCAAATTTTTCAAAGTTGCAAAGTTGCAAAAGTTGTCATTCAAAGTGAAAGATCATAGAAAGAGCTCTATAGAATTGAATATAGACTTCTAAAAGATGATAACATGTAATTTGAGAGTGCATACATCAAGGTATAGGATCTTGAAATAAGATTTATGAAACCCTAAAAGTACCCATTCACCATTGAAGGTGAATGAATCCTCCATAGCTTAAAAACAACTTTCTGGTCAAGTACATATATTTTTATGTTCTAAAAACATCCCCCATAGTTTCTATAACAGTTAGGTTTCATTTTTTGTTATTATTAGCATCTTATTTTGTAGAATTTGAGGTGTTTAGGGCCTTCAAAAATAAGCAATTAATCACATTGTTCATACATTGGGTGGATCCTATTTTCACCCCTAATCAGATAGGATGGAAACAATCAAGAGGGATGATCAAGCCCTCGATATCAATATTCTATGACAAACTAACATAGGCACAAAAGAACACACATGAAAATGATATAAGGAGAAAAAGCAAGGCACAAGCATACACTACCAAAGACAAAGAGAAAATAAAAGAAAAACAAAAGAAAAGGGAGTGAATCAAGCTTTGACCGTTTGTCCCACATGTTGTGGATCAAATCTAAGTTGTTTTTCCAAAAATGAATTCTCACTCTGAGGAAAAAAACTCTAGGTTGTCTATTGGGTGAGTATCCAAAAAGGTGAGACATATATGCACGCGGCCGGTATGAGCTCACACAGACAAGCAAGTGGATATGGGAAATTAATTCCTAAGTTGGTCTCCCCATTCAATTAGAACAAAGCTATACCTCTGGATAAATTTGATAAGACACCACACAACAATGAACTTCAAGCTTCATGAGGCAAGCAAAGCTTTGTATTCTTGATACTCATGAACAAACAAGATGGCTCCATAGTCAAGCAAAGAGTATTATACAAGGTGGCCATATAACTGAAATTTCAATGTAAGGTATGTTCAAAGGAGTTTTTCTTTGTTCATGTAAGATATTAACTTGGGGAACATTATGCATAATGTCTCAAGAGAGGACCAATCAAAGAATGGGAGATTCACAACTTAGGGGATGTAGTGTTTCACATCAAGCCACTAAGAGGAATTTAATATGCTAATAGAGATCACGCTCTTGAAGGACATCACACCCAATGTCAACCAAAAAGCACAAGAGGCATCACATGAAGTAAGAAGAATACACAATGAAACATTAAATGAAAAATAATAATGCCAATTTATGCCCCCACTTTAAAGAAATTGCTAAACACCCTACTATGAGCAATTACTTTAAAGTATCAAATGATAAATGTTAACAAGAAAGAAGACATGAGAGCTTATTTGGAAATCCCTATGCCAAGTCACATGTTTCCAAATGAAGCTACATCATGAAAAAGGGAAGGGGTTACCCCTAGAATAAAACTCCAAACACATGAGGGATCCATGGATTCGGGGTTTATATGTTATTTCTACAATGTTTTTAGAGAGCTCAGAACTATCATCATTCCCCAAATACTCATGGAATAGGAAGAATGCCACAAAGAGATAAAAAAAAAAGAAGAAAAACCTTTCGGGTCAACATGGAAGAGACATGGATGTCTCGATGCCTTGCATCATCCCCAAAAGGAAAAGAAAGACAAATGAAAAAAATAAAGAAAAAAAAGCTTTTGGGTCAACATGCCAGAAGAGACATGAATGTCTTGATGCCTTGCATCATCCCCAAAAGGAAAACACAAGACAAAGATAAAGGAAAAGCTTTATGACATAGAGAAGAATGTAGATACAAATAGAGGAATATCACAAAGAGAGAGAGTTACACCAAACATAATAGTACGGGGGATCACATTACACACATGCAATCACACAAAGAACATGCAAAAGAAAACAAAAGATAGACTAGTAAGGAACATGCAAGTCAACCTATAGCAGGTCGTCTACATCCCAATCATGTTCATCATATACATAAGGAAGAAAACTAGCCAAAGGGACAATAGAAAGTGCCAAAACTAGGGCAAGGCTTATCTAATTCTTTCCCCCACTATGTGCAAGACAAGAATGAGCCGAGGTAGGTGATGGGAATGAGCTCCTTGCATGTTGAAGTTAGTTGAAATAAATATAAATCATGTAATAGTGAGAATGTGATGATTCTACAACTATTACACAACAAGGAGTGAAGAGACATGCTATAGGGGACTATTTCTATGATATCAAACTTTTAAAATATTTGTTTTAAACCATGACAGTCATCAATACTGTGTCCAAGAACTCTATGGTATCAACAATGTGATGTGTTTGTATTCTTAGGATTTGGAGATTGATCTTCTCTTATGGGTGGTAATGTAATTAGTCCTTGGTTTAAAATTACTTGTAAAGTTCTTTGAGTGGTAGTTGATGGACAAAGGAATTTTATTTTCTTTAGTTTGTAAGGCCTTTGTCGCTTGCTAGATTGACCAATTTCTTGAGTTGAATGTTGAGGAGGAGGACCTAAGAAGATCCTATCATCCTTATCATCATTACAAAACATTGGTTGATCCTTAGGAAGGAGGACACTCATATCGGGGGGAAGATCTTGATATCCTAACCCTTTAGTATCTTCAATTGGTATTTTCTCTAAGAGTTGATGAATTGCATGTTCACTTGTTGTATGACATCCTTGCTTACTTAAGATCATGAGTCATTTTCCATATGTCTCTTCTAAATTGATGACAATGTTGGTTACTTTGTTGACATAGAATGGTTGAATGTTTGCTTGATTAGAGGAACTAGGTTTACCTATTAGAGGGAACTTAGGCTCATCTTGTGTCTAAGTTTCAAGATGTAAATAACCAAACATCGCAAGTGGTGGGATGATAGGGGTGTTGGTAGGTTGTCCTAGGGTATAATTAATGACTAAAGAAGGGTTCACCACCAAGCTAGGGCTTGGAAAGTATAATAACATGCAAGATCTAATTATGAAACTTCATGATATGCAAGACTACAAAAAATGACCTAGAAATGAATGCAAAACAGAATAACAAATTGGGAAATCAAAGAGGTGCACCTGGAGGTCTATAGCAGCTTGAATGAAAATTTAAAATGCAAAAAATATTAAATTTAAGGAACACTGGGACTCATACACTAGGTTGGGCATATCATTCCCAAACTAGGGTTTTTGGGCTAGAACAAGAATCTGGTGATGACAATTTTGGATCTTCAGCAACCTAGAAAATTCACTATACTGGGACTCATATCCCAAAACTAGTGTATTAGTGCTTCTTGGATTTTTTGGAGTATCAAGATCTGAATCTTCTCTTCAATCTTTGCTCTATCTTCTCAACCTGATTTTTGGATCTACAATGTCAATTTTTTATGTATGGATGTCTTTTAGTGATCTTCTAAACAAAGTGACAACTTTGAAAAATTTGTACACTTGACAACTTCTTTCCAATCTTTCTCTTCAATGTGTCTTCAACCTAGACCTGCAAATCACACACTAAAGAGAGGGCAGAATATTTTTTTGTAAGTAGAAAGGGGTTTGCCTTGGTTAAACCCCGTTTTGGTAATCAAACCTTGAAATGAAATGAAATTGAATGGAGGAATGATGAATGAACAAAATGATATGTTGCAACTCACCAAACACTAGAAATAATTTTTTGCAAACATGTATCAGATGGCTAGCATGAATGTGGATCTTGACTCTTACTTGAATCATGAAACCCTACATCACAAATGTTAGCTCAAAAACAAACATGATGCATGATGACTTTGACATGATGCTTGATACTTGAATGATGTTCCAAAACACTTGATAATCAGCTCCTGAATACTAGAATGCTTGAATGCTTAGATCACACTTGCTCATGAAAATTTCTAGGAGAAAATATGTGAAATAACCTTGTACTTATACTTGTTTATTCCAAATTTCCTAAAATTACAACACTACAAGCCAACATAAAATCCAGGAGAATAAAATCTCGCTAAGAATTTGAATTTAAATTAGGTCTAAGCTAAGTGGGACTCATACACCAGAAATGGCGTATGAGTCGCATTAGGGTAAGCTTTGGACACATTTTTCAAGAAATTCTTAGATTCATGTGAAATCTAGATTGGGGCCCCAAAACTTAGGTGGGACCCATACGTCCAAGTTGGCGTATGAGTCCTAGATCACTAAATATGGGCCATATAATCCAAAAACACCTGAATTATGATTGAATGTTGGTCTATGTTAGGATTAATCTTAGAAAGATGCATTAATTAAGGCTTGTGCATGCAAAATAAGGCCAAATAAGGCACAAAGAAGCCCAATTAATTAATGAAAACCCTAGATAAGTGTGAAAGTGTTAGGGTACAATTTACAACACCTTAAATAAAGCACAAATAAGTCCACTTAGTTTACAGGGCTCGAAGACCTAATGTGAATGTGTTAAACACATTACAACACTAAATCAAGGCAACATTAAGCTCAATTTAATAAGGAGGGCCCAAACAAATGTGAAGATGTAGAGGGATGCATTTTCTATTATTACAATAAGTATAGAAGATAGTAATCTTGTTTGTTATGGATAGAATATGATAGATTTAGTTAAGAAAAATAAGCGTGATAAGGGTTTGAAGCGAGAAAAACATAGTCATGTTAGCCTGAAATATGGTCATAAAGTAGTAAAGGAGGTTTATATCTGGTAGAATAGTGGAGAAGGGAGCTTAAAGACATCATAAAAGTGGAAACTTCAACTCCTAAAACTTCTCCTATGCCTTCCTACAAGCTTTAACCATTTAAACCTCCATCCCACATGCCCTATAAACATGTTCATGGGAAATTACATTAGTTGGTGAGTTGGACAACAATTGAGAAGATGGAGGTAGTTTGGATGACCTGTAGTAGCAGTTCCAAATATCTAGTAGCATTTGCAAGCATATAGGATTTGGAAAAGCTTGTCAAGTCAAGGTTTTTCTTTTACCTATGCCTAAGTGGAGCTTTTGGTGGAGCCAAACAAGGAGTGGAAAATTTCAAAATTTAGAAAAGTTACAACATTAGTCAATAATAGTCATAAAAGAAACATTTAATGACTTTTAAACCTATCCCACTTTTCCTCCAGTGTAGGATAGTCAAAAGGAGAGTTTACTTCATTTTTCCTTAGTTATTTTCATTTTGAAAAGCATTGTAAAATTGACTAAAGTTTATTTCTAGTCATAGTAACATTGTAACACAAATTTTCAATCTTGAGACTGAAAATAAAATAATTTGTAACACATTTTCAAAGCATGAAGCATATTTTAGACTTGTGCAAGCTGTAAGAACACCTTTTCAATGAAATTTAGTGATTATTGCCTTCTCAATAACTATTTTCTTATGTGTATGTAGATTTTTGATACATATTTCTATGATTTTTATATGCAAATACTCCTATATTTTGTCTCATTCAAGCACATTTTAAACAGAAAAACATGTCGTATACAGGTCACAAGTTATATAGCTGAGATTTACGCTATTAATTTGTGAAAACATACTCATATTTCCTTCTTAAAATCTGTAAACATTACAAATTTCTTGTGAAATACTTATGCATTAGCATGTTAGACCTTTGATTTTTGTGAAAACTAGTTGAATAACTAAGATATTATGTGTTAAAACAACAAAAGCAAGTTGTAAACTTTAAGGTGCGTGACCTCATATAGTTAGATTTTAATTCACGTCATCCTTCTATCCTTTTCCATTAACAAAGGTGTGAATGGTGGATGTAGACCTGCACAAACACAAACAAACAACGTAATATTAGTCCATTATGCAAGTTAAACCATCATTCCCCATAAGATTCTTTTGAAATGTCAAGAACAAGAAATAAAACAAGTAAACCAATTGAAAGCTATCTAATCTTGCTCAAAACAAACAAAGTTTGAATCCCATGGGGGAATTGGTGCTATTTTGATGTGGAAAATAGCCCTTTCCCAATTCCTTGCAAGCTTGGTGATGATCAATGATGAATATTTGATGCTCCTTGATGAAATTTCTTCATAACCTAGCTATGAGATGATAAAAGACTATGAAAATGGATGACAAATGGATGAAGTTAGTTGTGGATCAAAATGCCTAAGATTGTGGATGAACTTGTGGATCCAAAATTAGTAAAAGAGCTCTCCATTTATAGAAGAGAAGGATGGAAGAATGATCCAAAAGGATGAATGTGGGACAAAAAACCAACCAATAGCACAATGTGACTTGTCAACATGTGAATGGAGAGGAGTGGAGCACATTTTGATGAATGTGCACATTAATGCTATTAGGTGGATATTTGAAATGAAGAAGTGACATGTTGGGGGGAGATGAAAAGAGAGTTAAATGCCACTTGGCTCAAGAAAAAGGACATGTAAGAGGCCTTTAATGCCTTGTTGGATGGGCAAGTACTTTTCGGGGAAGAATTCAAAATGAAGGAATATTCCAACTTGATGCCTTTTTGAATGAAAAAGGAAGATTTAATAAATCAATTAAATTGATTTTCAAGTGCAAGATGTAATATCTAGAGGATTTGATGGATTAGTGTTAGTATTAATCAGGATTTGATTAACTTAAATGATAGTTAGTTGATTTGACACTTTGACTTAGGTTTTTTGGATTTAAATAAATCAAAATGAGGAATAATGAATTTAGACTTAATTAAATAAAGTTTGATTTATTCAATTAAAGAGGGATGATGTTAGATATAAATCAAATAACTTAGGTTAGTTTATTTAATTTAAAGGAGATGAAATATGATTCAATCAAATAAGGTGATTTATTTAATTAAAAGAGGAACATTAGGATTAATTAAACAAAATGATTTATTTAATTAATAGGAGATAATGATTTAATTAGATAAAATTGATTTATTTACGAGGTAAAAGGCAATACTTCGAATGGAGGGCTAATCAAAGAAACTATGTAAATGGTTGAAAGATATGATTGGATGGGCTGGTGTTAGTAGAAATTAGGATGGGGTGCTGCGGGGATCAGTGGTATGGCTGTCTTACCAGCCAATGAAATTAGAATAGGTGAACACCAAAGGGAACCGACTCACTATGGGGGATTGGAAATCCCATTCTAATCACCTGATAGGAGGTTGCTTGTCTGATGTTTCACCAGTAGGCTAAGTTTTGTAACTCAATAAGGGTGCACTATTTGGTGATAACAATAATATCTTTCAAAAGATATTAGAGATGTAATTGCTTCTAATATGATTTCAAACCTCTTTTTAAAAATAAATATAAACTCATTCAAACATTATAAATACAATACTGTAATATTGAGATAAAATCATATTACCTTACTTAGCTTCTCCTTGCTATGTTAATCCAACAAGCTGGTTGTTTGGGTAAAACATAGATTTAGAGAGATTTAACCTTCCAATGGAACTTTCTATCTCTCAATATAATTATAAATAATGCTTAGAATCATGTAATGCATCATAATCTAACAATATAATTCAAGATAAACACTTAATATACCCATCGGATTACCTAATCCAACTTATCTCTTTGCATTTCTAAATTAGCTCTATACATAAATAATCAAGTTATTTGTATATGCACTCACATACTTTTCTGAAAATAATAATTTACACTTAACAATGGCATAAGTAACTCGGACAAATAAAAATATTAGATTCAGAATTGGAAAGAGAATGAAAGAGAGATATTTTAATCATGCCTAAATTTAAATAGCTCGACTCAAATTCCTAATATTCCTTGCTTCAAATCTGCATAATGACTTACCTTAACATGTTTCATTCTCAATTTCCATCTCTCCACTCTACTCTTGCACCTCTCCCTTGCTTCTAATTGTTAACTACAACTACTAAGCAATGCACAACTAAAACTATCAACCTTCCCTCACTTCTTTCACAAATTAAAAATATATTTCAAAGACTCTTGGCACACAAATTCACTCTCCTCACAAACTAATGAATGCACTATACTCAGATTATCAAAATGATTGAATAACCAAATGATGAGAAGCTGCTCTCTTTTATATTGAAAAATGAATAGAAATTGTTTTACAAACATGAAGCTTGTTTCATTCAAATGATACCACATCTCAAAACTCTACCCGTCATGGGAGTTCACCAAGTCGACTCAACCTTTTTTGAATGTCACAACTTTCATTTTGACTTAAAATTCTATCTATGTTTGAGATTTTTGTGCTTATACAATATAAATTCTATTTACAAAATTGACTCCAAAACAAACTCAAATACCTCACAGAATGGCCATGACTAGTTGGGTGCATCTTTCCTTACTTGTTGGCAGCTTAAAGCTTTAGAAAAAGTCTTCTACTTGGAACGTTGGCAAGTCAAATCCAAAGAAAACTCTATCTCATACCTTCATCCAACTCATGGGCTTGCAGCAAATAAATTCACATGCCTTTTACTTAGTCAAAGCACCACCTTACCGTGGTTGTTATAACAATTATAAGCATTGTAATTGCTCAACCAAATATGTGGAAATGATAACAATAAGATGAGAATCATGTGGCGCCTACCTTAGTGACTCAATATTACTTAAGTTTTCCATTTTAAAACTGCATGTTGTCACGGAAGTGTGTACCCTTTGCTGAGATAATGAAATCACTCAGCCACCTAGTGAAAACCAGGATGATCTCCCTAGCTATGGACTTAGACATGGAGATCAACCTCCAGAGAGGGTTGGTTCACTTGGAACTTCACCTAATCTAATTAAACTAATGATTCTTTCTGAGAAAAGAGAGAAAGACAACATGAAAATGAATCCTAAACTAAAAGGTGATACACCAAATAGTTTTGAGACCTACACAAATTCTTTTGCACACACAATTGATCAAAAACAAATTTGGTTCATACACAAATCAATGGTTTAATATTTCCATGTATCAATATTT
>VDFB02252616.1:18480860-18557137 GCA_007258455.2 Sequoia sempervirens | reverse complement strand
ATATTTGTGGCCTTTGTATCTAATTAGCATGAAGCTAACAGTAACATTGTAAGCACTACTATGAGTGTTTGTTTTTTAGCAAATTAAATTGATCATTGCAATTATTTTAACACACACATGCAAGTACTATTTAAGTAATGGTTGTTTTATTATGCAAACAAGGGTAATCATTACCTATCTAATATAATGTGTTTTTTTTTTCTTTTTGCAAAAATGTATTGATAAACTCAAAGAAGGGAATACAGTTAAGGTATTGGATTTTTTTGATGGTGATGTTGTGGACATTTGGTGGATTGACTCCCTATCTATTGTACATGGAGTCAACTTGAAAGGAACATGAGATGCAAATGTAAATATTTTAAAGGTCACAAGTAACATACCCCTTGTTTATGAAGACAAAATAGATGGAGTTGTTCATCTGAAAGAGAAAGAGGGAACCTTCACATGGTGGCCACTAAAATATTTGCAAAAAATGACATAGTTGAACATGTTTATCATGTACTAGTTAATGTTAGACATCTTGGCTCACTGCTTTATGTAGTATTTTGAATGTGTTGTTTAGGGATCTTAATTATCATGGAATATTTGAAAGAGTTGGAAACTCTTGGACAACTTTGACATCTTGTAACTTGATATATATATATATATATATATATATATATATATATATATATACTATATATATATATATATATATATATATATATATATATATTTGCATTAAAAATTTATTATGATTACCTTTATTTATCATGATGTTGAATCAATCTTTTAATTCTATGCATGTTGTAGCTTGTTCATATATGTAATATTTTTATTTGCTTTTTATGTTTTAGTTCAAATTTAATATTATGTTAGTTTTGAATTATAAAATTTATGGTATTTAATAAATTATTCATTTCATGACTATATTTACTACCAATTAATGGAAATCAGTAAATAAAAATGACTAAATATATGAGTAAAGTAATGACTGAATTAATGACTAAATTAATGACTAAATTAATTACTAAATATATGACTAAAGTAATGACTAAATATATGACTAAATTAATGACTAAATATATGACTACCATGACTAAATAAATGACCAGTTAACAAAAATCAATGACTAAATATATGACTAAATTAATGACCAAATATATGAGTAAATAAATCACTACCATGACTAAATAAATGACTAAATTAATGACTAAATCAATGACCAAATTAATGATTAAAATCAATGACTAAATAAATGACTAAATTGTTTAATCATAAATTTAGTGGTCTTATAAATGACTACAAATAAACCACTAATAGTCACGTGACTAAAATTAGTCATTTATATTCAATTTTTAGTAGTTTATTAAGTCATATATTGTTGTTTGTGTACTAGTGGTTTGAGAGGCTAATATGATTCTCTCATTTACCACCTCGTTGGGATAAATCATTTGGTGGAAAGACTGAGGTTCAACTACCTTAGAGTGAGCATACACATATTTTGGGACAACGCACCTAGTGGACAGACTGAGGTTCCACTACCCCGGAGTGAGCAACATATGTTATGGACAAACAACCGTCGCCTCACATCGCATTGAATCAGTTGTACTCAATCCTTTGTTTTATTTTATTTTTCTTGGCCTTTAACAAGGTATGATCATGTATCTTTTTTATTATTGCATACTTAAGTGTCTTAGATGTCTACTTTAGTGTGATTTTGACATGGTGTCATCCTCTCACTAAAGTGGGGGCAAAATGTAGTAATAGAAAAAGTAGTCTTTTCCTTGCTTACATGGATAATTGACAGTAAAGTTGAACTAATGATGTCTTGGAGTGGTGTTGTAATGTATTGTACACATTCACACTATTCTAGGACCTTTATTTAACTAAAACATGCCTTAATTGGTCCTTTGCAAAGGTGTTATAAAGTGTTGTAACACACTTTCATGCTTTTCTAGGACTTTTTTGCTTAATTGAGCCTGATGGGACCCTTTCTAAATAAAATGTACATAATGTATACCTTGTTTAAGTGTTTTAAAGTGTTTTAAAACACTTTCACACTTATCTAGGTGGTCTTAAGTAATTGTGGCTAATTGGAGTTATTAACCCCCCTTTTTGGGCCTTAATTTTGACACCTCCCAAGGATCTCTCCCGATAATCATAAATTAAATAAAAAATTATTTCATTGGGAAAAGTTTGGTCCTGGTAAATTGAGCCAGGACCCATCGCCTTTGATGGTGAATGGGTCCACCCTTAATAGGACCCCCCTTTCTTAGATGATCTAGAATGGGTTTTTGGCCTTCTTTTAGCTCCCTGAAGCTTGGTCCTAAAAACTTAGCTAGTACCCATTCACCTTTGGTGGAGAATGGGTCCTCCCTTAATAAGACCCTTATTTTTTAATTTAATTCTAGTAGGAATTTAATTATCTTTCTAGATCTAGTGTTGACCTTAGTTCTTTGAATTTTGAGGTTAATCTCCTAATTTAGTATAAATAAGGGGTTAATTCACATTGTTTCTCCTAACAAGATCTAGCAAGTTTATCAAGCATTCAAGCATTCAAGTGATCAAGCATTAGAGCATTCATAAGGAATTTTCAAGACATTTCAAGGAAAATTTCAAGTGTTTATTGCAACAATTCAAGGTCATATCATCATGTCATGGGTTTAATGCATGCATGTGTGTTGAGCTAAGACGTTAATGTTGCATTGAGAATCCATTTACAAGCATCATCTTACATCCAATATCTACATTCTTCATGGCTACTACATGTTAGTATGTAGATTTGCTTCACAATAAAACATCCAAGGTGATATCATTTACATTATTTCACATTCATGCTTCAATTTCTTTATTTCGTCATTTGGTTTAATTACCTACAAGGGGTTTGACTGAGGAAAACCCCCATTCACTAACAAATCAACTAGTTTTTCTACCCTTGAGTGTGTGTTTGCATATTTATAGGTTGAAGATCAAGTTGAGCAAGATTTGGAGCAAATTTTTCAAAGTTGCAAAGTTGCAAAAGTTGTCATTCAAAGTGAAAGATCATAGAAAGAGCTCTATAGAATTGAATATAGACTTCTAAAAGATGATAACATGTAATTTGAGAGTGCATACATCAAGGTATAGGATCTTGAAATAAGATTTATGAAACCCTAAAAGTACCCATTCACCATTGAAGGTGAATGAATCCTCCATAGCTTAAAAACAACTTTCTGGTCAAGTACATATATTTTTATGTTCTAAAAACATCCCCCATAGTTTCTATAACAGTTAGGTTTCATTTTTTGTTATTATTAGCATCTTATTTTGTAGAATTTGAGGTGTTTAGGGCCTTCAAAAATAAGCAATTAATCACATTGTTCATACATTGGGTGGATCCTATTTTCACCCCTAATCAGATAGGATGGAAACAATCAAGAGGGATGATCAAGCCCTCGATATCAATATTCTATGACAAACTAACATAGGCACAAAAGAACACACATGAAAATGATATAAGGAGAAAAAGCAAGGCACAAGCATACACTACCAAAGACAAAGAGAAAATAAAAGAAAAACAAAAGAAAAGGGAGTGAATCAAGCTTTGACCGTTTGTCCCACATGTTGTGGATCAAATCTAAGTTGTTTTTCCAAAAATGAATTCTCACTCTGAGGAAAAAAACTCTAGGTTGTCTATTGGGTGAGTATCCAAAAAGGTGAGACATATATGCACGCGGCCGGTATGAGCTCACACAGACAAGCAAGTGGATATGGGAAATTAATTCCTAAGTTGGTCTCCCCATTCAATTAGAACAAAGCTATACCTCTGGATAAATTTGATAAGACACCACACAACAATGAACTTCAAGCTTCATGAGGCAAGCAAAGCTTTGTATTCTTGATACTCATGAACAAACAAGATGGCTCCATAGTCAAGCAAAGAGTATTATACAAGGTGGCCATATAACTGAAATTTCAATGTAAGGTATGTTCAAAGGAGTTTTTCTTTGTTCATGTAAGATATTAACTTGGGGAACATTATGCATAATGTCTCAAGAGAGGACCAATCAAAGAATGGGAGATTCACAACTTAGGGGATGTAGTGTTTCACATCAAGCCACTAAGAGGAATTTAATATGCTAATAGAGATCACGCTCTTGAAGGACATCACACCCAATGTCAACCAAAAAGCACAAGAGGCATCACATGAAGTAAGAAGAATACACAATGAAACATTAAATGAAAAATAATAATGCCAATTTATGCCCCCACTTTAAAGAAATTGCTAAACACCCTACTATGAGCAATTACTTTAAAGTATCAAATGATAAATGTTAACAAGAAAGAAGACATGAGAGCTTATTTGGAAATCCCTATGCCAAGTCACATGTTTCCAAATGAAGCTACATCATGAAAAAGGGAAGGGGTTACCCCTAGAATAAAACTCCAAACACATGAGGGATCCATGGATTCGGGGTTTATATGTTATTTACCACCACAATGTTTTTTAGAGAGCTCGAGAACTATCATCATTCCCCAAATACTCATGAATAGGAAGAATGCCACAAAGAGATAAAACAACTTCGGATCAGCTTATGGAAGAGACATGGGATCTCGATGCCTTTACATCATCCCAAAGGAAAAGACAAATGAAAAATAAAGAAAAAGAAACTTTTGGGTCAACATGCGGAAAGAGACATGAATGTCTTGATGCCTTACATCAAAAAGGAAAACACAAGACAAGATAAAGGAAAAACATGACATAGAGAAGAATGTAGATAAATAGAGGAATATCACAAAGAGAATTTTACAAACATAATAGTCGGGGGATCACATTACACACATGCAATCACACAAAGAACATGCAAAAGAAAACAAAAGATAGACTAGTAAGGAACATGCAAGTCAACCTATAGCAGGTCGTCTACATCCCAATCATGTTCATCATATACATAAGGAAGAAAACTAGCCAAAGGGACAATAGAAAGTGCCAAAACTAGGGCAAGGCTTATCTAATTCTTTCCCCCACTATGTGCAAGACAAGAATGAGCCGAGGTAGGTGATGGGAATGAGCTCCTTGCATGTTGAAGTTAGTTGAAATAAATATAAATCATGTAATAGTGAGAATGTGATGATTCTACAACTATTACACAACAAGGAGTGAAGAGACATGCTATAGGGGACTATTTCTATGATATCAAACTTTTAAAATATTTGTTTTAAACCATGACAGTCATCAATACTGTGTCCAAGAACTCTATGGTATCAACAATGTGATGTGTTTGTATTCTTAGGATTTGGAGATTGATCTTCTCTTATGGGTGGTAATGTAATTAGTCCTTGGTTTAAAATTACTTGTAAAGTTCTTTGAGTGGTAGTTGATGGACAAAGGAATTTTATTTTCTTTAGTTTGTAAGGCCTTTGTCGCTTGCTAGATTGACCAATTTCTTGAGTTGAATGTTGAGGAGGAGGACCTAAGAAGATCCTATCATCCTTATCATCATTACAAAACATTGGTTGATCCTTAGGAAGGAGGACACTCATATCGGGGGGAAGATCTTGATATCCTAACCCTTTAGTATCTTCAATTGGTATTTTCTCTAAGAGTTGATGAATTGCATGTTCACTTGTTGTATGACATCCTTGCTTACTTAAGATCATGAGTCATTTTCCATATGTCTCTTCTAAATTGATGACAATGTTGGTTACTTTGTTGACATAGAATGGTTGAATGTTTGCTTGATTAGAGGAACTAGGTTTACCTATTAGAGGGAACTTAGGCTCATCTTGTGTCTAAGTTTCAAGATGTAAATAACCAAACATCGCAAGTGGTGGGATGATAGGGGTGTTGGTAGGTTGTCCTAGGGTATAATTAATGACTAAAGAAGGGTTCACCACCAAGCTAGGGCTTGGAAAGTATAATAACATGCAAGATCTAATTATGAAACTTCATGATATGCAAGACTACAAAAAATGACCTAGAAATGAATGCAAAACAGAATAACAAATTGGGAAATCAAAGAGGTGCACCTGGAGGTCTATAGCAGCTTGAATGAAAATTTAAAATGCAAAAAATATTAAATTTAAGGAACACTGGGACTCATACACTAGGTTGGGCATATCATTCCCAAACTAGGGTTTTTGGGCTAGAACAAGAATCTGGTGATGACAATTTTGGATCTTCAGCAACCTAGAAAATTCACTATACTGGGACTCATATCCCAAAACTAGTGTATTAGTGCTTCTTGGATTTTTTGGAGTATCAAGATCTGAATCTTCTCTTCAATCTTTGCTCTATCTTCTCAACCTGATTTTTGGATCTACAATGTCAATTTTTTATGTATGGATGTCTTTTAGTGATCTTCTAAACAAAGTGACAACTTTGAAAAATTTGTACACTTGACAACTTCTTTCCAATCTTTCTCTTCAATGTGTCTTCAACCTAGACCTGCAAATCACACACTAAAGAGAGGGCAGAATATTTTTTTGTAAGTAGAAAGGGGTTTGCCTTGGTTAAACCCCGTTTTGGTAATCAAACCTTGAAATGAAATGAAATTGAATGGAGGAATGATGAATGAACAAAATGATATGTTGCAACTCACCAAACACTAGAAATAATTTTTTGCAAACATGTATCAGATGGCTAGCATGAATGTGGATCTTGACTCTTACTTGAATCATGAAACCCTACATCACAAATGTTAGCTCAAAAACAAACATGATGCATGATGACTTTGACATGATGCTTGATACTTGAATGATGTTCCAAAACACTTGATAATCAGCTCCTGAATACTAGAATGCTTGAATGCTTAGATCACACTTGCTCATGAAAATTTCTAGGAGAAAATATGTGAAATAACCTTGTACTTATACTTGTTTATTCCAAATTTCCTAAAATTACAACACTACAAGCCAACATAAAATCCAGGAGAATAAAATCTCGCTAAGAATTTGAATTTAAATTAGGTCTAAGCTAAGTGGGACTCATACACCAGAAATGGCGTATGAGTCGCATTAGGGTAAGCTTTGGACACATTTTTCAAGAAATTCTTAGATTCATGTGAAATCTAGATTGGGGCCCCAAAACTTAGGTGGGACCCATACGTCCAAGTTGGCGTATGAGTCCTAGATCACTAAATATGGGCCATATAATCCAAAAACACCTGAATTATGATTGAATGTTGGTCTATGTTAGGATTAATCTTAGAAAGATGCATTAATTAAGGCTTGTGCATGCAAAATAAGGCCAAATAAGGCACAAAGAAGCCCAATTAATTAATGAAAACCCTAGATAAGTGTGAAAGTGTTAGGGTACAATTTACAACACCTTAAATAAAGCACAAATAAGTCCACTTAGTTTACAGGGCTCGAAGACCTAATGTGAATGTGTTAAACACATTACAACACTAAATCAAGGCAACATTAAGCTCAATTTAATAAGGAGGGCCCAAACAAATGTGAAGATGTAGAGGGATGCATTTTCTATTATTACAATAAGTATAGAAGATAGTAATCTTGTTTGTTATGGATAGAATATGATAGATTTAGTTAAGAAAAATAAGCGTGATAAGGGTTTGAAGCGAGAAAAACATAGTCATGTTAGCCTGAAATATGGTCATAAAGTAGTAAAGGAGGTTTATATCTGGTAGAATAGTGGAGAAGGGAGCTTAAAGACATCATAAAAGTGGAAACTTCAACTCCTAAAACTTCTCCTATGCCTTCCTACAAGCTTTAACCATTTAAACCTCCATCCCACATGCCCTATAAACATGTTCATGGGAAATTACATTAGTTGGTGAGTTGGACAACAATTGAGAAGATGGAGGTAGTTTGGATGACCTGTAGTAGCAGTTCCAAATATCTAGTAGCATTTGCAAGCATATAGGATTTGGAAAAGCTTGTCAAGTCAAGGTTTTTCTTTTACCTATGCCTAAGTGGAGCTTTTGGTGGAGCCAAACAAGGAGTGGAAAATTTCAAAATTTAGAAAAGTTACAACATTAGTCAATAATAGTCATAAAAGAAACATTTAATGACTTTTAAACCTATCCCACTTTTCCTCCAGTGTAGGATAGTCAAAAGGAGAGTTTACTTCATTTTTCCTTAGTTATTTTCATTTTGAAAAGCATTGTAAAATTGACTAAAGTTTATTTCTAGTCATAGTAACATTGTAACACAAATTTTCAATCTTGAGACTGAAAATAAAATAATTTGTAACACATTTTCAAAGCATGAAGCATATTTTAGACTTGTGCAAGCTGTAAGAACACCTTTTCAATGAAATTTAGTGATTATTGCCTTCTCAATAACTATTTTCTTATGTGTATGTAGATTTTTGATACATATTTCTATGATTTTTATATGCAAATACTCCTATATTTTGTCTCATTCAAGCACATTTTAAACAGAAAAACATGTCGTATACAGGTCACAAGTTATATAGCTGAGATTTACGCTATTAATTTGTGAAAACATACTCATATTTCCTTCTTAAAATCTGTAAACATTACAAATTTCTTGTGAAATACTTATGCATTAGCATGTTAGACCTTTGATTTTTGTGAAAACTAGTTGAATAACTAAGATATTATGTGTTAAAACAACAAAAGCAAGTTGTAAACTTTAAGGTGCGTGACCTCATATAGTTAGATTTTAATTCACGTCATCCTTCTATCCTTTTCCATTAACAAAGGTGTGAATGGTGGATGTAGACCTGCACAAACACAAACAAACAACGTAATATTAGTCCATTATGCAAGTTAAACCATCATTCCCCATAAGATTCTTTTGAAATGTCAAGAACAAGAAATAAAACAAGTAAACCAATTGAAAGCTATCTAATCTTGCTCAAAACAAACAAAGTTTGAATCCCATGGGGGAATTGGTGCTATTTTGATGTGGAAAATAGCCCTTTCCCAATTCCTTGCAAGCTTGGTGATGATCAATGATGAATATTTGATGCTCCTTGATGAAATTTCTTCATAACCTAGCTATGAGATGATAAAAGACTATGAAAATGGATGACAAATGGATGAAGTTAGTTGTGGATCAAAATGCCTAAGATTGTGGATGAACTTGTGGATCCAAAATTAGTAAAAGAGCTCTCCATTTATAGAAGAGAAGGATGGAAGAATGATCCAAAAGGATGAATGTGGGACAAAAAACCAACCAATAGCACAATGTGACTTGTCAACATGTGAATGGAGAGGAGTGGAGCACATTTTGATGAATGTGCACATTAATGCTATTAGGTGGATATTTGAAATGAAGAAGTGACATGTTGGGGGGAGATGAAAAGAGAGTTAAATGCCACTTGGCTCAAGAAAAAGGACATGTAAGAGGCCTTTAATGCCTTGTTGGATGGGCAAGTACTTTTCGGGGAAGAATTCAAAATGAAGGAATATTCCAACTTGATGCCTTTTTGAATGAAAAAGGAAGATTTAATAAATCAATTAAATTGATTTTCAAGTGCAAGATGTAATATCTAGAGGATTTGATGGATTAGTGTTAGTATTAATCAGGATTTGATTAACTTAAATGATAGTTAGTTGATTTGACACTTTGACTTAGGTTTTTTGGATTTAAATAAATCAAAATGAGGAATAATGAATTTAGACTTAATTAAATAAAGTTTGATTTATTCAATTAAAGAGGGATGATGTTAGATATAAATCAAATAACTTAGGTTAGTTTATTTAATTTAAAGGAGATGAAATATGATTCAATCAAATAAGGTGATTTATTTAATTAAAAGAGGAACATTAGGATTAATTAAACAAAATGATTTATTTAATTAATAGGAGATAATGATTTAATTAGATAAAATTGATTTATTTAATTAAAAGACAAAATATGATGAATTTAATCAAATAAAGATATTTAATTAAATGGTTAGAAAAGGATATGATTCAAGATGAACTAGTGTTAGTAAATCAGGATCAAGTGTATGGGATCAATTAGTATATTTTACGTGTCTACAAAAGGAAATAGTTTAAATTAGGATAGGTGACCACCAAGAGAACCAGCTCACTCTAGAGGTTAAATCACACATCCTAATCCCACAATCAGGGGAGTAATCCCATGTTTCACCAGTAGGATAAGTTTTGCAACTCAATAAGGGTGCACTATTTGGTGATAACAATAATATCTTTCAAAAGATATTAGAGATGTAATTGCTTCTAATATGATTTCAAACCTCTTGTTAAAAATAAATATAAACTCATTCAAACATTATAAATACAATACTGTAATATTGAGATAAAATCATATTACCTTACTTAGCTTCTCCTTGCTATGTTAATCCAACAAGCTAGTTGTTTGGGTAAAACACAGAATTAGAGAGATTTAACCTTCCAATGGAACTTTCTATCTCTCAATATAATTATAAATAATGCTTAGAATCATGTAATGCATCATAATCTAACAATATAATTCAAGATAAACACTTAATATACATGTCGGATTACTTAATCCAACTTATCTCTTTGCATTTCTAAATTAGCTCCATGCATAAATAATCAAGTTATTTGTATATGCACTCGCATAGTTTTCTAAAAATAATAATTTACACATAACAATGGCATAAGCAACTTGGACAAATAAAAATATGAGATTCAGAATTGGAAAGAGAATGAAAGAGAGATATTTAAATCATGCCTGGATTAAAATAGGTCAACTCGAATTCCTGATATTCCTTGCTTCAAATCTACACAATGACTTAGCCTTAACATGTTTCATTCTCAATTTCCATCTCTCCACTCTACTCTTGCACCTCTCCCTTACTTCTAATTGTTAACTACAACTACTAAGAAATGCACAACTAAAACTATCAACCTTCCCTCACTTATTTGACAAATTAAAAATATATTTCAAATACTCTTGGTGCACAAATTCACTCTCCTCACAAACTAATGAATGCACTATACTCAGATTATCAAAATGATTGAATAACTAAATGATGAGAAGCTACTTTCTTTTATATTGAAAAATGAATAGAAAATTTTTACAAACATGAAGCTTGTTTCATTCAAATGATACCACATTTCAAAATTCTACCCGTCATGGGAGTTCACCAAGTCGACTCAACCTTTTTTGAATGTCACAGCTTTCATTTTGGCTTAAAATTATATCTATGTTTGAGATTTTTGTGCTTATACAATATAAATTATATTTACAAAGTTGACTCCAAAAAAAACTTGAATACCTCATAGAATGGCCACGACTAGCTGGGTGTATCTTTCCTTGTTGATAGCTTAAAGCTTTAGAAAAAGTCTTCTACTTGGCACGTTGGTAAGTCAAATCCAAAGAAAACTCTATCTCATACCTTCGTCCAACTCATGGGCTTGCAACAATAAATTCACATGCCTTTTACTTAGTCAAAGCACCACCTTACCCTGGTTGTTATAACAATTATAAGCATTGTAACTTCTCAACCAAATATGTGGCAATGATAAAAATAAGATGAGAATCATGTGGCACCTACCTTAGTGACTCAATATTACTTAAGTTTTCCATTTTAAAAATGCATGTTGTCATAGAAGTGTGTTCCCTTTGCTAAGATGATGAAATCACTCAGCCACCTAGTGAAAAATGGGATGATCTCCCTAGCTGTGGACTTAGATTGTGGAGATCAACCTCCGGAGAGGGTTGTTTCACTTGGAACTTCACCTAATCTAAGTAAACTAATGATGCTTTCTGAGAAAAGAGAGAAAGACAACATGAAAATGAATCCTAAACTAAAAGGTGATACACCAAATGGTTTTGAGACCTACATAACTTCTTTTGCACACACAATTGATCAAAAAAAAATTGGTTCATACACAACTCAGAGGTTTAATATTTCCATGCATCAATATTTTATAGGAAGGTTATGATGTTCACAATCCTAGAAGGAAAATCTACTTTCTCTTCACAACTTTGAACTATTTGCATCATTTACAGAACCTACAACCTGCAATAATGCATGTATCTTCTGCCTAAGGTGCTAATAATGAGACAAATATCAAAGGAATTAACATAACTCACAAAAATATTCATCAATCATTTGATTACACAAAACAAAAAAGCTTCTAAGAAGGCAAAAAATGCATAATTTTATTGATAAAAAGGTGTTTACAAGTAGTTGTACATGCTTGGAAAATGAGTTACAAGGTTGTCCCAATTTGAAAGAACAAGAGAAACTAGATACAATACTTGCTGAGAGAGAAAAGAACTAACTTAAAACTGCCCTTAGGATTGCCTTATAGGCTTCTCAACAATTGCAAGAGAATAGGAACGTGTGCTTGAGAATAGAAACTAGAAAAAGTCTTCCCTTGACCCTGTCCACCATTAAGGCTCCTAGAAAACAGCTCAAGATGCTTGAGAAAGCCTCAAATTTGGTCAAAACTGTCTCTTGCATTCCCTCCATTAGTTGCACAACTCAACAAACCTCCTAGATGCTTGCAACTACTCATAACCCATTCAAACTGCCTCTTGCATGATGATAGGGCATGTGAGAAGAGGTTTGAAGGTAAATAAATGCCAGTTGTCCCATGTCCTAAATCCCTTTTTTCCTAATCCCTATCACTATTCTTTATTATCCCTACCACTATTATACCCAAAATTTGCATCCTACATTGTGATATTTCCCCTAGTCTTCATAAGGAATCCATGATAGATCTTTTGACTATTACTCATGTTCTTCAATTGCCTAGGCTTCCTCCTTATATATCATGTTGATGCACCAGCATTACTATTTCCAATTAAAGGACTCCCACTACTCATTTATGTCCCATGTACTTTGCCTTTGAATTTTGAAACTACATGGCATTCATGTTTCTCTTTATGATTGCTTTGTACAACTTTTTTGCAATGAAAAACCATTATATCTAACCCTTTGATGTCTGCCACAAAAGCCTTCACAAACCTTAGAACTTTGTCATCTCATGAATATAGTCATAGTATAGTGTCAAGAAGGTTCTTTCCTTAATAACTAACACTTCCTTAGCATTACTTGCCATCCTTGAAGTCTTCTCACTGTGTGATCCATGCTAGCTTTCAAGATCATTGCATCTAAGAATTCATTTTTTACTAGTCTCCTCATCACTTATAAGCTCCCCATTTCTCACAGCAATAGTACTTGAAACCTCAAAAAATGCATAAGTATCAAGGGAAACACCTTTTATGTTATTGCATACATCAACCTATACACAACATGTGATTATTGATTGAGTACCAAAATTGGTGCATATGCAACCCTCTTCACTCTCTGTGGTTGTCTCAACCATTGTCATCAAGTTACTTTTGGAACCTTTCCAATGTTCTTAAAGCTATGTAGTGCTTTGATACTCTTGCCTCCTTATGTATTCTATGGTTGTCCCTAGTGTAGACACTAAAAAAATGTCTTGGGCCTATGAACAACATTTTTCACATTGATTTCCCTTCTTCCCCACATAATTGAATAATTTTAATTATTTGATTATTTTTCTAAAGTCGTGTTCTATTAATTAAATAATTTTAATTATTTAATTAATTCATCTCCCTTTCTTTATACTTATTTTGATTAATTAAATAAATTAATATTTAATTACGTCACTAATATCCCTTTCTTTCTATAATTAAATAAATTCTTATTTATTTAATTATTCATTCTTCACTTTTCTTCTATAGTTAAATAATCATTTTAATTATTTAGTTGTTCAATAACCTTTTCTTCCATAATCAAATAAATTTCATTTATCTAATTATCTTATCACTTTTTCCTCCATTATTAAATAATTAATTTAATTATTTAATAAGTTATCATTTTTCCTCCGCTTCTAATTAAATGGTTGCTCTTAATTATTTTAATTAAAATACCCATTTTCGCTCTCCTTCTACAAATTAAATAATTACCTTGGTTATTTAATTGTTCACACTGCCTCCCAAATTAAATAATCTTATGATTATTTAGTTTGCTTGATTTCCCTCCAACTTCTTTTAAATTTCAACCCTTGATCATGTCACATTATCCTCTTAATCTCCACCATCCATCCCTAACAAAGCCCTATTGACCCTAACCCTATCTCTTCGTTGTGCAAGAAACCTCATATGTTGATCTTTGCATCATATTGGCTCAATCATTAATTTGAATGGGTTGTTCTATAAAAGAATGCTATCTCTTTCATTCCAACCTTACAACCATAATCTTTGATATTTTTTTATCACTATCACTTAGCTCACACTTGCATACAACAAAATCTAAGGGAAAGCTTGCATACACAACAAAATGGAGGAGGTTTAAGGAAGATGATTCAACCATGGTATAGAAAGTTTGGTATTGCTGCTTTGTTCTTTGTTTTCTATTGCAATTTGTACTTCAGTGTTTGGATTTGGGTCTTTTAGTTTTGGATTTTTTGTACAGTTTGTGTTGGCTACTGTTAGTTCTTTCCTTTTGCCTTGATTTTTATCCAATCCCACATTGGTGAACCTAACATGAAGCTAACCAGATTTGAAGAATTTTGTGAGAAATTTTGAATTTTTCAGGTTTGTATGACGCATTCTTGAGACAGTATGACACATTCTTGGGACAATATGATGCATGTGATTAACAAAGTGACAAAAATATAGTGTGACACATTTGTTGGATAGTATGATGAATTTTCTTGACATAATGCCACATTTTTTTGTTTCAAGGAAAAATTGTATATTTTTTTTTCTATCATTTTTTTGGTTTCTATTTTCTATTTTGACATTTTGAGAAATTTCTTGCATCATTCTACTATCATATTTTTTGTCTTTTTGCTAGATTTCCTTATTTTTGCAAGTTTAGGTTGTGTGTCACATTTGTTGAATAGTGCCACATATTTGCATGACAGTACGCTAGATTTGCTTAACAATCTGCCACAGTAGCCTTCATGTTTGTTGTAGTCGCTTTCTGGTTTGCCACATTTGTGAGACAAAACAAAGTAACTGTGTATTTTGGTAAAGTGATTTAAAATTCAAAGTTTTTCAGTTGCTTCTTTTTAAATGCATTAGGACAAGAGGTTTTTGTGTTACTAATATCTTATTTGCAATGTGTTGCAATCAATTGGAGAAGACAATACTATCAAACTACTAATCTATGTTCATGTAGGGATTTATGTATCTTTAATTTTTAAGAACATTTGGATTTGGGTTTAAAAAGAATTAATGACTTTCGTGTTTGGCATGTCTTGCATATTTTGCATTGAACCCAAGAGTGTTGTGTGTGTATCCTCTCCCCTTGCACTTCATGTGATCTTGGGTACAAGATAAACTCATAGCAATCTTTTAGGATATGGGTCTACCTTGAGACACATCCTACAATGGAGAACTCAAGGTGGCCCTAAAATCATGTTTACAGGCGATCTATATAAAGTGAGCGAAAAAGAAAGCAAGTAGTGCAAATTTGAGGCATCATTCCTTGCATGCCAAATACCTCATGAGAATGTAATGAATTACACATGATAGGATAGAGACTTAAGTGTATCACGTTTGATGTATACCCCTAGTGTTCACCATTTTCATTAAAAACCTTTATTATTTAGAGGCCAACCAATGTTTCTGAAATGATTTTTCATAGTGGTACAAAGGAATAACATCATTCCCAAAAGTTACTTACCACGTCCAGTGTATGGTTGACGCGTAAGGCTTAAGTGTTCATTCTCTTTTACAAAGCCAAGGGTATCAAGGTTGTACATGACCTTGGTATACCATATTCAACCCCTCTATATGCTTGGATTTCATCACTCTTTTTGGGGTGAGGTAAGACTACCATGAAGAAGCGTACTTTTATCCCTTAGGATGTTCTTGTCTTCTTTATTTATGAACTTTGATCAAGTGAGTTTTATGGAAGAAAACTTGTGAAATTCTTGCCTACCTTAAAGTCAAAAGAGTCAAATCAACCAAGATTTGTTTGTTTTTTAGAGTGTTTATTTTGTTTTCTATCACATTTCAAAATTTCCCAAAATGAAAAAGCACTTGAAAACATTCAATTTGAATCCAAAATATGGTACACTAGATTTGATAAAAACAATCAACCGCATCTGTGAGACAGTAAACTGCAACTGAATGAATCTTACCATGCGTTTGATCAATCCATTGTCACATATCTAGATTATCGTTGAACTTTTCCTTTTATCTATCAATCATGATCATCCAAGTTGGGTCTCAAACTCATGTCTAGTTTAGACTCACTTTGTCCAATCATCATCATTTGTCCTTTTAAGGTCTTGAAAATATGATTTGTTACCTTCAGCTATCATAGCTTGCTTATCCTCCTTTTCTTAAATCCAAAGGTGCATATCTATAGTCTGATTTGGAAACCCTTAGTTTTATTCTCATATCATAGCTTTGGTCATAGTCTCATTTAGCACTCTTACATATCATATCATTTGGTCATAGAGTTATCATCATCCTTGCATTCCAAATCTTTGTCATAGGTGCATTAGCATTTGGCATCCATATATCTCAAAAAATCTAGAAAATACAACATAGTCTCATATCCATTTTACATTATCACTTTGCATTGTCATCCCAAAGTTGCAAGTCTTATATGGTCCAAATAATGTCACAAAGGAAAATAAAGTACATGGATTCCTCAAATGATCCCTATTTTAACCCCACTAGCAACATGAACTTTGGATCAATCTCAAACCAACATCAACCATCACAAGGGGAAACCCCAAATCCATTTTCCAATCTCATGTTAAATAAGGTCAACAAACATCTAACCCCTGAAGAAATTGAAGAAGCTTCTCAAGAACCTAGGATAGTTTGTATTGTGGATGAGCTTGTCAATGCGGATCCTAATAGATATTTTTTTACACTTGCTAAGAAGGGTGCCAAGCTCCCCTTTGACTTTGAAACTTCTACAATTTTAGAGGGAGAATCACAAACACAAACCCAAGGTATTGGTCAAAACATATTCTCACAAGGTCAACCATATTCACAATAAATGCACACTAGTTTTCCACTTGGCATAACAACACATAATGCAACAACTACACACATCCCCAATCCTCCAACATTTTGAACTAGAAGAACATGGGAAACATTTGAAGGACCAGCTCCTACATTTGGTAGTCTATTTGCTTCAACCTCTACTTTCATGAGTATGATTTTTGCAAATCCATTTGGCACTCAAAAAACTGGACACTGAAATTATTATTTTTAACTAAATCTTCACATTCGGGCACCTATAGTGGCTAAACTGTGAGGAATTTGAAGATGGTGCAAACTAGAGTCTCATCAAATTTTTTCTGTAGATTCTAAAAATATCTTTTTCAAAATTTTTAGAATCAAATTTCACTTATTTTCCATCTCCCACAAAATTGATTTTTGAAAACAACATTTTTAAAAGTGACGTGCAAGTATAGCAACTTTTTTTCTATGAAGGATAAAATTCCAATTATTTCAAATTTAGATTTGTAACTCTAATATCTAGTGCTTCCACTTGGTTAGATAGTTTTTTATTGAATATTTTTCCCTTAATCAAGTTTCAAAGTCAAATGAATTACAATTCACACACGTATAAGCGTAACTTTTTTGTATAAAAAATTATTTTTATTTTTGTTGGATCAAAGACTTCAATATCTGGTGCACTCATATTTTTCAATTTTTTTAATAATCTTCTATTTTTCCACATGTGAAGAACAAAGAAATTCATTTTCAATGAAAACCCGTGTTTAATAAACTTAAAAATAAATACATAACAAAACCAAAAATATTAAAATTATATTCATTGGATAGCTTCATCAGGAATACCATAATCATTTGAAATAAATTTTAAATGAATTCATTTGATCCCCCAAAAGCTAAATCAAAAGTGATTTTTTATCAGCATTTTGATAGGTGTAAAGGAGACACATTTATAGGTATGGTTTAAAACTAGCAAGGTTCTATCCAAGGGGATTTGATCTAAGGTGATTTGATCAAACCCTCTTTAATTGGAATCCTTAAAATGGAACTTTTTAAAGATTAAATCATTATATTTTCTAAAAATATGTAATTTCAGCTAAAATTCGCTCCTCTCAGGAATTGTAAACCACTATTATGACATCACCCCCATCAGCCAATGCAAGTCAAAACCCACCAAACAAGACAAGAAGGATTCATATTGCCCCACCTAGAGTGCAAACCGAAATAGTAAACACTACACCCAACACCAACATGTCCATTGGGTCAAACTTGAACGCCAACCCACTTCCATCACAACAACACATCACACCAAACACCAATTTCATACCACAACCTCAACACACCAACCATGCATCACAACAACATCAAGTCAATACCAATACCATGTTTGCACCTCACTATCAACAAGGTAATCAGGATTCTTTGCAACAAAGTGTCAATTGAAATCCTACATTTGCATCCAACTCATCATATAATCATCTCAACACTCTCAACACCAATACCGACCCCATTATGCAAAGTCAACCCAACATGCCACCATCCCCCATGGAAACATTTATGCAACAAATGCAAGCAATACAACAGAAAATGGAAAAATACAATTGGGGACAACCAAAAAGACATAATCAATGGAGGAATTATGTCCTTATCCTTTCAATAGAAGCATATACATGCCACCTTTCAAACCACACTTCAACGCTCTAAGATTTAATAAGTATAAAGGAAAGGAGATCCAGTAGAACACATACGAGAGTTTAACACATGTATGGACATTGATTTTGAGCCTACATACTTGATGAGATTATTTCCACAAAGAATTTCAAGGAAGGCTCTAGAATTGTTTGCACACCTTCCTCCTCGGATACAAACATGGAGTAAATTAGCTGAAAATTTTCATTACACACTTTGCTTATAACATTGAAAGTGACTTGACCCTAGCGAAATTGTGCACAAACAAACAAAAAGAGGGGGAGTCACTCACATCATTTTATCAAAGCTGGTGAAGCATGTCTAGCAGGTGTCCTTGTCATATACCTGAAAAATAGTTAGTTCCAATCTTTATAGACAACTTTCACACAAAACTAATGCATCAAATTTGAATCAAATGTTGCACCACTTTTGAGGATTTCATTGATAAAGGGGACTTTATTGAGAAAGCTCTTGTAGAAAAAGGACTAGTCAAAATCTTCAAAGAAACCCAAAATGTTTCTAGTGACAAAGGAAAATTTTGGTCTCGAAATAGGAATGCCACCAATGATGGGGTAGTTGATGCAAATGTGGTTAATAAATCCCACCCCAACATTAATCTCAAAGTTCCAACCACACCAAATACCTCAACATCCAACCATGATTAGACAATGAATGTGGTTCAAAATAATCAACAACAGAGAGGTCCCTCAAAAGAAAATATTCCTAAATGAACATACAAACCCTTAGGGGAACCCATTAAGTCCATCTTGAAAAAAAATTTACAATCATAAGTCATTCAACTTCCTAATAGTAAACCATACGAAGCCACACTAGTCAAACCAGTTTGGTGGAATGGAAATGAATTATGTGAATACCATCGAATGAAGGAACACAAAACATCATCATGTTGGACACTTAAGAACCTTATCCAAGAACTCATTGAGCAATGTGATATATCAATGGAAAATTCACAAGGTAAGACCAATGTTGATCACACCATATTCAAAACTCCCCTACAGGACCGTGGAAAAAGACCTCTAGTTCAGTTAACAATAACAATGCTAATTATATCAATGTTGCACATGACTATACCATTAATCACATTTTAGCCCTTGATAATCATGTTGCTACCATTACCATCAATAAAATTTTAGAATGTTCCATTACTACCCATAGAGCTAAAGTGGCCCTACAAGGAGCTGCTTCTAGTTGGTAGCCAAAAAACCAATATAACCTCTTGGATCATCTAGAAAAGACTGCTGCACAAATATCCATTGTTGAACTACTTCATATATCCCCTGAGCATAAGGCCATTCTAGAAAAATCTTTGCAAGATACATCTATTCCCATTGACCTAAATGTCAATCAATTTCAGACCATGGTAGGATACTTAGCTACACCCCACCATGTAACATTCTTCGAGAAAGATCTTTCCACGCATAAACCAAATTATAACAATCACTTGCACCTTGAAGTCTATATTAATAATCACAAAATTGGACGAGTCTTGGTAGACGTTGGAGTAGGTATGAACATATGCACACCAAAAATTTTCACAACATTGGGATTCTCTGAAGCTTGTATTGATGAATGTAGGAATTTTTTTTATCAAGCCATATGATGATGTTGAGCACTCATCCAAAGGTTTAATCACACTTCCCATAAGGGTTGGACCTGCCACTCAGAACAAAATATTCTAAGTCTTGGATTTGGACTTACCATATAATCTTCTCCTTGGTCACCCATGGATTCATTCCATGAGAGCTATACCTTCCACATACCATCAATGCTTGAAGTTTCCCCATAATGGCATCAAAATTACCATCCTAGGTGATCCTGGTCCCTTCCAATATTGCAGTAATCTAAGAGGGACCACTAAACATCAAGTTCCTATTAATTGAGAAGCTTCATCCTCTACCTCGTCACATTACATTGATCCATCTTCTCTGGTCAAATCATCCACTCTTTTCACCATACCTTCCAAACCCAAGGTCTAGATCCATGACAAGGGATGTGGGGAATATAACATGGAGAGTTTATTTTGTGTTGGGAATCTATTTACATCACCAAAATCTTATGGAAAACCTCATCCCATAAAAAAAAAGCCTAAAATCATCATCCACAATCCTCCTACCACTTCACTAGGTGGGCTGAATTAAGCAAAGAGTCTATAGGTGAGGATATTTCTACATGGATTTATAAAGATGAAGAGGACATTAAGCCTATATAGTTACCAATTGAGCAATATCCAAAAGAGTTCCAAATCATGAAGCAACAAGGTTATGATGGAAATAGTGGTCTTGGTATAAACAAACATGGGATGATATAATAAATATTTCCTCCTTAATTTCCAAAGAATACTGGGTTAGGGTATGTACCACCAAAAGTGAGTCCTCCTAGTAATAAGTTTCCTTCGAGTGAGAAAATTAACACTTTAAATGAAACCAAGAAATTTGAAGAATACTATACTAAAACTGACTCTAATGAGTGGGAATGGGATTCCTATACATCTAGTGACTATGACCTATCCAAAGTCTTCCAAGAGTTTGGCTTATCCTCCTCCCCAACCAATATCATGGACATAAATATTCAGATTGATTCCTTTTGGGATTCTGATACCTGTTTTTTCACCATATCTTCTTTCTCATTGACCCTTGATGATACCAATGATGGCTTACCCCTCGTTTACTCACAACTAATAGATTGGGATCAACAAGGATCGTGAGTTTAAACACATTTGAGAATGATGAAGCGATCGCTAAGTTCATGGGACTTTGAGATGGAATACCAAGTGGGGATCATAAAGTTGGTTTCATCATAGATCTTGACAATGCAAAATACTTTGGAGAGTTTTCTCATCCCTCTAGTTGCAAAAATGAGAAAAAGAAAAATAAAAAGAATAGATTTTTAGGTGAAAACCAAGAGGCACCTTTAGAACAAGATGTAAAAATAAAGGATGTATTTAAAGGTGAAAACCTCTCCAAAGCACCTAAGGATTGAGGGCTAGATAGTCTCCCCATAGATCAAGAGAGATCACCATTTCTTGTGGAAGAATCAAAAGAGGTGGGTATGTGCAGGATCATCGTGCAAAAAATAGGCCCTTAAGTGGCAAAAAATTCAGAAAAATTAGTGTTAGGAAACTTGACGTAAATATTTGAATAAGTTATCTATATTATTTCAAAAATATGTAAGAATAGAATTTGTAGAAAATTGAATCTAGTTTCTAAAATACTAGGTTTTTTTAAAAATAGATAAAATCTATTTGGTGAAAATTTGAAATTTCAATGCAGTAGTACTTAAATTTCAGGGAAAAAATAAGAAGCAGGTGTCTGTCTGACCACCCTAACCATAATAAAATGATACTATTTTTTTGTAATATTTTATATATAAGTAGAGGACTCATGTCCGAATGTGATGCATATTTTTTTGTAATTTTTTTCCAAGTAAATAATTAATTATGAATTTTTTATTACAAATTTTAGAAAATATAAAAACTCGTCTGTCTGACCACCTTAACTTGGTCAAAACTTCATGAAATTTAATTTTTCTTTTTTTAATCTTATATTATGTGAAGCATATAATGTGACGCATGTTTTGGATTCAAAAAATATGATACCGTTTGAAAGTTATAGATGTTTTTCAATCAGCCTATCGATTAGGACTTTAGTCGTAATTCCAATAGAAAATGAATAATAATTATTTATTAAATTCAAATTAAATCATAATTTATATTTTTGGAAAGCTGCGAATCTCCTCTAAGAACCCTTTTCGTTTCATTAATTTTGGGTGAAGAAAAAGTCGTCAGCCACATACCCTACAAATATTGCCACTTTTTGGCGCACCATGATCCTGCACATACCCAGGTAAATATTGGAACAAAGGATAATCCTAGAATCATCCATCTTGCAACACCTATGACCACTGAAGAAAAACCATTCACTACATTCTTCTCATAGAGAAAAAATAATTTTGTGTGGTCATATGTTGATATTCTTGGGTTGGATCTGAAAATTATTCTACATTATTTACCATTGATTCCAAATGCTAAACCAGTCAAGCAAAAATTGAGGAAAATGCACCCACAAATCATGCTCCTAGTGAAGGTTGAATTGAAGAAACGTTTGGATGTTGGTTTCATTCGCCTCATAGACTATGTAGAATGGATATCATATCTTGTTCCCGTCACTAAAAAAACTAGTGGAATCAGAGTATGTACATATTTTAGAGATTTAAAAAAAGCTTCTCCTAAGAATGATTTCTCATTTCTTAACATCAACATCATAGTAGACCTCACAATGGGATATGAGATGTTATCGATTATGAACAGTTTTTTGGGGTATAATCAAATCAGAATCGCTCCTAAGAATCAACATAAAATAGTTTTCACTTGTGCTTGGGGTACCTTTTGTTGGAATTTTATTCCATTTTGTCTTAATAATTTCATAGCAACGTATCAAAGAGCTATGACCACCATCTTTCATGACTACATGCATACACTTATGGAAGACTATGTTGATGATTTACTAGTAAAATCCTTAGCAAGAAATGGTCATCTAGTAGTGTTAGACAAGATTTTCAAAAGGTTGGAAGAGTATAAGGTCAAGATAAACATAAAGAAGTGTGTTTTTGGGGTCCAATCAAGCAAACTCTTGGGATACATTATCTCTCATAGAGGAATTAAATTCGATCATGCAAAAGTGAAAGCTATCATGGGCATGCATATTCCAACCATCATAAGTCAGTTACATAGTTTACAAGGAAGGTTGCAGTCGATTTGAAGGTTCATTGCTCAGTTAGCAGATAAATGTCATCCATTTCAACACTTTCTATGTAAAGGAGTCCCCTTCATATGGGTTGAACATTATTAGGAATCATTTCAACAAATAAAGGATTGTCTATTGATACCTCTAGTCTTTATGCCTCCCATTGATGGTAGACACCTAGTATTATACATATCAACAACCACATCTGCATTGGGGGCATTGTTAGCAAAAAGTGACAATGATGGAAAGGAATGATAACTCTATTATATCAGTTATGCTCTTATAGGGAATGAGCTTAATTACAACCCCATTGAATGACCATGCCTTGTAATTGTTTTCACTGCACAGAAGCTTAGACACTATAAGCTAAACTATCAAACAAAATGGATAGCTAAGGTTGATCCTTTGAAATATCTATTGAGTGAAGCAACTTTGACAGCTTAGATAGCAAAGTGGGCCATGATCTTGAGTGAATATGATATAGAATATATTGATTGTAAGGCAATAAAAGGACAAGTAATAGTTGATCAACTCATAGATGCACCAATGATGATAGATCATCCTCTAGTATTTGATTTTCCTGATGAATCCATATTTACAATAGAAACTTCTACGAGATGGAAATTGTACTTTGATGGGTCTTATACAAATCATGGTTTAGGAGTTGGCATTCTCTTTATCACACCTCAAGGAGACTCAATACCCAAGTCATTCAAAATAGAATTTTCGTGTACGAATAACATGGTTGAGTATGAAGCATTGTTGATAGGACTTTGAATGGATATCAAATAGAAATTCAAGATCTCCAAGTCTATGGTGACTGAGCCAGTTGGCTATCTGTCAAGTTAATAATGACCATGATAGAAAAGATGAGAAGCTTACTCCCTACAAATGCATGGTTGATAGTTTTAAATTGTACTTCAATGCTATTACCTTTGATAAAATCCAAAGAAAATCCCAAGGATTCAAAAGAAAATGAATTTTGTGAATACAATTGAATGAGGGACACAAAAATCATCGTGTTGGAAACTTAAGAACCTTATCCAAGAACTCATTGAGCAAGGTGACATATCAATGGACAATTCATAGGGTAAGACCAATGTTGATCACACCATATTTGAAACTACCCTACAAAACCATGGAAAAGGGAAAACCTCTAGTTCAGGGAACAATAAAAATGCTAATTATACCAACATTGCACATGACTATACCATTAATCACATTTGAGCCCTTGATAATCATGTTGCTACCATTACCATCAATATAAGTTTAGAATGTGTCATTACTACCCACAGAGCTAAGATGACCCTGCAAGGAGCTGCTTCTAATCTGCAACCAAAAATACAATACAACCTCTTGGATCATCTAGGAAACACTCCTGTACAAATATCCATTCTTGAACTGCTTAACATATCCCTTGAGCATAAGGCTATTCTAGAAAAATATTTGCAAGATACATTTGTGCCCACTAACCTAAATTTCAATCAATTTCAAGCCATGGTAGGATACTTAGCTACACCCCACCATGTAACATTCTTTTTGAAAGATATTTCCATGCATAAACCAAATCATAATGATCCTTTGCACCTTGAAGTCTATATTAATAAGCACTAAATCAGACGAGTCCTGGTAGATGGTGGAGCAAATATGAACATATGCACACTAAAATTGGTCATGACATTGGGATTCCTTGAAGCTTGTATAAATGAATATAGGAAAATTGTTATCAAGGCTTATGGTGATGTTGAGCGCTTATCCAAAGGTTTAATCACACTTCCCATAAGGGTTGGACCTGCCACTCAGAACACAATATTTGAAGTCTTGGATCTAGACTTACCATATAATCTTCTCCTTGGTCGCCCATGGATTCATTCCATGAGATTCATACCTTCCATGTATCATTAATGCTTGAAGTTTGCCCACAATGGCATCAAAATTACCATACCAGGAGATCTCGATCCCTTCCAATATTACAGTAATCTAAGACGGACCACTGAACATAAAGTGCCTATTAATCGAGAATTTTCATTGTCCACCTCATCACATTACATTGATCCATCTTCTCTAGTCAAATCATCTGCTCCATTCACCACACCTTCCAAACCCAAGGTCTAGATCCATGACAAAGGATGTGGGGAATACAACATGGAGAGTTTATTTTATGTTGGGAAGCTACCTACATCACCAAAATCTCATGGAAAACCTCATCCCATCAAGAAGGAGCCTAAAATCATCATCCACCATCCTCCTACCACCTTCAATAGGCAGGGTGAATTAAGCAAAGAGTTTGTAGGTGAGGATATTTCTACATGGATTTATAAATATGAAGAGGAAATTAAGCCTAAGCAGTTATTGATTGAGTAATATCCAAAAGGGTTCCAAATCATGAAGCAACAAGGTTATGATGGAAACAGTGGTCTCGATTTGAATAAACATGGGATGATAGAACCTATATTGCCTCCTCAGTTACCAAAGAATAGTGGGTTAGGGTATGTACCACTAAAAGTGAGTCCTCCTAGTACTAAGTTGCCTTTGAGTGATAACGTTAATGCTTCAAATGAAATCAATACATATGAAGAATACTATACTAAAACTTATTCTAATGAGTGGGAATGGGATTCCTATACATCTAGTGACTATGAACTAGCTAAAGTCTTCTAAGAGCTTGACTTATCCTCCTTCCCGACCAATATAATGGGCATCAATATCTGGATCAATTCCTTTTGGGATCTTGATGATACATATGGTTTCACCATATCTACCTACTCATTGACCCTTAACGATACCGATGATGGATTACCCCTCGTTTACCCACAACTAATAGATTGGGATCAACAAGGATCATGAGTTTAGACACATTTGAGAATGAAGAAGCAATCGTTGAGTTCATGGGACTTCAAGATGGAATACCAAGTAGGGATCATAAAGTTGGTTTCATCATAGAGCTTGAAAATGTAACATACTTTGGAGAGTTTTCTCCTCCCTCTAGTTGCAAAATTGGGAAAAATAAAAAATAAAAAGAATAGGTCTTTAGGTGAAAACCAAAAGGTGCCTTTAGACCAAGAAAAAGTAAAAATAAAGGATGTATCTGAAGGTGAAAACCTCTCTGAGGTGCCTAAGGATGGGGGGTTGGACAATATCCCCATAGATCAAGATAGATCGCCATTGTTTGTGGAAGAATCAAAAGAGGTAAATCTTGGAACAAAGGATAATCCTAGAATCATCTATCTTGCAGAATCTTTGACCTCTGATCAAAAATAAAATTTCACTACATTCTTCTCAGAGAGAAAAAATAATTTTACGTGGTCATATGTTGATATGCCTGGGTTGGAACCCAAACTTATTCTACATCTTTTACCATTGATTCCAAATGCTAAACTAGTCAAGTAGAAATTAAGGAAAATGCACCCACAAATCGTGCTCCTAGTGAAGGTTGAATTGAAGAAACTTTTGGATGTTGGTTTCATTCATCCCATAGACTATGTAAAATGGATATCAAATATTTTTTGTGTCACTAAACTAGCTAGCTGAATTAGAGTATGTACATATTTTAGAGATTTAAAGAAAGCTTGTCCTAAGGATGATTTCCTATTTCTTAACATCGACATCATTGTAGGCCTCACAATGGGTATAAGATGTTATCACTTATGGACAGTTTTTTGGGGAATAATTAGATCAAAACCACTCCTAAGGATTAACATAAAATAGCTTTCAATTGTGCTTGAGGTACCTACCTTTTCTTGGAATGTTATTCCATTTGGTCTTAAGAATGCCAAAGCAATGTATCAGAGAGATATGACCACCATCTTTCATGACTACATTCATACACTTATGGAAGACTATGATGATGATTTTCTAGAAAAATTCATAGCAAGAAAAGGTCATCTAGCAGTGTTAGACAAGATTTTCATAAGGTTGGAAGAGTATAAGGTCAGGCTAAACCTGAAGAACTGCATTTTTGGGGTTGAATAAGGAAAACTCTTGGGATACATTATCTCTCATAGATGAATTGAAGTTGATCTTACAAAAGTGAAAGCTATCATGGACATGTCTCTGCCAACCAACATAAGTCAATTACACACTTTACAAGGAAGGTTGTAGTCCATTTGAACATTCATTTCTCAATTAGCAGATAAATGTCATCCATTTCAACATTTTCTACATAAAGGAGTACCCTTCATATGGACTGAACGTTGTTAGGAAGCATTTCAACAAATAAAGGATTATCTATTGACAGGTCTTGAATACTTATGCCTCCCATTGATGGTAGACACCTAATATTATACATATTAGCAACCACATCCACACTAGAGGCATTGTTAGCACAAAGTGACAATGATGGAAAGGAACAAGCAATCTATTATATCAGTGACACTCTTGTAGGGTATGAGATTAATTATAGCCCTATTGAACAAGCATGCCTTGCAGTTTTTTTCATTGTACAAAAGCTTAGACACTATATGTTGAACCATCGAACAAAATTGATAGGTAATATTGATCCTTTGAAATACCTATTAGCAAAGTGTTGTGCACTTTTTGCACACACACCCCGTTGAAAGTAGGGACCCCCTTTTTTTTGGTGTTTTCCTCTAGCAGTCTCTGATCTTGTTTTGCTTGTGGGAACCTAAGTGCTTGGTTTGATTCATTGCCTTCTTGACTAAGGTTCTTGAGATTAATTTATTTTCCCAATTTTGTTGATGCTATCTTCACAAATTGAATTTTGAGTCACTATAATTGTCCTGATATTGCATGATTGTGTGAGAAAGCTAGTTTATATATATATATTTGTATTTCAGGGTCTTTTATTTGCATTTCAATTCTTGGATTCCCAGTTTGGCTTTCTCTGAAATTGAGTTTGGAATTTATTTCAAAATAATTATAGGTCATATAATGCAAGACACAAAATGTATTTATTAAGCAGGCAATATAGAAAATTTCGGGCAATCTGGATAGGGGTGGAATTCATGAGGTAAGAGTAGCTTTGGGTTTTTCTTCACTGTGAGAATTCTACAAAGTAACAAAATTTACGATGTATCAATGTCTTGAAAAATCCAACATTTAAAATAATCCATGAGTATTAAATCCCCAATATTGGATAATTCTTGAAATACTCAAATCTGCCAACCACAGGAATTCATGAAGAGTTAGTGAAGTGAAAGCACCATTGAATATGAGGCGAGCATTTGTATCGCATATGAGCTCTGGAACACCACCTGATTTTTGGATATTGATTGTGTATAGAATTAAAGCTTTGTCTCATGGCCAAAAGTTTATAACTTCTTTGGAAAGAAAGCACGACATAATGAGGTAAATTGGTAAATATAGAGCACTCAAAATGTGGAAGGATTTCATGGGATGATAAGATTTATAGAATATTTGAAGTTTTAGAAAATTCAAATGACAATGAGAAGTGGCCATGGGCTGAGGCATATGGGCATGCACAATGGAAGTTCAACAAATATCTCGAGGAGCTTTATATTTTCGCGTAAGGGGCTCTATACTAGTTATGTATTGGCTTGTGCAATCTTTAATTCAATGAAGTTTGCAGTCAGCTTGTAGTTATTTTAAGAAAAGTTGATTACACAGAGCTGATATATTCAATGATGACATTTTTCAGGAAATCTGGTGTTGCCCGAATTTAGTAAAGGATTAGAGCTCGAAGAATCCATCCTATCATGGATTACCCGAAGTTATAAAGGCTTAGGGAATTTGTCAACATAAGAAATCCCTGAGAGGTAACTAGCAGGGTCAATGGCTTGATTGCAAATGACAAAAAGGATCAAACCACATATTATTTTAGCACGTTGATGTTACACTCATGGAATATACAGCTTGAAAATTACCCACACCGCAGTAATAAAGGAATGATGAAGGCGAGAATTCATGTCATTAATCACTTGACAATGAGAATCATTCAAAAGATGTAGTAGCCTCGGTCTCACAATGTGTTTGAATCAAGCAATACTGGAATGGTTGGTCATTCCACCTGCCTCTTTCGAAGTGTGGGTTTTATAAAAAAATTAAATGGTTGCAAGAATGAGATTTATGAAAGGGGTGTTCGTAGAATTTCGGTGCAGCAGAAAGTAACACTGTAACTAGTCATTGCTTGCTACGTGACCGAAGCTTGAGAATGGCAACAAGCGGTTTCAAACCCAAGGGTCAAAATTCATCAAGGATTGGTATTGACATTGTTTTATTTTGTCTTGAAGAGGCAATAATGTTGATGGTAAATCTATCGAAAGTTTTCATGAAGCTCATGGTGGAGATTTTGCTTCGTTATGAATTGAAAAGGTAAATGGTCGCCATGATAGAGATTGCTTCGACACGAAATTGAGGAGAACATGGTTCTTAGAGCGGATTCTTGAAAACCGTGAAAATTCAGATTATGCAAAGTAATAGAACGATGGATCCTCATTCATAGCCTACAAGTTATGTTCCAAGCATCAACATGTAAACAACGAAATAATAAAAGGAAGTTGTGGCTAGTGTAGGGGAATGCGCATGGATTATCACTGTGAAGATTACTAAAATTAGCTTAATACAAATTTTAGCCAAGAAGCTTCAATTGCAGAGGGATCAATTTCAATATGCCATAGAATAATGTGTTCTTAGTATTTAACGTTAGGAATTTTGATGCAGTGGTAGTACAACAACAAAACCATGCAAGAAGGTGATTTGAAATTTCCTAACATCGTGAAATTTGCAGGATATGCACAATGTGTCAGGTAATCCATGTTATGATGGAATCTCCGAAAAAGGGTGAAATCGGGAAAATCCTTGCTTTGAGGAATTCTGAAAGAAATGATCTTGTAGGGAATTCCACAATTGGTGGATTTAAATGAAGAATAAAGGCTCGGGTATTTCTGGTCCGCATGGAATTCCGCGAGAGGGGAAAATCCCCGAAGTTGATGAATTCGTGAAAATTTGTGAATAGGAAACTCTCAAAAGACAAATTGATATTATTGGTGTAGACTTTTTGGTTGTCTTCATGAAATGTAAACACTGAGGATATTGATGGTTCTGAGTGTTTGTAAATAGCAAAGTTTGAGACTCCTCAAAGCATGCAAGAATGAAATGAGCATGTTCAGGAAATCATGGGAGTAGGCGGATAAGTTGTATTTAGTTTCAGCATTTTGAACCAAAGTGAGAACCTCAAATCTGCGATGAAGAATCAATGTTAAGAGTATTGACCTGTTGGCTGCTAGAGATCTCAAATTACTGTTAAAGATGATAAAGAATTCAAAACATTGGTGAACCGAGGATCACTTGGGTAATAGTATAAATGGCGGGTCAGTATTTAATAGACGCAGGTAATTCTTAAGTCCGCGAACATTTGTCATACCTCGGCATTGACAAGATTCACATGACTTGACCAATACATGAAGTTAATCGTTATTACAAGATCATTGATACAGAAAAGGCACTAAATTTTCATTAAAGGTTCGCGATCGGATGTCGATGGTGATTCAGGGTCTCTCGGGTAATCCACTTAGTCAAGGATTCTGCAAAACAACAAAATCCGCAGAGTAGCAAAATCTCCGAGACCTTTAACTAGCAAAAGGAAAATACAAAGGTAAGGTTTGGTGATATTTTCATGCATACTAAATGTTTATGGATTCTCAGAAGCTTTGTGAATTAACAAGGATGGGACCATAAGTGAAGAATGATATTTTATATGAGTTCCAAATGGTCGATAAGGCTATATAACTGAAGAAAAGACCCTGTGTGTATGTTAAAGTGTTGAGGGAAGAATTAATCATATGATCCACTAAGATGATTGGTTGTCTTTAGAACTATCGGTTTCGTTGAGATATATATTATTCTATTGCACCAACGGCGATGTGGATAAACCACGGCTATATTGCATGAGCACCTTTTGTATGTTCTTGTTTGCATTATCAAGACAACAGTTTAGATTTACAATGATGATAAACTAGTGTCGTTCAGGATGAAGAAGCCAGTGTTGAGGATTAGGAAAAGGATAATTAAGTTCACGGGGGCTTGAGGTTTACGAGAGGTTGCTATTTTAATTTATAATCATAGTCAAGCATTTATAAACCACCATGGAGTTGAGAATTGGAAATTGTTTGCTCGGGTGATGTTCGCGGTAAGTTGACAAGTCTTAGGATAGAGATTGAAGATGATCGAGCCTGTGAATGGCATGTCCGAACGGTAGAGGAATAAAGACAGTTTAGTTGCACCGATATGAGAATATATATCATACTTGCAAAGGATGATTTGCAAGGTGGCTACAGGAGACACAAGTTAAAGTTCAACTGATATGATCAACGACAGGGTGTTTCGTAGAGAGTGACACTTCAATCAATGCAATTTGGAATGTGCATGGGAGGTAAGAATGATTAAAGGTGAAAAATTTATAAGGATGCTTAATGGTGAGAACGCTTCTTAATGCGTGTAGTTCTCTGGGCATGAGACTGTAACACGAATTGTTCACCAACCGATAGAAATGATGGTCTATCGCAGAGATTTCCCGAGATATGATGTAGTTTATTCGGATGAGAAGATGTTTTATACAACATAGCAAAAGTGATCGCAATGATTAATATTGTCTCATGGGGAGAAACGAGGGTAAGGCTAGTCAAAGGAAAATATGGTGTTGTTGACGAGTTCGAGTTTGCAGATTTCGAGCAGAATATTCAAAGTTGGGTTGATGTCACTAAGTGGCTTTATTAAGAAGATATTTAATTGGTGGATTGCATAATTAGTGATCACAGGAGTAGGCAGACATAATGGTGAGGAGGATTAAGTGAAGCATAATTTTAAAAAAAGTGGTTAATGTTGAAGAACAAGGTTCCCGAGTTCAGTATTAAGAGATTCCAATTGCAATGAAAGGGTATTTTGCAATTTGCGGTATTACATTTTGGGCACCTCTATTTTGAATCATCACCAGGGTCGAAGGAATTAGTGCATGTGGAAGTATTTGGTTTTTGAAAGCAGTGGTGGTGGTTTCAATCTTTATCTCAATTTAATTTAAAAGTGCTCACAATCATTTCTTGGTTACAGATTTTCTGGCACTAGTGCATAAGATTTTAATATTAAGGGTACCGATTTAATTTAATATTTTTGCATCTACTCTTTGATTATTCATTTTGAATATGATCTGTGGGTATAGATGAGGGGAATATTATTGTATGTAAAATATTAATAAATGCTTATGGGTAAAGTGAATTTAAATGGATCTTGTTATGTGTTGGGTGCAAGCCTATTCTACGATGGGGAAGTGAAAATATTATTGGGTTCATGTTCAAAGGAGGAAATCTCAAATTATTCAAAGTGTACCCACATATAGAAAATGTGCTAAACAAGAATTTTCAAAACTGTTTGAGTCCCTTGCATATAAAGACGTGCTGAGGGAGATGATTTCAAGCTATTCATATGCTCCTACATGTGGATATGTGCAAAAGATAGGCTGCTAGCAGGATTTCAAAACTGCAATTCAAATATTTAATATGCCCCTGCCTATGAATCTATGCCCAAACTATATACAAATGGAGGTGATTTCTAGAGGATTTGTTTCAAGCAAGATGAGCCATGTGGTGTTGTTTTAACCCTCCAATCAAGAATTTTCATCAATTTCAATATGACAAAGTCCTTTTTTCTCATTGTTCCAGATTTGTAACAGAATTATCTTATTGGTTGATGATGTATAATGAATTGGCCAAACTCAATGTAACCTCCTAATGATTCTAGAAGAGTGATATATGCCATTGGATTGATTTGATCCTGGCCATTCAAATTGAAATGTAATATCTATAAAAGGTTGTGCCTTATCATTTGTAAAGAGTTAGAACTGAAGTTAGAGAGCTAGAGTTAGAATTCTGGAAATCAGTAGGATTAGTTGTAGGAGAGGAGATGGAGTTGGAAGACTGTTATTTAATTATTGGAGAAGTTAATACAATTGGGTCATTGTTTGGTGAACTTTGTGTTGATCTTTTATAGCCATATAGTTTCATGTTCTTGATTCTCAATGTTAGATGTTATATTTCAATTCTTATATGATGATGGTGAAATGTGAATGATGTTTGATCGATCTCCAATCCATACTTTTGGCAATCTATTGATTGTAAGTTGTTGCGTAAAATTATTCTGGGACCTATTTTGTGCTAAGTTCAACTGTGAATGATTGTTTGCATTATGCCAGTAATTGGGTATGTGGATGAATATTCATGGTCTAAAAATCTTCTGATTTCCTTAGAATATTGCACCATTTTTGTGTACTTGCGGGCTTGTCCCTGATCAAGCAGCGATTGGTTTTATTAGGGATCTATCCATTTGAAACATCTATCATTATTTTGATTGATTAGAATCTCTCTTAAACCCTATCTCTTTTGATATTTCTTTGAATCTGGGTTAGTTTTAGAATCAAGCATCACCAAATTGCTATATTTGATGAGAAAGTTCTTCCAGTGCTTGTTAATTTGTAAGGCCCCTTGTGATTACTAGCATTTTCACATTTATCACTGAGTTGTTTATGCATTTTCAAGACCTGACATTAGAGACCTTGTGGTTATTTCTTGAGGCTTGTTGATAGAAATTTACCTTTCAAGAGAGATAGGATACTTGAATTCTATTTGAGTTGTTGCAGTACTAAAAATGCCACCAACAGATTGGCACTAGAAGGAGGGTGAACATAAAGTGACATTGTTGGAAGTTGAATGAGTTTTCATGTTGAAAATTTGAGATACAATAGATCTCTATCAAGCTTGAGTGAGATGAAATGTCTAACTCTTGGAATTTTGGGTAGAAACCAAATCACTTCACAAGGAGAACTTATTTTTTGGGATGCTTCAATTGAAATGTTCACAGATCTTTTAAAAGGTCAATTTAGGCATGGTTTTTGTTTGAAGGATTTTCTTCTAAACCATCGGTGCAGATTACATAGAGTATCATTCTGAGTTCACTTAACATTCATATGTGGAAATTATCATTAAGGTTGGAAAGCAACTGGAGTCAAAAGAACAGTCTTCTGAGGAATGTATAGTGGAGGAATCCATAAATTATGAATCTAGAGATGGCATGACAGCTGATGGTGAGGTGGCCTTGGAAGAGTTTGAATGTCGAAAAGAGAAATCTGAGATATTAGAAATAGATGAGGAACATAATGAGTGTACAAGCGAAGAGCAGTCTATAGAGATAAAGGAGGATATTTCTACAGAGGTTAGTCAAATTTCTGAAATGGAAAATACAACTAAGGATAAGCCCCAAGAAAAAGAAGGTTATCATTCAGGCTTCCCCTATTTAGAATGTGGATTCACTGTAGACAAGTTATGATGAGTTTATTGCAATTTAATTCATGATGGATTGGTCAAACTTGAGATGCATAGTACCTCTAGAAGAGTTATTTCTACCAACCTCGTGTAGGATACATAAAGAGGAACATTCAGAGTTCACCTATTTCCAATGTCAAACAACAATTAAGGAGGTGAAAGAACAAGTCCAGTTGTCAAATCATACAGGAGATGCACAAAAAGATACATCAAATGGATCTCCAATCAAGGAATTTCAACAAGTTGTTGATGAATGTCTTGAAGAACATGAGTAAGCACCTAATGAAGAGTCAATGTTCTTGATGGCTATGATAAAAAATCTGAACCAATGCTAATAGAAGATGAATTCAGGGAGTTCTCTCATTTATCAAATTCTATTTTTTCTCTATATATTGACGAATTGAGCATTGAGAATTCACATGTACTAATGATGAGGTACCTAATGTTGTTCATGATAATATGTAGGAAAACTTGAATGATGTTGAAAACAGTGATGTTGTAGTCATAATAGATGGATATGATCATATAGTTGCAAGTGAAAATGTGCTTGAAGATCAACCTTTAGTGGCTTTTGATGAACATCTCCATGAACAAGTTGATGCACATGAGGATATTATTGAAAATTCATCACTATTCTCTCATGAAGATATGCAAATAGGTGAAAAGTTTCATGATATTAATTCTAAATTTGTTAAATCCGATTTGCACCCTAAATTACTTAGTGATGATTCTAATTTTGTTTTACATGTTCCGAGTGTAAGAGGAATTTTGCACCATCAATTGAGACCTCCTAATGACAGGGACATCAACTCTTCACAATTGGAGGATCATAAACGCAACATTTAGTTTGTAGAAATACAAAACCAGGTTGCTTCTTTCCTTACTAAGTATTTTTAAGCTTATTAATTTGATTATGGAGGGTTAGAAAGGACAACTTGCACATGGATTGATCATGGTTTCCATGAGTTACCTCAACTTTTGATTATTCTTGATTATGACATTGAATCTGAATGTTGCAATGTTGACTTTGTTGAATCTTTAGGTTGGTTTGCTTTAGTATTAGGTTGGATTTTTCTTTTGTTTTCAGCTATTGGTTAATTTAGGTTTGATTCATGTTCACTTTTTCTTTCCTACTTTTGTTTGTTGTAGGTTGGATTGCTTTAAATTTAGTTTGGTTTGGTTTGGTTATGCTTTGGTTAGTTTAGGTTTGCTTTGGTTTGGTTTTACGTTGCTCCTCCGGGTTAGGTCCCATGTTTTCTCTTGGGAGTGTTTTATCTACACAACACCAATTTATTTATCTAGGGCTGCTCTAAGTATTTCTCTTACAAATTCTAATCATTTTTCCCGATGGGATGGTTGAAGCACTCTATTTAGTGTCACATGTGCTAAACGTATAAACAAGATAAGTCATTGGATTGAGTTATCTCTTGAATGTGCTCAAATATTATATTTTTCACACCAAGAATCCTAAGGTTTCTATGTTTGTTGTGAGGTATTGTTAAGTGAAAAATCTTATATTTTTGTTTTAGCACCAATGTGATTCTCAGCCCTAAGTGTGAGCTTCATTGCTTATAGGTTGAAAATAAAAATAAGTGAAACGAAAAAATATTAGAAAAGAAAGAAAAAGAAAACATTGAAAATCAAAAGAATAATTCAACTTTTCAGGAGGATCCAAATATCTCTACCAGGGTTGTGGATGCCTGACTAGCAGTACAGCTATGTTTGGGAGAATCACAATGATAACCTCGTTGAGGCTATGGAAGCCTAATTGGCAATGAGGCTCTATCCAGGTTGCTTTTGGAGTAAAAATCATTCACATAGCTTAACATAACTGAACTTGCTTTCCTGTAGTAGCTTAAGGGGGAAAATTATTACATCTGCACACACTAGGATTCCAGCACACGAAGGGCTAGCTTATTCATTGGTTTTGAGCCTTTATTGGTTGACCTGATATGAGTACCAAAACCATAGATTTTGGGTTCTTGATTCCAGTTTGTCATCGAAATGCTCTAGAGTATTTCCCCTACAGAGGCGCCATTTTTCATACACTCTTTGTCCCCGCTGAAAGCAAAGACCCCCTTTTTTTTAGTGTTTGCCTCTAGCAGTCTCTAATCTAGTTCTACTTGTGGGAACCTAAGTGTTTGGTTTGATTCATTGCCTTCTTGACTAAGGTTCTTGAGATTAATTTATTTTCCCAATTGTGTTGATGCTATCTTAAAAAATTGAATTTTCAGTCACTATAATTGTCTTAATATTGCATTGATAGAGCAACAAATTCCTAGAAAAACCAATTGCACAGAGACCTTCACAAACAAGAGAAGAAAATCTATTTTACTAAAGAGGAATGTGCAATATGAGATGAGATGATAAAATACATTATAATATAGGCTTATAAAGCCATGAAATGGGCCAAACGGGTGAGCAACCACCCAATACAGGAATACGGGAAAGAAAACTAATTTCCCAATTTAAAAAATTAAATGCAACTAAACTATAGTTTACCTGCAAGTGAAACTTAAGTTGGTAAATGTAATTTACTCTAACATGCATGATTGTGCGAGAAAGTTGGTTTATATATATTTGCATTTCAGGGTCTTTTGTTTTCATTTCACTTCTTGGATTTCCAGTTTGGCTTTCTCTAAAACTCAGTTTGGAATTCATTTCAACAGAATTTTGGGTCATATAATGCAAGACACAAAGTGTATTTATTAAGTAGGCAATATAGAAAATTTTAGGAAATCTGGACAGGGGTGGAATTCGTGAGGTAAGAGTAGCTTCAGTTTTCTCTTTAGTGTGATCATTCGGCGAAGTAACTAAATTTTTGATGTATTAAAGTCTCGTCAAATCCAACATTGAAAATAATCCACGAGGTATTAAATCCCTAAGATTGGATAATTCTTGAAATACTCGAATATTCCAACCACAAGAATTCATGAAGAGATAGTGAAGTGAAAGCACCATTGAATATGAGGTGGTCATTTGTATCAGATATGAGCTCTGGAAGACCACCTATTTTGTGGATATTTATTGTGTATCGAATTAAAGCTTTGTCTCATGGCACACAGTTTATAATTTCCTTGGAAAGAAAGCATGACATATTGAGGTAAATTGGTAAATACAAAACACTCAAAATGTGTAAGGATTTGATGGGATGATAAGATTTACATAATATTTGAAGTTTTAGAAAATTCAAATGACAATGAGAAGTGGCCATGGGCTGAGGCATATGGGCATGCATAATGGAATTTTGGAAAATATCTCAAGGAGCTTTGCATTTTTAGCGTAAGTGGCTCCATACTGGTTATATATTGGCCCATACAATTTTTAATTCAATGAAGTTTGTAGTCATTGTTGGTGACGTGGACTCTAGCTGTGTTTTATTTAATCTCCCCTGCCTCTTGCATATACCTACTCCAACCACCGCATTTACTCACTTCTTTCTTCTAGCCTCTTCTTCTCTTCTTCTCCGATGTATCTAGATACTTCTCTTAGTGTATTCTGGAATTTTCTCCCGTAGCTTGTAGTGAGCCCTATTTTTGAAAATGCATAAGTTTTTGGATACTCTATTTTTTGGAGAATGAATGAAGGCATGAATGTAAGAGCACTGACAACTCTGTAAACAAAAGGGCATTAATAAAATCTCCATCTATTTTATAAATCTTTATTCTGTTTTAACATTTCTGCTGTATGTTGAATGCTATGTTTATTTCTTGTCTTTGGCATATTCTAAGTTTTTTGTTTCCTACGTATATCTTTTTCTCCTCACCTACAAATTGGTATCAGAGCAGTTAGCAAGTTTTGGGCAGTGATTTCAAATCTGGGAACATTTCAACACTCATTTGGACAAGAAGAAGCTATCACATAAGAAATCAAAGGGGGTCATCCCATAATAATGGGTTACACTTTTTGGCCAAACCTTACATTGAAATCAACATTTTTAGAGAAAACTTCACTTTTTGACACTTATAGTAGGTAAACTATTAGGAATTTGAAAATGATGTAAACTAGTGATTTGTGAGATTTTTTCTATAGATTTTAAATGTAGTTTTTTTAAAAAAAATTGAAATTAAATTGTAATTTTTTTGTGTCTCCCTTGATAACTAGTTTTTAATAGTAAACAACATTTTTAAAAAGTGGTGTGTACTTCGGCAAGCATAACTTTTTTTCTACAAAGGATAAAACAATAATTCTTTTGAATTTAGGTTGGTAACACAAGTATCTAGGGCTTTCATTTTGTTTCATAGCATTTTTCTCAATAATTTTCTTTTAATTAAGTTTTGAAGTCAAAACATTTATAATTTAGACATAGGTGCACTTCAGCATGCATAACTTTTTTGGTATGTATTGAAATTCAATTTGTCTTTTTTTGTTAGAACGAGGACATCAATACCTAGTGGATATATATTTTTCAATTTTTTTCCCTCAAATTTACTATTTTTCCACAATTTTTTTTAATCGAACTTGACATTCAGTGAAAAACCTATGTACAGTAAAACTAAAAAATAAAATATAAAATAAAAACAAAATATATTAAATTTATAGTTGTTGGAAAGCACGTTTTGATCACTACAATAATCTAATTTGGTTTATCAAGTTGACTCCATTTGCACCTCCTTCCCAAGCTTCGATAGTCAAAAAAATGCATAAATTTTGAAATGGTGAAGGGGAAGGTAAAAAAAGGGGGTTCATTAGAAGGGGGCTTCATTCGAACCCCCCCTTATATGGTGCAAAAGGGGGTTCATTAGAAGGGGGGTTCATTAGAAGGGGGGTGGTTCATTCAAACCCCCTTCATTAGAAGGGGTAAACCATTTCATTTTTTTTGATGAGCATTTCTAATTATTCTTCGTTCGAAAAATTGTAACCCACTATTGTGGGTTTACCCAAGGAGGTCGATGGAAATTTCAAAAGGGTTTTCACAGAGCCAATGATTAGAGAAGAGTTGCTGGTAAAAGAGTCTTACATTTAGAGTCTTCCCAACCGTAGGAGGGAAAACCCCTATCTATAAGTCAAAAGGGAGAATCCACCATAGCATTAAGAAAGAATTTTGCAGATCTTGGAGCAGTGAACAGAGGTAGAGGCAAGTTTATTTATTTTGAAAAATCATGGCAGGAACAAGTGGAAGTATTGCACAACCACATATTCCAATCTTCAATGGAAAAAATTATGAATATTGCAGCATAAAAATGAAAACCCTATTTTTCTCCCAGGATGTTTGGGATTTGGTTGAAAATGGGTTTCCTGAACCAGCTGACCAACAAGCATATTAGGCACTTTCACAGGCTGAGAAGGATTTGTTGAAGGAAACCAAGAAGAAGGATGCTAAGGCATTGTTTATCATTCAACAAGCAATGGAGGAATCACTCTTTCCAAAAGTTTCAGCTGCTACAAGATCAAAACAGGCATGGGAAAGTTTGCAAACAACTTACCAAGGCATAGACAAGGTGAAAATAGCAAAATTACAAATTCTTAGAAGGGATTTTGAAAACTTGCAAATGAAGGATTCAAACTCAATAGATTTATTCTTCACTCATGCAATGGCAATAGTAAATCAAATGAGATCTTATGGAGACACCATTGAAGATCAAAAGATTGTGGAGAAATTACTTAGAAGCTTATCTACAAAGTTTGATCAAGTTGTAATAGCCATTCTAGAGGCTAAAGATCTTACTCAGCTATCAGTAGATGAATTAATGGGATTACTCTTAGTACATGAGCAAAGATTAAATTGATCAGGGACATCAACATTGGAAAATGCATTCAAGACTCAACTTTCATTTGGCAGAACAAGAGGAAGATCAAATTACAACAGAGGCAGAGGACGTTTTACACCAAGAGGAGGAAGAGAAATACAGAATTTGAGAGTAGAAGACCAACATCAAGCCCACATACCCATTCTACATCAACAAGAGGAAGGGGGAGCAGCCATTCTCATAGTCATCATCAAGGAGAAAGGTATGATAAATCCAACATCCAGTGTCATTATTGCAATAAATTTGGGCATTTTGCATCAGAATGTAGGAAAGACAATATGACATGAATAAGCAAAAGGCACATTTTACAAATGAAAACCAGCCCAACACTAGTGAACAAAACACCATATTGATAACATGCAATGTAGCACAAGAAATCTCCAAAGAAATATGGTTCTTAGATAGCAGTTGTAGTAATCATATGAGTGGGAGTAAGGAGATGTTTACAACAATGGATGATTTAGTAAAATCAGAAGTAAAGTTAGGGAATGATCAATGAATTTTAGTCATGGGAAAAGGGTCAATTAACATAAAAACTAAGCAAGGTGAGGAGAAGCATATTTCTGATGTGTACTATGTTCTTTGATTGCAACACAATCTCATAAGCATTGGGAAACTAGTACAAAAAGGATATAGAATATAGTTTGAAAATAGTGAATGTGTGATTCTAGATAAAAAACCAAGCAATAGGCTGATTGCAAAAGTTGAGATGACAAAAAATAGGATGTTTCCTCTTAGAATCCAAAGTGAACTATTTTTAGAGCCACAAGGATTGCAAAAAGTTTATGAGTTAGTTTTTAAAGCTTCATAGAAAAATGAATCTTGGCTATGGCATTTAAGACTTGGGCATTTAAACTTCAAAGGATTACAGCTGTTGCACAAGAAAAGAATGGCATATGGACTACCACCAATAGAGCCACTTAAGACAACATGTGAGAATTGCATATTGGAAAAGAAACATAGGAAAGCATTTCCAGTTGGAGAATCTTATAGAGCAAATCATCCACTTGAGATAGTGCATTCAGACCTTTTTGGACCTATGCAAACACCATCCATAAGTGGAAAACTCTATTTCTTGACATTCATTGATGATTACAACAGAAAAGTGTGGGTTTATTTCTTGAAATATAAATTAGATGCATTTTCTATTTTTAAGGAGTTCAAGGCAAAAGTTGAGAAAGAAAGTGGATACTATGTCAAAACATTGAGAACCGATCAAGGTGGAGAGTACATATCAAATGATTTTTAGAATTTTTGCAAAGAAAATGGCATAAAGAAACAATTTACAGCAAGGTATACTCCTCAACAAAATGGAGTAGCTGAAAGAAAAAATAGAACAATCATGGAAATGGCATGAATTATGATAAAAGAAAAACATCTACCAAATGAGTATTGGGCTGAAGCTGTTGCATGTTTAGTATACATATTAAATAGATGTCCAACAAAGGTTGTGATAAATAAAACACCAGAAGAAGCTTGGAGTAAAAGGAAGCATAGCATTGCACATTTGAGAGTCTTTGGATGTGTAGCATACTCATTGATACCTCAAGATTTGAGAAAGAAACTAGATGATAGAGGAGAGAAGTGTATATTTGTGGGATATAGTGAGCAATCCAAGGCATATAAGCTATACAATCCTACCACAAAGAAGCTAATAATAAGTCGTGATGTTGAGTTTGTTGAAGAAGAAGCATGGGATGGCAGCATAGACAAAACAACTATAGTTGCAACTAGTGTTCCACAAGAAAATGAAGAAAATGAAACTCAGGTTGTGCCTACTACACAAGCAAATGTTCCTACAACACCTTCTAGGGCACCTACCACTCCAAATCCAACTACTCCACAAGTAATAACAACAATGAGTCCTCTAATCTAACACTTGCATCACTAAGATCAAGATCTATAAACACTTCAAAGAAGACACGAAGTCTAAGGGAGATATATGATAAAATACAAGAGGCTTGAAAATAATGATTTATGCTCTAATTTTGCATTCTTAACACAAGTTGATCCAATTTATTTTGAAGATGCAATTAAGGATGACAATTGGATTGCAGCCATGGATGATGAGATTCAATCAATTGAAAAGAATCAGACTTCGGATCTAGTAGAGCTTCCTAAAGGCAAGGATGTGATTGGAGTTAAATGGGTTTACAAGACAAAGTATAATGCTGATGGAAAAGTAGAGAAACACAAGGCAAGACTTGTAGCTAAAGGCTTCACACAACAACCAGGCATAGACTACAATGAAACATTCACACCCATGGCAAGATTGGATACATTAGAATGGTCTTATCTATAGCAGCTCAAAACAATTGGAAGGTTTACCAAATGGATGTTAAATCAACATTTTTGAATGGCATTTTAGAAGAAGTGTATATAAAACAGCCACCTAGTTATGAAGTTTTGGGAGAAGAGCATAAGGTATACAAACTAAAAAAGGCACTATATGGTTTGAAACAAGCTCCTAGAGCTTGGTACAACAGAATAGATTCTTATTTTGTGAACAATGGGTTTAAGAAGTGTGGCAATGAACCAACTTTGTATGTCAAAGTGAATGATGAAGGATAAATATTGATAGTGTGCTTGTATGTAGATGATTTGATATTCATAGGTAACATGTCAACTAACTCATTCAAGGCAGCCATGGAAAGAGAATTTAATATGACTGATTTGGGACTCATAAGATATTTTCTTGGTATAGAGGTAAGTCAAAATGATCAAGGCATTTTTATATGTCAAAGCAAGTATGCTAATGATTTGTTGAAGAGATTTAAGATGACAAATGTAAATCCAGCCCCTACACCTATTGCATTGGGTTTAAAACTTAGCAAGGATGACAAAAGTCCTAGTGTTGATGCAACTTTATTCAAAAGATTAGTTGGCGGCCTTATGTATCTAATCACCACAAGACCAGATATCATGTATGGGGTGAGTCTCATTTCTAGATTCATGGACACACCAAAGGAATCACATTGGAAAGCTGGAAAAAGAGTTTTAAGGTATATAGCTAGAACAAAGAGTTTTGGAATTTTGTATACATCTTTAGTTGACTACAAACTAATTGGATATACGGATAGTGATTGGGGAGGTAGCATGGATGATAGAAAAAACACTTCAGGGTATATCTTTCATCTAGGATCGGGTGCAATCTCTTGGGCATCAAATAAACAACCAATTGTGACACTCTCATCAGCTGAAGCGGAATATGTTGCAGCCACATCAATAGCTTGCCAAGAAGTATGGATGAGCAGAGTACTTTCAGATTTGAGGCATCCACAAGAAGAACCTACAAATTTTTTTTGTGATAATAATTATGTAATTGCTTTATCTAAAAATCATGTTTTTCATAAACCGAGCAAGCATATTGATACAGGGTACCATTTTATTTGTGAATTGGTGAACAATGGTGACATACATCTGTAGTTTTGCAGGTCCGAAGAACAACTGGCAAATATCTTTACAAAGCCGCTTTCAAAGAATGTTTTTAAGCATCTCCGGGATAGAATTGGTATTGTAGACATAAATGGTAGTGAAGATTAAGGGGGAGTGTTGGTGACGTGGACTCCAGATGTGTTTTATTTAATCTCCCCTACCTCTTGCGTCTACCTACTCCAACCACCGCAGTTACTCACTTCTTTCTTCTAACCTCTTCTTCTCTTCTTCTCTAATGTATCTAGATACTTCTCTTAGCGTATTCTGGAAGATTCTCCTATAGCTTGTAATGAGCCTTGTTTTTGAAAATGCATAATTTTTTGGATACTCTATTTTTTGGAGAATGAATGAAGGCATGAATGTAAGAGCACTGGCAGCTCTGTAAACAAAAGGGCATTAATAAAATCTTGATCTGTTCTATAAATCTTTGTTCTGTTTTAACATTTCTGTTGTATGTTGAATGCTATGTTTATTTCTTGTCTTTGGCATATTCTAAGTTTTTTGTTTCCTGCGTATATCTTTTTCTCCTCACCTACAGTCATCTTGTAGTCATTTTAAGAAAATTTGATTACACGAAGTTGATATATTCAATGATGACATTTTTGGGAAATCTGACATTGCCCAGATTTAGTGAAGGATTAGAGCTCAAAGAATCCATCCTATCACAAATTACCCAAAGGTATAAAGGCTCGGGGAATCCGTCAACATAAGAAATCCACGAGAGGTGACTAGTAGGTTCAATGGCTTGATTGCAAATGACAGAAAGGATCAAACCACATATTATTTTAGTACATCGATGATATACTCATGGAATATACAGCTTGAAAATTACCCACACTACGATAATAAAGGAATGATGAAGGCAAGAATTCATGTCATTAATCAGTTGAGAATGAGAATCATTCAAAAGACATAGTAGCCTCTCTCTCGCAGTGTGTTTGAATCAAGCAATACTAGAATGGCTAATCATTCCACCTGCCTCTTTGGAAGTGTGGGTTTTATACAGAATTAAATGGCTGCAAGAATGGGATTTATGAAGCGATTGTTCATAGAATTTTGGTGCGGCAGAAAGTAACACTGTAACTAGTCATTGCTTACTACATGACCGAAGCTTGAGAATGGCTGCAAGAAGTTTCAAACCCAAGGGTTGAAATTCATCAAGGATCAATATTAACATTGTTTGATTTTGTCTTGAAGAGGCTATATTGTCAATGGTAAATCTATCGAAAGATCTCATGAATCTCATGGTGGAGGTTCCACTTCGTTAAGAATTGCAAAGGTAAATGGTCGCCATGATAGAGATTGCTTTGACATGAATTTGAGGAATACATGATTCTTAGAGCGGATTCCTGAAAGCCATGAAAGTTTGGATTATGTAGAGTAATAGAACGATGGATCCTCATTCATAGCCTAAAGGTTATGTTCCAAGCATCGATGTGTAAACATTAGAATAATAAAAGGAAGTTACGGCTAGTGCAGGGAAATGCGCATTGATTGTCACTGTGAAGATTTCTGAAATTAGCTTAATGCGAAGTTTCACCAAGAAGCTTCAATTGTAAAGGGATCAATTTCAATATGCCATAGAATAATGTGTTCTTAGTATGTAACGTTAACGAATTTTGGTGCAGCGGTTGTACAAGAGCAAAACCATGCAAGAAGGCAATTTGAAATTTCCTAACATCGTGAAATTCATAGGATATGCACAATGTATTGGGTAATCCGCACTATGACAGAATCTCTAAAAAAGGGTGAAATCGGGAAAATCCTTGCTTGGAGGAATTCTGTGAGAAATGATGTTTTGGGGAATTCTACGGTTGGCAGATTTTCATGAAGGATAAAGGCTCAAGTATTTTCGGTCTGCATGAAATTCCACAAGAGACAAAAATCCTTGAAGTCGACAAATTTGAGAAAATTTGTGAACAAGAAACTCCCGAAAAACAAATTGATATTATTGGTGTAGAATTTTTGACTGTCTTCATGAAATGTAAACACTAAGGATATTGATGGTTCTGAACATTCATAAATAGAAAATTTCAAGACTCCCTGAAGCATGGAAGAATGAAATGAGCATGTTCTGTAAATAATGGGAGTAGGCGGATAAGTTGTAAAGTTTCAACATTTTGAACCAAAGTGAGAACCTAAAATCTACCGAAGAATCAATGTGAAGAGTGTCGACGTGTTGGATGCCAAAGATCTCAAATTACTGTTAAAGATGATGAAATATTCAAAACATTGGTGAACCAAGGATCACTTGGGTAATAGTCTAAATCGTGGGTCAATATTTAATAGACGCGGGTAATTCTTAATTCCACGAACATTTGTCGCACCTCAGCATTGACAGGATTCACATGACTTCACCAATACATGAAGTTAATCTTTATTACAAGATCATTGTAATAAATAATAAATCAAATAACAACAAATGCCAGTACACAAAAAAAATAGAAATAAAATACTTAATATTTTAACTATGATTTTAATTTCACAGAGTCAGAGAAAAAACAACTTTTTATTTTTTACTCGTAAAATAAAGCAGCAAAATGTCTTCACATTTTTTTTATTGATAAAAAAGATAGATTTAAATACATAAAACAGTAATTATTAACAAAAGCTTCCAATAGTCAAGTTTGGAAAGCTTACACAACTCAAAAAGCTAAAACAAAAAATCTAAGAGAAACATTCTAAACTATAAAAAAGTCTTTGGGAAACTTTCCCAATTACAACAAAAACAAATCTGATTTTTCTTTATTTTAACATCCTCCCTAAAATCTGATTTGTGGGACAACTTTTCATTCCTAAAAGATTCTTCAGTCTACTAAAATCTTTTTCTTTCAAAGGCTTTGTCAAAATGTCAGCAACTTGATCTTTGGACCTGCAATAAGAAAGTTTAATTTCATTATTTTTAACCAACTCCCTGATGAAATGAAACTTGATGTCTATGTGCTTGCTTCTCCCATGAAATACTAGATTTTTAGAAAGTGCAATAGCTGATTGATTATCACAAAATATAACTGTTTCTTCCATTTGAGGCTGCAACAATGCTTCCAACATTTTTCTTAACCAAACTGTTTGACAACCTGCTGAAGTGGCTGCCACATATTCTGCTTCTGCTGAAGACAATGCAACAATGGGTTGTTTCTTTGAGGACCATGAAATTACACCTAAACCAAGATTAAAAACATACCCAACAGTACTTTTTCTATCATCTTGATTTCTAGCCCAATCACTATCTGTATAACCAGTTAACTTCAAATCATTCTTCTTTTCATAAAAAATTCCATGATTTGTTGTCCCTTTCACATACCTTAGTATTCTTTTACCTGCTTGTAGATGTGTATCATGTGGATCCTCCATAAATCTGCTTATCAAGCTTACTGCATACATGATATTTGGTCTTGTTGCAGTTAAATATATTAAGCTTCCAACCAAACTTTTATACAAAGTAGAATCTACCTTTTTGGTTTCATCATTTTTGCTCAACTTCACACCCATGGCAATAGGTGTAATTGCTGATTTACTATTTTCCATCTTGAACCTTTTCAAAATATCATTTGCATACTTTTCTTGTGAAATAAGAATCCCATCACTATTTTGAGTTACTTCAATACCAAGATAATAATGCAACAAACCAAGATCAGTCATCTCAAATTCACCCTTCATTTCCATTGAAAAATCTCTAAGCATGTTTTCATTATTTCCAGTATAAAGCAAATCATCAACATAAATGCAAACTATCATAACATCTCTTTGCTGATTTTGTTTTAAGAATAAGGTGGGCTCATAAGGGCATTTTTCAAAACCATTTTTCAAAAAATATGATTCAATCCTTTCATACCAAACTCTAGGTGCCTGTTTTAAACCATACAAAGCTTTCTTTAGTTTGAGCACTTTACCTTTTTCACCATTAATCTCATAACCAGGTGGTTGCTCAATGTAAATTTCTTCCTCCAATACACCATTCAAAAATGCTAATTTTACATCCATATGAAAAATTTTCCAACCCTTTTGAGTTGCAAGAGCTAAAATCATACGAATAGTATCCATTCTAGCAACAGGTGCAAAAACTTCATTATAATCAATACCTGATTTTTGTTTGTAGCCCTTCACTACCAACCTGGCCTTGTATTTATTCACTTTACCTTGCTCATTGTACTTTGTTTTATACACCCACTTTACTCCAATTGGCTTCTTATGCTCAGGAAGATCTGCAATTTCCCAAGTTTGATTCTTTTCTATGGCTGCAATTTCTTCATTTATAGCTTTAATCCATTTATCATCATTTATAGCTTCTTCAAAAATAATAGGATCACTATCAACAAAAAATGCAAAATGACAAGTATCTTCATTTACCTCTGATGTTTCTTGATATATGTCAGACAAGCTCCTTGTTTTCTGCCACCTTTTTGGAGATACGGAGGTGGATGATGAAACATTACCATGACTAGGTGGAGATGAAGAAGAAATTCTTCTTAATGCTGATTGTTGAATGCTACTACTAGCTCATGTGTTTGCAACTTCATCTTGAATATTAACTTGCTGATATTTCTCTTTCAGATTCCAACTCCACTCTTGATCTTCAATAAACTTTGCATCTCTACTTATCACCAACTTCTTTGTCTCAGGATTGTACAACCTATATGCTTTAGATTCTTCACAATACCCAACAAAGATACATTTTTCTGCCTTATCATCCAATTTACGCCTAAGTGCATCTGGAACATGAGAATAAGCAATACAACCAAAAATTCTTAGATGATCTACCCGAGGTTTGTATCCTCCCCATGCTTCTTCTGGTGTCATACCCCAAACTGAATTTATAGGACATCTATTCAAAATATAACCTGCACAACAAACTGCTTCTACCCAAAAATCTTTTGGTAAACTCTTAACTTTAAGCATACTCCTTATCATATTTAAAATTGTTTTGTTTTTCCTCTCAGCTACACCATTTTGCTGCAGTGTATACCTTGTTGTTAGCTGCCTTTTTATGACATTTTCAATACAAAAATTATGAAAATCATGAGAAATATACTCTCCATCACTATCAGTCCTTAAAATTTTGAGAAAATAACCACTTTGCTTTTCAACTGATTCTTTAAATTCTCTGAATTTCTTGAAAGTATCCGATTTATTTTTCAAAGGATACACCCGAAGTTTTCTGCTGTAGTCATCAATAAAGGTCAAAAAATATCTCATACCAGATAATGAAGCAACCTCTATTGGACCACATAGATCTGAATGAACTAGCTCCAATGGCTTTGAAGCTCTCCAGGAATCCCTTATTGGAAAGGGTTCTCTATGGTGCTTTCCAACAATACAACCTTCACATTCTTCATCTGGTTTTTGGATAAGTGGTAAACCTGTCACCATGTTCTTTTTATACAAAATATTTAGTCCATCAAAATTCAAATGCCCAAATCTAAGATGCCATAACCATTGTGTATCTTTTAAAAGAGCACTGAAACTTAAATGCATATTATTTTTGATACTAAGAGAAAACATCCTCTTAGTAGTCATGGGTATTTTGGTTATCATCTTATTTTTACCATCAACAATAATGCATGAATCATTTTCAAATTTGACAGTGTGGCCTTTTTGCACAAGTTGACCTACACTTAGCAAATTATGCTTTAAACCAGGCACATAAAATACATCACCAATATATTTTTTCTCACCTTGTTTTGTTGTGATTAATATCCTCCCTTTTCCCATGACTGATGCAATTGTATCATTTCCCATCTTTACTTCAGATTTGATGGACTCATCCAAATTCTGAAATAGCTCTTTGTGTCCTGTCATATGATTGTTGCAACCACTATCAACATACCATTTGTCATCATTTACTTCCTCCTTTGTGCTGCATGTTAGCAAAACATATCCTTCTTGCCCTTCACCTTCATTTTCATATTGGGCTTCTTATTTACTTTCATCTGCAATTTTTTTTCTACATTCAGCTGCAATATGTCCATACTTTTGACAATAATAACATTGAATAGATGATTTATCATACCTCTGAAAACCTCTACCTCTTTGCTGAAAATTTGTTCTGCCTCTACCTCTTGCTTGAGTGAAATTATAGTTTTCTTCATCACTTCTATTACCTCTTTGTCCTTTGCCTCTTTGTTGAAAACATCCTCCTCTTCCTCTTGAATTTCTACCTCTTCCTCTTTGTGCTGAAGATGATTCTGGTGCAACTTCTTTTTCTTTCAAAGATATTTTGCTCTTCAAAGCTTTCTCAAGCAACTCCTTTGCTGATTTATTTACTCTTTGTTCATGTGTGTATAATGAACCCATAAGCTCATCTACAGATAAAGTGGTTAGATCTTTTGATTGTTCAATAGCTATAACTATAGGATCATATTTTGTAGGCAAACTTCTTAAAATCTTTTCAACAATTTTTTGATCATTCATAACCTCACCATTTATTTTCATCTGATTAACTATCCCCATTGTGCGAGTAAAGTAATCTCCTAAATTCTCAGAATCTGACATTTGTAAAATTTCAAAATCTTTTCTAAGCATTTGTAAATGAACTGCTCTTACTCTTTCTGTACCTTGAAATGATTGTGCAAGAAGATCCCAGACTTCTTTTGCTGTTGAAATAGTTGTAACTCTTGGAAGGAGAGTCTCATCAAGACCCTGCATAATAAACAATAATGCTTTTTGGTCTTTGTTTCGATTATTCTCCAATGAAATTCTTTCATTTTGTGTGAGTGCTGCCAATGTTGTTGCATCTACTGGTTTTGAATACCCATTTTGCACAAGGTCCCATAGCTCCTGTGATCTAAACAAAATCTTCATTTGAAAACTCCAAAAATCATAATTTTTCCCATTAAATTTAGGAATCTGCAACTGTGTACTATTAGCATTCATTGCCATATCGAACCAGGCTCTGATACCATATGTAAGAAATAATAAATCAAATAACAACAAATGCCAGTACACAAAAAAAATAGAAATAAAATACTCAATATTTTAACTGTGATTTTAATTTCACAGAGGCAGAGAAAAAACAACTTTTTATTTTTTACTCATAAAATAAAGTAGCAAAATGTCTTCACATTTTTTTTATTGATAAGAAAGATAGATTTAAATACATAAAACAGTAATTATTAACAAAAGCTTCCAATAGTCAAGTTTGGAAAGCTTGCACAACTCAAAAAGCTAAAACAAAAAATCTAAGAGAAACATTCTAAAATATAAAAAAGTCTTTGGGAAACTTTCCCAATTACAACAAAAATAAATCTGATTTTTCTTTATTTTAACAATCACTAATAGAGAAAAGTCACTAAATTGTTATTAAAGGTTCATGATTGAATGTCGATGGTGATTCGGGGTCTCTCGGGTAATCCACTTAATTGAGGATTCTATGAATCAACAAAATTCGTGGAGTAGCAAAATCTTCGAGACCTTTAACTAGCAAAAGAAAAATATAGAGGTAAGGTACGGTGATATTGTCATGCGTACTAAACATTTATGGATTCTCAAAAGCTTTGTGAATTAACAACGATGGGATCATAATTGAAGAATGATATTTTTATATATATGAGTTTCAAATGGTCGATAAGGCTATATAAATGAAAGAAAAGACCCTGTGTGTATGTTAAAGTGTTGAGGGAAGAAAATATCATATGATCCAATAAGATGATTGGTTTTCTTTAGAACTATCAGTTGTGTTGAGATACATATTAGTCTATTGCACCAACAGCGTTCTGGATAAACCATGAGTATATTGCATGACCACCTTTCATATGTTCTTGTTTTCATTATCAAGATAACAATTTAGATTTATGATGATGATAAACTAGTGTCGTTCGAGATGAAGAAGCCAGTGTTGAGGATTAGGAGAAGGATAATTAAATTCACGGTGGCTTGAGGTTTATGAGAGGTTATTGTTGTGATTTATAATCATAGTTGAACATTTATAAACCACCATAGAATTGAGAATTGGAAACTATTTTCTCGGGTGATGTTCTATGTAAGTTGACAGGTCTTAAGACAGAGATTGAAGGTGATTGAGCCTGTGAATGGTATGTCTGATAGGGAGAGGAATAAATATAGTCTAGTTGCACCGATATGAGAATATAGATGGTACTTGCAAAGGATGATTTGCAAGGTAGCTACGGGAGACACAAGTTAAAGTTCAACTAATATGATCAATGACAAGGTGTTTTATAGAGAGGGACTATTCAATCAATGCAATTTGGAATGCTCATGGGAGGTAAGAATGATTAAAGGAGGAAAATTTAGAAGGATGCTTAATGGTGAGAATGCTTCTTAATGCTTATAGTGCTCTAGGTACAAGACTGTAACACGAATTGTTCACCAACCAATAGAAATGATGGTCCATCGCAGAGATTTCCCATGATATGATATAGTTTATTCGGATGAGAAGATGTTTTATACAACATAGAAAAAGTGATCGCAATGATTAATATTGTCTCATGGGGAGAAACGAGGGTGAGGCCAGTCAAAGGAAAATATGGCAATGTTGATGAGTTCTAGTTTGTAGATTTCCGGTAGAATATTTAAAACTGAGTTGATGTCGCTTAGTGGCTTTATTAAGAAGATATTTAACTGGTGGATTGCATAATTAGTGATCACAGGAGTAGGCAGACGTAATGGTGAGGAGGATGAAGTGAATCATAATGTAACAAAAGTGGTTTATGCTATAAAACAAGATTCCCAAGTTTAGTATTAAGAGATTCCAATTGCAGGGAAAGGGTATTTTGCAATTTGCAGTATTACATTCTGGGCACCTCTGTTTTGAATCATCACCAGGGTCGAAGGAATTAGTGCATGTGGAAGTATTTGGTTTCTGAAAGTGATGGTGGTGGTTTCAATCTTAATCTCGGTTTCATTTAAAAGTGCTCGCAATCATTTCTTGGTTACAAAGTTTATGGCACTAGTGCATAAGATTTTAATATGAAGGGTGCTGATTTAATTTAATATTTTTGTATCTACTCTTTGACTATTCATTTTGAATATTATCTACGGGTACAGATGAGGGGAATATTATTGTATGTAAAATATTAATAAATGCTTGTGTAAAGTGAATTTAAATGGATCTTGTTATGTGTTGGGTACAGGCCTATTCTACGATGGGGAGGTGAAAATATTACTAGGTTTGTGTTCAAAGGAGGAAATATCAAATTATTCAAAGTGTACCCACATACAGAAAATATGCCAAACAAGGATGTTCAAAACTGTTTGAGTCCCTTGCATATGAAGATGTGTTGAGGGAGATGATTTCAAGCTGTTCATATGCTCCTACATATGTATATGTGCCAAAGATAGGTTGCCAGTAGGATTTCAAAACTGCAATTCAAATATTTAATATGCACCTACCTATGAATTTGTGCCCAAACTATATACAATTGGAGGTTATTTTTTGGAGGATGTGTTTCAAGCAAGAGGAGACATGTGATGTTGTTTTATCCCTCCAATAAGGAATTTTCATCAATGTCAAGGTGGCAGAGTCCTTTTTTCTCATTGGTTGATGATGTATAATGAATTGGCCAAACTCAATGTAACTTCCTAATGATTCTAGAAGAGTGATCTATGCCATTGGATTTATTTAATCCTGGCCATTGAAACTAAAATGTAATATCTATAAAAGCTTGTGCCTTATCATTTGTAAAGAGTTAGAACTGGAGTTAGTAAGCTAGAGTTGGAGTTTTAGAAATCACTAGGAGTAGTTATAGTAGAGGAGAGAGAGCTGGAATATTGTTATGTAATTGTTGGAGAAGTTAATGCAATTGGATCATTGTTTAGTGAAATTTTTGTTGATCTTTGACAATCATATGTTTTCCTGTTCTTGATTCTCAATTTTAGATGTTAGATTTTAGTTCTTTCATGATGATGGTGAAATGTGAATGATGTTTGATGAATCTTCGATCCATACTTTTGGTAATTTGCTCATTGTAAGTTGTGTAAAGTTATTTTGGGCCCTATTTTGTGCTAAGTTTAACTATGAATGCGTGTTTACATTGTGCCAGTAATTGGGTATGTGGGTGAATATTCATGTTCTGAAAATCTTTTGATTTCCTTAAAAGATTGCACAGCTTCTATGTAGTTGCAGGCTTGTCCCTAATCAAGAAAAGATTGGTTTTATTGGGGATCTATCCACTTGAAACATCCATCATTATTGTGATTGAATAGAATCTCTCTTGAACCCTATCTCTTTTGATCTTTCTTTGAATTTGGGTTAGTTTTAGAATCAATCATCACCACATTGCTATATTTGATGAGAAAGTACTTTAAGTGTTTGTTAATTTGTAAGGCCCCTTGTAATTACCAACATTTTCAAATTTATCACTGATTTGTTTATGTATTGTCAAGACCTGAAATTAGAGACCTTGAGGTTATTTCTTGAGGCTTGCTGATATAATTTACCTTTCAAGAGAGGTGGGATACTTGTATTTTGTTTGAGTTGTTATAGTGCTAAAAACACCAACAACATGAAGCAACTTTGATAGGTCAGCTAGCAAAGTGGGTCATGAGCTTGAGTGAATATGATATAGAATATTTTGATTGTAAGGAAATAAAAGGACAAGTAATATTTGATCAACTCGCAAATGCACCAATGAGAGCAAATCATCCTCTAGTATCTAAGTTTCCTAATGAATCCACTTGTGCAATAGAAACTTCTACGATATATAAATTGTACTTTGATGGGTCTTATACAAATCATGGTTCAAGAGCTGACATTCTCTTTATCACACTTCAAGGAGACTCAATACCTATGTCATACAAAATAACATTTTTTAGTACAAGTAACATGGCTGAGTATGAAGTATAGTTGACAGGAATCTGAATGGCTTTCAAATGGAAAATCAGGGATCTCCAAGTCTATGGTGACTGCCAGTTGCTTATTCGTCAAGTTAATGATGACCGTGATATAAAATATGAGAATCTTACTCCCTAAAAATGCATGGTTGATATTTTTAAGATGTACTTCAATGTTATTAGGTCTTTAAGAAAATCTTGAGGATTTAGAACAAAGTAGTTGATGCAATAGCAACCATTGGATCTCTCTTAGATATTCCTAACAACGTGCCATAGTATAAATTATTTGTGAAATAACTATTGATCCATGTGTTTAAACTTTTTGGTCTTGATTCTCCTTGGTATAAAGACTTTTACAATTACCTGCATGACCAAATTATCCTTCCCGAATAGTCTACTAACCAATGCAAGACCTTTATTTGAAAAGCATCCAAATTTGTCATCATCAATGATACCCTTTACCATCGTAGTCTAGATAGCACTCTCCTAAGATGTCTCGATTAAGATGAAGTGAAAACAACCTTACAAGAGGTACTCAATGATATGTGTGAAGCTCACTCTGCTAGTCTTACTCTAGCCAAGAAGCTTATGCAAATGGGATACTATTGGCATACTATGGAATGTGATACCTATTACTTTGTAAAGAAATGACATCAATGTCAAATACATGGAGATCTTGTACACACACCTACTTAGTAACTTTATCCACTTACATAACCATGGCCATTCTCTCAATGGGGACTTGACCTCATGGGAAAGATTCACCCTACCTTTGCTAATGGTCATAAGTGTATCCTTGTTGCAACTAAGTATTTCACTAAATGGATTGAAGCCATTCTGATGACCTACATTATTGGCAAGTAGATATCCAAGTTCATCCTTAATTACATCATATTTCAGTATGGTGTTCCCCAATCCATCATCATGGATAATGGTCGTCCCTTAAAAAATAAATATTTCCATGAATTATGCAAGAGATTCCATATCCAACATCATTTCACTACTCCATACTACCCCCAAGGTAATGGTCAAGATGAGGCATCTAATAAGACTATCCTAAAAATCTTAAAGAATACTATTGATGATGTTGGTTGTGAATGACACATCCAACTTAATCCTACATTATGGGCCTATCATACTAGCATTTGTACTCCCAAAGGAGCCACTCCATATTCCCTTGTCTTTGGATCTGAAGCCATTCTTCCCATTGACGTTGAGTTACCATCCTTGAGAGTATCTATGCAACAATTCATTAATGAACAAGAATACTATATAGCCTGTTTGTATGAGCTAGAGCTATTGGATGAGAAGCGATATAATTCCTTAGTCCATTTACAAGTGCATTAGAACCATATTCGTCACAACTATAATAAGAAAGTTTGAGTCAATGAGAATCTTAAGAATCAGATGGATCGAGAAAAACCTAGAAAGTTTAAACCTAATTGGTTGGGTCCTTACATCATAACAATAGTATATGGATCTGGTGCTTATCAAATTTCTACTCTTGAAGGTGAACCATTACCAGAAACTATCAATAGTATGCACCTTTGCAAGTACTATACCTAGCTTTCAGAGAATCTCGTTAAAAGTCAAAAAAGTCAAAAAAACAAAAAAATAGAAATAAAAAAGATTGTCACCCTGATGAAAACCTGGCAAATAGGCATCTTGGTGACACCAAAAAAAATGGAAAAAAAAGTAAAGATAAATAATTCATCTAATAGTGAAAACCACTTCTATGGTGCTTTGGATAAGTACCATGGTGAAAACCTAGCAAATAGGCACCATGTGTAGTCATTCTTTGCTCTATCATCTACTATCATTTTATCTAGTTTATCACTTTTTCCCATCCTTCGCACACATCATCCTTCCATAATAAATATTTTTCGTCCTTCTCATGGCCTAAGAACCATTAACATTTTGTGTCTTGCACTTTTCATATCGATCCATGATACATTGGCATCCATCAATCCCTCTACCCATAATAAGTTGGTCATATACCTAACTGGGGGAAATTCCTAGACTTGGGTTTCATATGGGATCTTGGACATGGTATCAGTTTTTAAAACATCAAAATCCAAAAAAATAGAAAACATCAAAATAAAAAAATAAATAAAAAACATCAAAATCCAAAAAGAAAGTGTCAAAATCTAAAAAAATCAGAAAACATCAAAAACTCCAAAAACAAAGTTAGAGTCTATGTCAATAAAAGTCAAGTGAACTACAATGTCTCTATGCATGTTATGTATGCAAGTCCATCTTCGATGAGCCCCCAAGGCACTAGGTCAATCCCTTTAGGATTTTGTTGAGTCAGTTCAATCATGATTCACATCACAATAATAAATTATTCATGGTCAAAGTCAGTCGAACTACATTGTCTTTGTGCTTTACGTAGGCAAGGCCATCTTTGATGATCCCCTGAGGAACTAGGTCAATCCCTTAGAGTTTTTTGAGTCCATCCTTGTCTATCATCATTTGTCCCATAATAAGTTGTCCCTTGCTAAGGTTGACACTTCGATTAGACTCAAACAAATATTTGAGCCTCAACCAAATCATGAATCAATAGAGTAACTATCCAACTAATATTTAATCCAAACAAATCAATTGTGTAATCATCAATATCCATCAACACTTACCAGCTACAAATGGTCTTATACAAGAGGTGGCATTGTCAAAACCAGACTAAACGTCTTATAAGACTTGCCTCATTTCTTGAAACTAGACTTGATCCTATCATTTGTCTTATATAGGATGTGTCCTTCCTAAAACTAGACATCATCATTTATCAATCTTATCATTTTCCTTATACAGGTGGGTGCATGGTCGAAACCAGACTCAATGTCTTATATGACATGCTCCCTTTCCTAAAACTAGGCATTATCAATCAATCAATTGATCAATCTTGTCAATCTTATCAGCAAACACTCATTGATTGGAAAAATATTTATATGGTTGGTGACTTTGTTGGTCTAGTTTGTCTTATATTTTTATTGATTTATCTTTGGTCATGTCACTATGCAACTTAGCGATGTCCCAAGAAGGATTTAGAGGAGCAATGGTGGATCATGACCTGCTTGTCTCTTTGATTGTTGTTTGTGGTTTTTCTTGGCAATATGACTAGGGCAACTAAGTTCCTTACATGTGATTAGGGTTTCATTTCGCATAATCAAACATCTGATGCAAGTTAGAGGTCATCTAACATTTTCTTGAATTGGGATCAACATGCCTTGTGGTTTCTTATTTTACACATTCCGACAAGGTTCTATGGTTACAAGTCTAATTCATGGCACTCCTTGTCTGTCATTTGTCTATTTTGCAAGTGGTAACATTGCACATCTTGGTCTATGTCATACCAAAGTGTTTGTTATCCATTTTCCTTAATTCAACACCCAATGATGATAATTATACAATCCTAATATCCATCAGGTAAAATTTCAATCCCTCTTCAATTGTCCAACCCCATGCTAACATTTCTTTCATCAATCCTTGCATTCATTCCTGTCAAATTTTCTTATTGGAATTTTCTTGTTTATTCTTTGATACAATGTTCTAATGACTTCACATTATTTCAAAGAGGGGCAAAATGTAGACACTAAAAAAATGTCTTGGGCCTATGAACGCCATTTTTCACATTGATTTCCCTTCTTCCCCACATGATTGAATAATTTTAATTATTTGATTATTTTCTAAAGTCATGTTCTTCTATTAATTAAATAATTTTAATTATTTAATTAATTCATTTCCCCTTCTTTATTCTTCTTTCGATTAATTAAATAAATTAATATTTAATTGTGTCACTAATATCCCTTTCTCTCTATAATTAAATAAATTCTTATTTATTTAATTATTCATTCTTCACTTTTCTTCTATAGTTAAATAATCATTTTAATTATTTAACTATTCATTAACCTTTTCTTCCATAATCAGATAAATTTCATTTATCCAATTACCTTATCACTATTACCTCCATTGTTAAATAATCAATTTAATTATTTATTATCCCTTTTCCTCCACTTCTAATTAAATGGTTGCTCTTAATTATTTTAATTAAAAAACCCATTTTCCCTCTCTTACAAATTAAATAGTTACCTTGGTTATTTAGTTATTCAAAATCCCTCCCAAATTAAATAATCTTATGATTATTTAATTTGCTCCTTTAAATCTCAACCCTTGATTATGTCACATTCTCCTTTTAATCTCCACTATCCATCCCTAACAAATCCCTATTTTGACCCTAACCCTATCTCTTCAATGTGCAAGCAACCTCATCTGTTAATCTCTGCATCATATTGGCTTTCAATCTCAATCATTCATTTGAATGGGCTATTCTATAAAAGAGAGTTTTCTCTTTCATTCCAACCTTACAACCACGATCTCTAATATTTTTGTATCATTGTCACTTAGCTCACACTTGCATAGAACAAAATATAGGGGCAAGCTTGCATAGACAACAAAATGGAGTGGGTGCAAGGAAGATGATTCAACCATGGAATAGAAAGTTTGGTATTGCTACTCTGTTCTTTGTTTTCTATTGTTATTTGTACTTCTTCTTTGGATTTGAAATATTTAGGCTTGGATTTTAGGTAGTCGTGGTTACTACTATTTGTTCATTCCTTTTGCCTCGATTTTTACCCTATCCTACACCTAGCACTCATGTTTGGCAGACATGTTTGATACACTGACCTTGTTCATATGAGGTTCATTATCATATCAATGGCCTCTATTGTCTTGAAAGTCTATCCATTTCCATAGGCATTCCTCTATATCTCCATAATTGTCCTCTCCTTTGATTTCTTATCATTTACCTATGCCCAGGATAAGGGATGTTATGGATGTGATGACCAACATTGGGATGAAGTGATTTCTCATAGAACTATCCCTTTAGGATTTTTTACTATTACTATTGGTACTTTGTACTTTATTTCTATTATGGTCATTGTCTTATATGCCTTTGATCTGTCATCTAAAGTTCCCTTCTTCTTCCAATGACTGTTAGGAATCCTTGAATCTCTTTTTTGTCACCATTGTTAACCATCATGCATCTCACATTGTCTTACTTGGATTGTACTCCTAATACTACTCTTTCAAAACTACCCATATGATAGTACACTCTATCCTTTTCAAATTCTTTGGAAACTTTTCATGACTACTACCTTGTTCTAGTTCATTGTCACCTATTATAATGTAGTAATCATGCTTTGTTGGGTTAGGTCCAATGTGATATAGATAATCTACTAGCTCAAAAATTAGCCAATCCACTTATATAATACCTCCTTAGCAGTAGTCCATCACTCAATATTGAGTAATTGATGTTTGGTATTACAAGATCTTCAAAACAATACACATCTAGGGTGGGTGCAGGAAGATGGGGGACCAAAAAATGGCCACCCATCTTTGTTTTTTTTGAAAAAGCCATCAAATTATTGTGTTTTAATGTGCTCGTGTTATGAATTGGTTTGACTAATCCTTAGGCTCGGCCACACCAAGGCCAAAACACATTTGTGTTATAATGTGAACACATTACAAGTCATATAAACAAAAAAAGCAACATTTGTTCATTGTTATTTTCTACAAGTTTCCTCAAACATGCTAGTTGCAAACCCTAAGAAGTGTGCTCACGTTATTAGAGTTCAATTTCTTCACCAAATTGTTCCCAAAACTTGGCCAAAATACTGCCACAATGTTGGTGAGGTTGAAGGAGTAAGTCTTTATTGTTTTTTTGTTTGAATTTATTATTAAATAGGTATATTTAATATATTTTTTGATGTAAATATATTTAATTTATAGGAATTGATAATGAACCTCTTTCTCCTAAAAATCCTCAATCATCTCAACACCAAATACCTGATGAAGAACAACCCCAAAAAACACCTCCAGTAATTCCTCAATATGCCCCTGGAACAAAAGAATATTTTATGGGGAAAATTGAAAATAACAAAAAACAAATTGAGGACATAATTGCATGGTTGAAAGATCCTACAAGTTCAACCTTGCATAGAGCCACTCTTGCTCAAAGTCTTGAATCTATGTTATCAAATGTAGATTCAATTAGCAAGAAAATAACTACTTGGTCAGATAAGAGGAGAAAGTTTAGACAATTCTATATAGATAATTTGTCTTATAAACAAGTCAAAGAAGAAAAATTATAAAATTTGAATTATGTTCCCTTTTCTCAAACCCACGAACAAATCAACCTCTACACCCTTCAAGCAAGAGGTTCTCTATCCATTGGTGCAACCACCAAGGGATAAAGAACCATTTTTGGCAGAGGTGGTGGACAGTTTTTGACCATCCTCTATGCAACAATAATGAGGTATTGCAATATTTTTTGAGGAAACTCTAGTGCAAGTTTTTCCTCAATAAATTCCCAAACTATTTTGATATGCGAGACTTCTAGGGTGGAGGTGGGAGCTCTGTACAAGATAGAGCAGGGGCACTTCTTGAACCATAGCTACTAGCCTATGAGCACGTGGCTATCCCTTCCATTGTGAAGGAGAGTGTTGAGGTTGAGACACTGTAGTCCATTAGTTCCTTGACCCAAAGCATCATAGAGCATGCCAATCCTACAACATAGCGTGAGTTGGGGGAGATTTCGGGGAGTAGGGTTCCACCTCATATTTTTTAGGATTGTGGGTCACCCTATGGTTATGACCCCATGTATAGTTAGGACACAGGTGTGAAGGCTACATCTGTAGCTGAGCAGTTGGTGATGAAAAATTCCCTCCTTAATGAGGATTTTGGCCTTGATAGTCAGGTAAATGTTAACAAGTTCATTGAATTTAATTTATGAAATTTCATTTTTAAAATGTAAGATTAACTAATTTAGTTTAATTATTATAATGAAATTTTAGAGTCATAGTGGTCATTCAATTTTCAGTGATCCTCGACCTCCCTATTATGCAATGACATATACTACTGAGGTATGTCACTAGTAAACAATTATAAATATTACATGTGTATAGCATTGTTATATGAATGGTATTCAAATATCTAATTTTGGATGTTGAATAGGTTAATCATGGAGATTTCACGACAACACCTCCCAATGGAGGTGGACTTCGAAGCTTCACTCAGGTAATAAAATAAAGAGTTTAACTAATGAATTGTACTTAATATATTTTTGTAGTTTATATTCATATCATTGATTACATTGCATTTCACATATTTCAAACTCAAATCATTACTTTCCATTGCATATAACTAATAACTAGATGTTGATAGATGATAAAATTTCAATTACAATATAGTTTTTTAGAAAGTCAACATAAGCAGTTACAAAATTACTTCACAGTGCATAACTAATAACTAGGAGCAGATGCCAATTGCATTTGCTTTTCATGGAATTCCATGATACCACATTTTATTGAGGCATTTTTCAAACAGTTCACTGCCTTGTCTATGCCATGGATTCTTGGAAAAATCTATCAAAGTAAAATAGTAAGCTATAGCACGGACAAGGCAATCAACTTTTTGAAAAAAATTCTCACATAAATGTGGTCTCATATCATCCAAGAAAATATATGTTTCAATAACTTTCTCGAAAACATTCCCATATGTTACCATGCAAGGACATCAACATTCCCATAAGGTTTAGATACAAACCATTATCTACCAAGTCCACTGAATCCACCATCCAAATCAAAATATTCACCGACCTATCCAACAAAAACATATATCCACAATCTATATCATTGCATTGTTCATCTTAATCCATATTCATAATCATGCTTCACTCTTACTTTGATGAGTTCCCCAGTAAAAAAAGAAACCCTTCTCTAATGATGATAATTACACTATCCTTTTTTATCAACAAGATAATGACCCCTATGAAGAAAATATTTATACAACTAGCTATACATATCATACCCAAGGTCAAATATCAAGAAACCAAATGTATAATGAGACTATCAAGGAGAAAGAAGACCATGCAATCTAACTTGATTATGATGATGATGATACTATCCTTGATGTTCAAATAAAATATCACCCCTATGATGATAATGTGAGTCTTTTGGATCAAGTGGGATACATTTGATCCTTAGATGACATGGTTGGAAGCAAGTTTTCCATAATCTCTAGCTATACATCCATCAATCCATATCAACAACCTATAAGTTGTGGTCTCCCACCTTTATAGCCTCAAATCTCAATATCCCATAATATTTAGTCACCCATCTATCAAATCTCAATATAAAGAGGCAACTAAGACAAGGTATAGTATTAATCCCCCCAAAAAAAATTCTTATTTATCCTTCTCCTAGATTTGAGAAGGAAAACCCATATTTTTCCAAGAATTCCTTCCACATCAAACCATCTCACAAAATCTATTTATATAAAAAATCCTCATCATAATAAAAAATCAAAGAATAGTATACTCCACTACCTATCCAAATCCTTCATCCATAACTTTTCTATCCAATTTTTTTGAATCCAAAAACATATCCAATAAATATAATTATAGGTATATTATCTAATGACTAATAGTGAAATAAATTAAGCTCCAATGCACAAAAAAGGTTATGCCATCCCACAACATCAAGTTAATCCTAAATCATTCAAATATTTTGTTGAGTTTTCCATCCTTAATCCCAAACCCCTCACATACCTCAAATCCATCAATTCCAACATCCTGTATGAATGAAAAATAATAATGTAATCTATGTGCACAAATCTAAAAATTCATTTACATATTATCATTAACAACACAAAACATCAATCCTTTCTCATGCCATGACATCACCATGAGACCACATTTCCTTGAGGCATTTTTTCAAATAGTTCACTACTTTGCTTCTATGGGTAAAAGGTTAAAATAGGAGTTTTCAAACAAGCTATGGATGGTTGGAAAAAAAATATCAAAGCATAATAGTAAGAAATATATAGTTCAATAAGTACTCAAAATTTGGTTGACTATCTCATACATTATAAGTTGACCTGCATCACTATTCTAGTTTTCGTAATTGAATAATATTGTTTTATTTTCAAATGATGCAAGGGGAGACACCTCCCGATGTTCATATGGAAATGGAGCATGATGTGTCTTTTGTAATAGAGAGCTCGATGCCTTTGACGGAGGTATGAGGCTGATTAGTAAATTTCAAAATTAAATTCATTGTTATAGTTGTTTATTATTGAAAAATCAAACGATTATTATTTTTTAGTTTAATTTCTATCTAGATGGTTTCTATAGGACATTCAAACACCACCTCCTAAGCCTGCTACTGTGGAAAATAAGGAGATAGATCATTTGGAGGTGGTAGGTGATTATTTTGTTAAATATTACATTTTTATAGTCTAATTTCTATATATTAATGTCTATACTTTTTATTGTAACAACTAAGGCTCCATGATGAACTAAATAGGAGGGGCAACCCTCGAGTTTGAAGTAGACTAGTTTTTGATGCATCTACGTCCCCCCGATGATCAAAAGCCAGTTGTGATCTATTTTCTTCACCTAGAGGGGAATGAATTTTTATTGGGGTCCTTTGTTGTATGCCTATATGACATTTTGGACATATTTTGTATTGCATATACTTGACATTGTATGCCTATATGGAATTCTTGTAAGCCTATGTGGCTATTTTATATATATTTTATACATATATTGACATATATTGATGTATTCCTATATGGCTATTTGGTTAATACACATCTTTTTTATTAATGGTGTCCATATTTGCATTATAAATCCATGCTTCAAAGGATATTTGTAGATGGTTTACTTCAAATATTTTAAATCCAAGTGTTTAGCATGCAATCCTCTTTTATATAATTGTAAATATATAAAGTTTGAACATTATTGTCCTATAAGATTATTGGACATTAAATCAACCATATGATTATAATAATGCATGATGAAATCTAACACCTAGGTCTCTCTACCACCACACATCTAGGCCCATACTCTCTAGGATCATTGTAGCATGGTAAGGAAATTCATGTAATTATACAATGCACTTTGAAGTATGCAACTAAAATTGAGTAAGACATTATTACATGTGACCTCATACCTCTAGAATTTTTTCATATAATTCTAGGAAGACATCTACCATTCCATTTGTATGCTTCATGCTACCATTTGCTTGTATGCTTCATGCTTCTTGTGTATACTTCATGTGTTCATGTGTATGATTCATACTTCATGTGATTACTTCAATTTTTCATGTGTATGCTTCATGCTTCCTATGTAGACTTCATGTATTACGTGTATTCACATGTATGCTTCATGCTTCCTGTGTATACTTCACGTATTACGTGTATTCACACGTATGCCTCATACTTCATGTATTACGCATATCTATTTGTTTGCTACATGACCGGATGTATCTTCAACAAGATTAATCCATGTGTATTAAAAATGATGTTTGTCAAAATTCTTTCTAGGTTGATAAGCACTAACATAAAAGGGAGAGCAATTTATCATTGAGAAAGACATCCATAACATCTTTGAAGAATTCAATTAAGAATACAACCTTAGGTGAAAATTTGTGATCCTTCAAGTAGGAAAGACTATGACCCTTTTATAATCAAGGGCAGTGACCATGCCTAGTGTAGATGTGCTCAACTAGACATGTTGGCACTAACGATTTTCCCCATGAAGAAGGAAACAAAAAGTAGCCTACCTTGCAACTTTACACTACATGCATCTAACAATTTTTGAAGCATCAAAAAAACTTTCACCATGGGAAAATGCCTCTGAGATATCAAAAACTGAAAGAGGTTATTATAGAGGGGACCTACTTGATCCCATAGCCTTAGATGGAATGTTTATAAGTGACACAATTTTTGAGTAATAGCTCATCAAATATTGTTTCCTTTTTGAACTTTGGTATCTTAAGAGACTTCGTCGGTAGAATGTAGCTCAAATTGTTTCAGAATGTTTGGGTGTGAAATAGTACCTTTCCTAGCATAAACCCACCAATCCGGATGTGTTGGAACTATTAGTTTGGTCACATGATGAACAGAATGAAAGTTACACCACTTTGCAACTTTACACTGCATGCATCTAATACTTTTTCCATCAACTGGAAACTTGAAACCATGGGAAAATTCCTCTTAGATATAAAAAGTTGAGAGATTTTATTGTAGAGGGTCCCTATATGATCATGTAGCCTTAGATGAAATATTTCTAAGTGACATAGTTTTTGAGTAATAGCTTGTCAAAGATTGCTACTTTTTTGCACTTTGGTCTCTTAAGAGACTTCACTGATACAATCTAGCTCAAACTGTTTCAATGTGTTTGGGTATGAAATAAGACCTTTCCTAGCATAAATCTACCAATTCAAACATTTTGGAACCGTCGGTTTGGTTGCACAATGAATAGAACAAAATTTATACCACCTTGCAACTTTACACTACATGCATCTGACATTTTTTCCATCAACTAAAAACTTGACACCATGAGCAAATGCCTCAGAGATATCAAAAACTGAGAGAGGCTATTGTATAGGGGCCCTACATGATCCTGTAGCCTCATATGGAATGTTTCTAAGTGACATGATTTCTAAGTAATCACTCGTCAAAGATTGCTGCCTTTTTGCACTTTGGTCTCTTAAGAGACTTCATCAATATAATGTAGCTCAGACTATTTTGGCATGTTTGGGTGTGAAACATGACTTTTTCCTAGCCTAAACCCACCAATTTGGATGTTTTGGAACTATTTCTTTGGTCACATGACAAATAGAATGAAAGTTACACCATCTTGCAACTTTACACTGCATCCATCTGACACTTTTTCCATCAACTAAAAACTTGACACTACAGGAAAGCATTTCAGAGATATAAAAAACTGAGAGAGGTTATTGTAGAGGGGCCCTACTTGATCTCATATCCCCATATAGATTATTTCTAAGTGAACCATTTTTTGAGTAATAGCTCGTTAAAGATTGTTTCCTTTTTGCACTTTGGTTTCTTAAGGGACTTCATCGGTACAACGTAGCTTAGACTATTTCAACGTGTTTGGGTGAAAAAGAAGACCTTTTCTAGCATAAACCCACCCATCCAAAATGTGTTGGAACTATCAATTTGGTCACACGATGAATAGAACGAAAGTTACACCACCTTGCAACTTTAGATTGCATGCATTTTATGCTTTTTTCCTCAACTAAAAACTCGACACCACAGGTAAAAACCTTAGAGATATCAAAAATTGAGATAGGTTATTATAGAGGGTCCCTACGTGATCTTGTAGCCTCAAACATAATGTTTCTAAGTGACATGATTTTTGAGTAATAGCTCATTAAAAATTATTGCATTTTTTGTCTTTGGTCTCTTAAGAGACTTTGACGGTACAATGTAGCTCAGATTGTTTCAACATGTTTGGGTTTGAAAGAGGACCTTGCATAAAATAAACCCACCCATTTGGACATTTTGGAATTGTCGGTTTGGTTGCACAACGAATAGAACAAAAGTTACACCACCTTGCAACTTTACACTGCATGCATATGATGCTTTCTTCATTAACTAAAAACTCGACATCACGGGAAAATGCCTCAAAGATATCAAAAACCAAGAGAATTTATTATAGAGGGGCTCTACATGATCATGTAGCCTCATATGGAATGTTTCTAAGTCACATGGTTTTTGAGTAATAGTTCGTCAAAGATTGTTTCCTTTTTGCACTTTGGTCTCTTAAGAGACTTCGTCGATACAATGTAGATCAAATTAATTCAACGTGTTGGGTATGAAACAAGACCTTTCCTAGCATAAACCTACCCATCCGAACATGTTGGAACTATCGGTATGGTCACATGATGAATAGAAAAAAATTTACACCACCTTACAACTTTACATTACATACATTTAACACTTTTTCCATCAATTGAAAGCTCAACACCATGGGAAAATGCCTCTAAGATATCAAAAACCGAGAGATGTTATTGTAAAGGGGCCCTACATGATCTCATAGCCTTAGAAAAAAAAAATTTAAGTGACACAATTTTTGAGTAATAGCTCATCAAAGATTGCTACTTTTTTGCACTTTGGTATCTTAAGAGACTTCGTTGGTACGATGTAGCTCATACTGTTTCGGCATGTTTGGGTGCAAAATAGGAACTTTCCTAGTGTAAACCTACCCATCTGGATGCATTGGAACTATCGGCTTGGTCACACAATGAACAAAGAAGAATCTACACACACGCCTTCCTCAACTTCTAGAGAGCAAGAAGAATCTCTTCATTAAATACATTATGTATCTCATTCATTTTGGTCTACTTATCTTTCAAGTGGTTTTAGAGTAGACTAACCTCCTTTTCATTGATGATAACATATTCTTCTTATCTTTTAATTCCTTTTCTAAGTGGTTAATTTTAGTGTTCAGTTGTTTTACTTCAATTTCAACACTTCCAACTATTACTTTTGCATCTACAAATATTGTTATCATCTTTGGAAGTGTCGTTTTGATTATATAATGCAAAATTTTCTTTCAAAAATTTCTTTACAAAAATTCTCTACCTTTATAGATAAGACTTTCATGTGTCCACCACACCGATTCTCTTTTTTTGCACTTACATTTGATATTGCTTCTTCCTTATCATCTATTTCCAATTGTATTGTATCCATGGAAGTCTTAAGTTCAAGAATATTTGACTTCATTTGTTCAAATCCACCTATAGCATCATCTCTCACTTTCTTTGCCTGCACAAATTCTTACCAAATGCAAAACCTCTTGAGGTTTTCCACTTCTCCATTGCCATTTTCCCATTCCACATATTGTATAGGCACCTTCCTTGAAACTTCCCAAGAGTAGGAAGAATCTCTTCATTCAATACATTATCTATCTCATTCACTTTGGTCTGATTCTTTTCAAGTTTTTTAGAGAATATTCCTTTTTTTATTTCATACATTCTATTACTTTCTACCTCCAGTTTTGCATTGTCATTTTCCCATTGCACATACTGCACATGCACCTTCCTCAACTTCTCAAGAGAAAATTCCAAGTTCTTTCATTTCATGCATTCTACTACTTGTTGCTCTAGTTATGCATTGTCATTTTCCCATTGCCCAGTTATGAAGGGTGGTTATTGATATTTGGATATGAGGAGAAGGTATATAATGTTGAGGGATCTATGTGATGAAATTTTTTGGGTGTGTGAGAGGATTTGATATGTAAGTGTGATTGAGATAGAATGGATTGAAAGGGGATAATGATAAAATGGATGGAAAAGGGGATAATTATGAGAATGGGATAATGATGAAAAGGGAGATACAAGACTAATATTGTTTCAAGATAAAGTAGCTCATTGATTTTGATATGTAAGTGTGATTGAGATTGAATAGATGGAAAGGGGATAATGATAAAATGGATGGAAAAGGGCATAATGATGAGAATGGAGATACAAGAGCAATATTGTTCAAGCTAAACTAGATCATTGATTTTGATATGTAAGTGTCATTGAGAGAATTGATGGAAAGGGGATAATGATAAAATGGATGGAAAAAGGGATAATGATAAAAAGGGAGATACAAGACCAATATCATCTAGGAAAAGCTTTGAGTTTCTCACTCAATCTTGGATAATCAATTGAGTAAGGCTTAGATAATCACTTAGACAAGGCTTTAATATGCTTACTTAGGCCTGGATAATCACCTAAGCAATGATTTGATAGGGATTTTGATAACAAGGATTAGGATCTAGATAGACTCTTAATAAGATGATAAGGGTAGCCTAACAGTGGAAAGGACCAAGGTCTAAGGATGATGGTTGTGATGACTAGCTTATTATAATGGATGAAAATTCTAATATGAGGGAAATATGATATATTTTGGATGGATATGATGGAAATGGTTGATGTTTTAAGTGAAATGATCATTGAGGAAGGGTCTCCCAAGTCTGATCTAGGGCTACAAAGTTCAAGTTTACTATAAATTGAGGTCTCAATATGGTCAAATGGTGAAACCATAAATATGTATATAATTTTTCTAATATTCAATGCATATGTGTAAAACTACAGTAGAAAAAATACAAACATATGTAAACTTGAAATATAGAAACGAAAGGTCTAACTATCAAATAATAAATGTGCATACTTACAAATTAATAAGAACCAATATATTAATATCAATAACATGACTTTACAAAATCAATGTGCATACTTAAAAATTAATCCAACAAACCATCTGGTTCTTCTCTACTCTTTATTGTGTCAAGTATTACCTCATGGTCAGACTCACACACCTTCCACAAGTTCTTGTTCAAAGGTATACCCCGATATTGTATCAAATGAAAATTGCATGCCACGATAAGGTTTGAGTAATGAAGAATCTTTTGATGTGTGTCAAAGTCCTAAAAGAGCCAAACATTAACATTCTTATGTGGGTACCTTCTAAGCCATGTTTCAATAACAAACACCGAGCTTGTAGGGTATTCGATGTTTTCTCCATCTACAACTAGGGCCTCCAAATTTTTTTTGGCCTCAACACAATGACACAAGTAATAATATGTTCCCTCTTCATTGTCTTCATATGCAATAACTGCATAAACATGCCCTGTAAATTGATATGAGCAGCAAATTAGATGAAATTAGTTAGCATTACAAAAACACTACAAAGTAAGATAACATTAGAAATTTCAAAAGCTATGCAAGTAGATATATTACCTGGTTGTACCAGATATGATATGTGATCAAATTCAACTGATGATTCAATCTATGTCAGTTGGAGTTTCGTTGGGAGTCGATACATTTCAAGTGGTCTAAGAAAACTTAACCACCATTCGTCAACCCACTCCTTTGACTCACACTCATTTCAAGCTCCCATTGTACATAAAGAACAAAAGCATGCCATCTTTCACATATGGATACTCCATGAACCTGCATTTGAGCTTTTGAAAAAGTGTAGCTCACTTGATCCTATCAGTGTACAACAATCCTCATATGGTGCAATGTTAGTATCATCTATCAACCAAAAAAATCTACGAAGTGGAGACTTACCTTCATTACCTAGACCCATCAAAGCATTACACCACTCGATGATTGATTTTGCATCTGTCAACTTTGCATTGTCTTTATACTTTAAATCTTCTCATGCCATGGCTCTTTTGATACATGATCATGTACCATCATGCTCCCCCTTTCCATGCCCAGCCTCACAAAAGTTCCACATATGTTGAACACCTATAATATTATGCATCCTACTCAACCAATAGAACATCCATAAGTTCTTAAATTTTGGTGCACAATTATTTGATGATATGATATGCTAACTATATGATATTTATTTGAATCTAAGTGAAGATTCAATTAAAAATATCTAGCATAAAAGAAACTTGTGATATTGTGTTAAGTTTGGATAAAATTGCAAACTCATAAAAAGAGTTGTATGCATTCCAAATCATCATTTTATTCAAAATTGCAAGAGTATATACAAACTGGATAATGCCAAAAGTCACCACAACCTTAGGAATTCGAAATGAATAGCTAGCTATGAGAAAATACAAACAAAATTATAAAAAAATTCAAAAAAAAGGAAATTTATTTACCCCAACTCGGTGGGGTTGTAACTTTCTACTCGATGCTCGGAATTCAAATCCATTTGCATCATTGGAAAGGTCTCCAAGAGTACTAAGTTAGTCCTTAAAAAACCATGCCTTCAACAATCAATTTTTTTAGGGATCTGGCGGAAGTTTTGAACCCAAATTTCGCTTTGAAGACCTCCAAAAATGCGATTTTTCATTTTTCTTAGTTTCGTCACCTCTAGACTGCTCTGGACCATCCTTAGACTGTTCTAGATCAAACATGTCCCTTCTAGGCAAATCATGGTAGAACAATTGAAAGCAACCTTTCACAAAATTTGTAGAATGTGTGTGATCATCACCGATGTAGAAGTGGTACTCCCTCAATACCTTCATGTTATCCTTTGTACTATCAGCTACATGAATGAATACTATGTACACAAATATAGAAACTTTTTTGGAGTTGTAATATTGTGATTGCACCTCACACTATGGTTGTAGATTGTAGTTCTCTGCAAATTCAATGACTGGAACAGTGCTACCAAGTGGAAAGGTGTCCTTGCATAACTTGAATTGCAAGTCCAACCATCGAGCTCTATGGGTATGCCTTGCATACTCATACACTATACTAACACAAATTGTAGACATAAACTGATACACTAGCATCTTTTGAATAACCAAATCACACCTTTTTGCTTATTTATTATCTTTTTTATTGTAGGCCACTTTTTTATACTTGTTGAACTCTACTAGTTCATTTCCAACCACATGTGTACTTTTCATATGTGCACATATTGGCATATGTTGCAAGCCACCACAATGTTGACATGTGCCATCCAAACATAATTTCCTATAGAATATTTGACCTTCCTCTCTTTCACATAAAATTATTGATATGAAATCTCTTGAAGATATAGGTGGGGCATGTATGCCACAGTCCTACAAATCATTGTTAGTATGCAAATCTAAACATATAGATCGATAAACATCAAAATGGTTAGAAAATTCAATGTGTACTCTACAAAAAGTAGTGTGTGTGTGTGTGTGATTTATTTTAACATAGAAATGTTTTAGCATTTCAAAAAATCTTTAACTAATTTTAATTTGAGGATACATCTCTAAAAATCTACCAAAAAATTATGTTTGAGTCATCCAAAAAATGCTTTGGATGTGGCTCACAATTTTTACTACCAATTATCCTTCTTACCACATCCATTTTATTTGGAGATACCCTTCTGTAATTCTTCCAAAATTCTCTAATTAGTGATCTCAATGCTTCAACAATTGGTTTACCTTTTCGTGGTAGTCTCCTCGAGAATGCCCATAATTCATTGTCATCAGTTTCCTCGATTCTTTGGTGCCTTCCAACGACTCTTGATAAAGTCTTTTCTATTTATTATCAATGCTTGACTTATCTTTCTAATGAGAAGAGCTTTCCTCATTTGATTACTTACTATTGTCGATGTAATGACACATCGTGTGACATTACTATCTTTTGTGAGTGAGGTGTTACCTATACTCTCATATGCACTCATCAGATTCTTCACAATAGATTTTTCACTTGAATTCTCTGATGTTCTCAACCCAAGAATCTTCATGATCCGACCTATACTTTATACTTCACATCATTATAATAAACAATTGACATCTTGTGGTCTCATTTAACTTTTCAAAGAACACTCTCCAAATCTTATGAGCATATCTTCTACAAGTGTGTTTTGGAATCTTACCTTCCATTGGCTACAAAATATTCTCATCAATATCAATCAAATACTTTGGCTTTCTATGAAAAATTCTAGGTGGTGTTCTCAAAGGTAAATTCATCTCAACATTACGAACTTCATCAATATTTAAATGAGATGGGCTAGATGGCATACCTTCGATTAGAGATGGAATAAATGTTGTACCTTGAGGTTGAGATGGGAACGATGGCATAAATCCTTCCTCACATGTGATTGATGATGTACTCTCAACTTGAGATGCGATAGATGGTGTCCCTCCATCTTGACTTGCAATAGAGGACGTGTCTCCAACTACGGTATTCAAATCTCTCATAGCATAAAGGTTTTGCATTTGTTCCCTTTGTACCACCAATACCATATCTCTTCTTGATGGTTGAGGTTCCTCTTCAATTGGCATGTCTTCAAAAATTGTGTCTAGTTTCCTCTTGTCATGAAGTTCCCTCATACCTACTGATTTCTTTGTATTCTTAGCTTCTTTCTCTTCCTGTGTTGATTTAATCCTTGATCATTTCCTTGGCATGATGAAGAATTTTATCTGTAGCATGATATAGAGAAAAATATTAGTTCCTAAAAAATTGAATACATACAAATAAACGAAATATATGTCATTCAACCCTTCATACAAAATACATACAATCATCATGTAAAAGAGTAAATGTCACTCAACCATGATGAATAAACAAGTGCACTAAGAACACAAGGAAAATGGAAAGCTATTTTTTTTTAAGTATTTCTACCTTCCAAGAATTTATCATGTGACTTTGCTCTAGCCATTTTCTAACATATGACCTACCAATATAATGTCCAAAAATATACATGTATGTAAAATGTGGTAGCTAACAAAGCACATGAATTTTTTTGATGGAATGCCTTAAAGAAATATGGTCTCATGGAATGCCATCATTGCAAGATATGCACAAAATGCAAGGAGGTTTTTGTCAAATTTTATAGTTGCAAATTCCCTATTAGACATGTATGCAAAATGTGGAATCATATACAAGGAATATGAATTTTTTGAAATGATACCTCAAACATATGCCATCATATGGAATGCACGAATTGAAAGATATACACAAAATGACTTTTGGTGATAATATTTTCTAGCATGCTTCCTACCTATGCTAAAATGGGATCTTTGGAATAAGGTATGGACATCCATCAAAGCATAATCAAATAGGGATGTTTTCAATATTATACTTTGAAATGTTTTGGTAGACATGTATGCAAAATATGGAAGCATAGACAAGGCACATGTTATATTTGACATATAATTGCTCAAAGAAATGTGGTCTCATTGAATACCATGATTTTGTCATATGCAAAAAATGAATTTTTTGAAACATGTTAGAAAATTTTAAGTAAATGCAATTTGTAGATGAAAAGACAAATGTTAAGACTTTTTCCAAAATCCTTCCTTCCTATGCTAAAATGGGAGCTTTGGAACAAGTTATGTGCATCCATCAAAGCATAAAATAAGGGGGGCTTTGTCAAATGTTATAGTTACAACTATGTTGGTAGACATGTATGCAAAATGTGGAAGCGTGGGCAAGGCATGTGAACTATTTGATAGAATGCATCAACATGATGTATCCTTGTGGATTAGAATGATTATAGGATATGCACAAAATAGATTTGTTGGAAAGGTTTTAGAAAATTTTAAGTAAATGCAATTGGTAGATGTAAAGGTGAATTCCAAAACCTTTACCAATATCCTCCCTACCTGTGCCAAAATGGGAGATTTGAAATAGGGAATGGATATGGATAGTTTCATTAAATTCCATGATTTCAAGATATGTACAAAATTATTTTTTTGAAAAGGGTTTACAAACTTTCATGTTAATGCAATTAGTACGTGCAAAGCTAAATTCCACATATTCTTTCAATATCCTTCCTACCTATGCCAAAATGGGACCTTGGAGTGGGGGTATGACATCTATCAAAACATAAAAGGAGGGATTTTCATGAGTGTTATAGTTGCAATTGCCTTAGTAGACACATTCAAAATGTGGATGCATAGAAAAGGCACATGAACTATTTGAAAAAATGCCTCAATGAGATATGTCCTCATGGACTACAATGATTGCAGGATATGCACAAAATGCATTTGTTGAAAAGGCTTTAGAAAATTTCAAGCAAATGAAATTTCTTGGTGTAAAACCAAATTCTACAGCATTTTCCAACATCCCCCATGCCTATACCAAAATAGAAGCTTTGGAAAGGGGTATGCACATCCATAAAAAAGGATTGAGAAATGATGTATTATATTGTAGTTATAACTACTCTCATAAATGTGTATACAAAATGTGGAAGCATACACAAGGTAGGTCATTTTTTTAACAAAATGCCTCAAAGAGATGTGGTGTCATGGACCACAATGATTACAAGATTTGCACAAAGTGGATTTATTTAAAAATATTTTGAAACTTTCAAGAAAATATAATTAGCAAGTGTAAAGAATTGTGTAGTTTAAAAAATGTGCCAAGAGGGGCTAAGGTTATAATGAGAAACAAACAATGATGAACACAGAATATGCATAATAACAAAATAAAATAATTTTATTAAGCATGTATGATAAGGGATGATAAAGAAACATAATAGAATGAAGGAAAATGTAAAGAACATGTGTAAGGAATTCACATGCCTTAAAAATGGAGATTCAAATGGAGAAACTACCCAATTATGTTGTCTTTTTTTCTTCTTGCACCAAACTCCTCAACAATTTGAGATTTTCACAAACTTGCTTCCTTTTCAATCTTCAATTGTATATCAATCAAATAGAATTACTAACAACAATACAACTAACCAATGTATAATATTAAATTCCTACAATTCAATCACAATTAACACTGCAACACTACAAAATTTGAAACTTGAATTGATATATATCAAATTTGATGTGAAAACTGTATTAGTTTCTCCTTCCTAAGTTGGAAAACTAGAAAAAGGTGGTGGAAAGTTGATGCATAGGTGGTAGAATGTGTAAAATTTGTATGTGCATTTCCCAACAAAATCAAAAGGTGTTTTTTGTTAGATCACGTGTAGAACTAGAAGAATAATAGAGCATGTGGGCCTGGATTATGGGTGTCCAGGCTATTTTACCATTTTTAGAGCAAGCCAAAATGCACTCACATTATAACACAAGCATATTTTAGCTTTCTCTACAAAACGGCCATATTTCAACTTCAAAATGTTCTCACATTATGAAAAATTTGATTTTCTAAAGGTTTCCTAACTCATTGTCTCATTACCCACCCCTCTCCCCCTCTATCTCTCTCACACCTATCTTTCCCCCTATGTATCTCACCCCTCTCCCTAGACTATAGATCTCTCACCACTATATATCTCAAATGGATCTCTAGTTATTTCCCTTCCTCTCCCCCTCTCTCCATCCTCCTTACCCATCTTTCCTCAAGTTGTCGCTTTCTCCATTTCTTCTCTCCCCTCACTCTCTATATCTTGCTCTTTCTCCCACATCTCTACCTCTCCCTCTCTAGGTCTCTCAATCACTCTTGTCTTCC
>VDFB02252616.1:18404874-18480443 GCA_007258455.2 Sequoia sempervirens | reverse complement strand
CCTATACCCTATACACTTAACCTTAGACACTCAGCCTTAAACATTATCCCTCAACCTTCAATCCTCTACCCTATACCCTATACCCTCAACCCTATACTTATGCCCTAGACCCTTAACCCTCATCCATATGCCTTATACCCTCAACCTTAAACCCTGAACCCTATATCTTAGACACTCAACCTTGAACATTATCCCTCAACTGTAAACTCTCAATCCTCTACCCTATACCCTCAACCATATACTTAAGCCATAATCCCTCAATCATCAACCCTATACCTTAAACCCTGAAATCTATACCCACAAACCCTCACCCCTATACCCTATAACCTCACTCTTATACCCTAAACCTTGAATATTATGCCTCAACCCTATACTTAAAACCTAAACCATACACTCTCAACCTAAGTAACCCTATGCCTTATACTTTCAATCTATATCATAAACCCTAAACCAAATATCCTAAAACCTAATCCCTATACCTTAAACACTTAATCTTATACACTCAACAAGTTGAATATTATCCCTCACCTATAACCCTCTACCTTCTACCCTCAACCCTATAACCTATACCCTCATGTTCTTATATACTCTAAACCCAAAACCCTTACATACATACATACAAGCATGCATACATACACACATATAGGCATTCATGCATGCATACATACATACATACATACATACATACATACATGCATGCATACATACACACATACAAGAATGTATGCATACATACATATATATAGGCATACATACATACATATAACCATACATACATACATACATACAATTATACATACATGCAAGCATACATATATACATACATACATGCATACATATATAAATACATACATACATACAATCATGCATATATACATACATACATACATACAAGCATGCATATATACATACATACATACATACATACATACATACATACATACATGCATGCATGCATGCATGCATGCATACATACATACAAGCATACATGCATATAGGCATACATACATACATACATAAATACAAATATATTTACAAACATACATACATCAAACATACTTAACAAATTTGAACATAAAACATTCCAAGAGAGACATAATGTGAGCATGTTATAATGCACTCGCATTATGTCAAGCATGACAAACATACACCAAACTTTTGCAAAAAAGAAAAAAATGTAAAAAAAACATATCTCGAGCACGTTATATGTTGCTTTGGGAATCCCCAAGCCTTAGGATTGGTATTTTCTTTGGATTTCCAACCCAAAGGCTTGGAGTGCCTTCCCAACATCAAAAGACGCGTTTTTGCATATTCTATAGGATTTCACACAATCTCGTTTGTGCTAACTGTCAGGTTTGCACATGTTTCAAGGTCAAATAAATCGAACACCTGGGTAATGTTAGACTCTCTCTTAGTTATTTAACAATGTATTTTTTTTCACATTTTGATAATGTTAATCCTATGATCTTTAATTTATTTTGTTTGTGTGTCTATTTTTTGGAAAAAACTAATGTTTGTTATTTTTTACTTTATTTTTTTACCGTTCATTGAAATTTCAAATAAATTACATTTTTATAAACTAGACTCTATTCTACACATTAAAAAAAACATTTTTCAATTAGTTTTCAAAATTTATAGGGGTAGCACGGCCAAAATTCTATTTTTCAAGATGTTTCCACTTTGAAAATTAGTAAAAAATCAAATATTCATTAAAAAATTATTAGAAAAATTGGGCATAAACTACATCCTATTAGCTAATTTCTCAATGAAGTGATTTTAAAAATACCATAAAAAGTTAACCTTTTGAGGGAGCCACAAAAGACACTATGTTTTGCTTTTTGACAAAAACAACATCAATTTCTATGGCTCCCTTTTTTGAACCCCTTAATCTATACCATTTTAAAAAAAAATAGTAGTTCGGAAAGAAGACTCAAAGCACTACAAACATTGTTTTTGTTGCAGCTTAAAATTTTGAGTGTAACTATCCTCAATTTCTCATCCAAGGTCAGTATTTCTTGATTTCAGAAGAAAAAAAAGTGGCCACTTAAGACCCCTTTTTGGCCCCCCATCTTCCTACACTTACCCTCTGAACTTTGGCTACTGTATTGATCTCATATTAAGAAAAATAATACATATTTATGATTGAAAACTCTTCCAAACTTCCAAATGCATTTCAGACTTGTTCACTACAGTAGCCATCACTGTCACCACCCTTGCTTGCTTTTGACTTATGTCTAATCACTGTACCTTTATTTCCCTTTGAACCACTTGTCTGGACGGTATCACTTACCATAAGGATTTGTTCACTTCTGCCTTTATGCTTCATGGGAGTGTTACTTCATCTTATTGTCCTCTTCATTTCATATTTTTGAATCTTTTGGATAGCAACAAAATATGGAGATTTATATAACCCCTATCAAGGTACATTTCCTCCACCACTTTCATCTTGTTTTGATACAACTCAGCTTCCTCAACACAATCTCCTATAATATTTAATGAAAGTATCCTTGAAGAACCTATTTTCACATGCCCATGGTTGGTAGCTTGTACTTCTCCAATGACACCATCATTCCAAAAAAGAAAACATTTGAAGGATATAAATTTATAGACTACATATTTTTTTCTTTGATACCAGAGTTGTCTTGTTCCTTCTCTTGCACATTTTCCTTTCTCATTTGTGTAAATTATGTGCCTGATATGGTACCCCAATAGCATACCACATTTGGGAAGATTGAGGTTTATAAGCATTTTCTTTTTCCAAAAAACTCCAACATCTTATCACTATTATAGGCTTGTATATATGCAAAATCCTATATGAGGCTTCAAATTTTAGGTCTCTAAAATAGTCCATTTGATTGTCTCTAATCATTTTTATACATCTTTTCCATACACCATTGACCATTGTGTACTGTGATTATTATTCTTGTTAATATACATATAAATCTTCATAAAATTGCAAATACCTCCACATAAAACTACTTATGATGAAGAAGCAACTCTCGGGTCTACCCCTTACAAGCTCATTCTCACCCAACAATAGGTTTGCATACAGAAAATGCACTAATAAAGAAAAACCTTCTTTTATTACTAAAGAACATTACAACCTTGCATTTCCTTCGAATGGGCTTTCATTACATCATCTGCAATTATGACAACCTAGAACAAATTCACCTACAGCTGACTCTCACGAGTCTAGCCCTTTGGCTCTTCTCTCTCATTCTATTTAGCTCTCTCTTCTTACCAACCCTGCTACACTTCCACCATGCTCTCTCCCTTCTCCTTACCCTACCTCCACTTGCTAACCCTACATACTATATATTCTCCTCCAGGTTGGCCTGGGCATTCATCTCTCCACATGTCATAGTATCACAATGTCATTACCTTTTTATTAGTAGCTTCATCAAGTCAGCTAATGGAGATGGATTCCACATCAACGATGTGGAATTCATTTAATCTCATTCTACTAGGTGTCACCATCCATCATCATTGATCGTCGCATGAATCGTATCTCTCATGCTACTAATTCCACCATCACCCTGTTGGTGATACCCCCAATCACCTCCCATCAAAACAAAGAAGTCCCATTGATGAACACTTTGCACATTGACAAAATCATCAGACCATTGGGGAGACTACCATCCATGTCCTGGCAACAAGCAATGTCCAGCTGAGAACATCCACTATCAAGAAATTGGTAGGACAAGCAACGTTGTTCTGTCGATGGGAGATTCTCCCATCGAAGACAATGCAGCCCATCAGTGCATCGTTGGGACCAAAAGAAACATCCGCCAATAGAACATGATGAACCCACTATCAATATGTTGATGGAACTTGAAACAATGTCCCAAAAAATTCTCTATATCTCACCAATGAGTATGTTGACCTACACCGAATGACGAAATTAGTTCCCCCCTCACGTTGATTGCTCTACAAGCCCGAACTCAACCTTTATTGAGTGGAATAACTTAGATCGATGCAAGATTGCTCTTAGACCTTAGATGCTCCTGCATCAAACACCTAGAGTAGGAATAATTTTTTGAATATGAATTCACAAAATGGGGTCGAGTGGTAGTACCACCCTTTCGAACTGCAAGCCATTCTCAGTCAACCCCATTGCTGAAACTGGTACCGTCATTGGCTTCTTCTTTCTCCTCTTCCAACAATTAGCTGGAACAAGCAACCTCCACCTCTGAAAACTTTTCTCTACACTCAACCTCCTTGATGTGGAATCAACTCCACCAACACCTGACCACCTCCTCCAAATGCATCCCTTATTCACCTCTAATCTTGTGGAATTCATCCTACCATAGTCCATCCACCTCCACCAATTTGCATCTACACTTAACTCTACAACACCATGCAAATCCTTTTTTGCACACTATTCATTCTAAACCAACTCATATGCATTCACTACCTTATCCATCTCAACATGAAAATCATTATTCATTACCGCCTTCTTTGGTAATGCTATATCCACTCATTCATTAGTACCCTTGGGTACAACGTTGTACTCTTCTCTCTATATGCCTTCTAAAAGACATTTTCCAGCTACAATCATTTCCTCATTTGCGTTCACACCAACATTAGTTGTGTAATCAAAGGAATCATCCTTTTCTTCCTGTGACAAACTAACAATCACTCCAATTCCCTTATCATATAAGAAGTCATCCAGTGATGCCAAAGGGAGATCACCAATCATTGCAACTTTCTTCTCTTCACCTCCTTCCTTACTCTCAGTTGTGGTAATTTCATCTACCAATTCATTCACTATTGCAACATCCTCATTTACACCAATATTGTCATGCTCAAAATCAGCTTCGATAAAAATTTCAACCTCCTCAGATCTATCCATACCATTCGTATCCTGCAAACTAGAAGCCTCTATGAATTCACAAGATGCAAGTTTTACCTTTCCTTTAACTGCTACCACTTTTGTTTCTTCTTCAAGGACCTCCATCTCTTTCCATTCTTTTGTGGCTGCTACCACCTCTGGATCTTCATCCTTTCTATCCTTAGTGACTTCTTTTGTCACAACATTTTTTTCCCACTATTGAATTCCATTGTCATTGTTGTTGCATTGAACTTCTCTATCTTTGCGATCTCTTCCTTAAGAAGCTCTTGGTCTTCATCAGGTTCTTCATTGAAAAATGGATCCCCATACATCACTGGATACTTTGTTTTAACTACATCATCCTCAACTATTGCAACAAAACTTCCAACTTCTTCATACTCACCCATTCCATTCATATCATTCATAAGAAAATTGGAATCACCTATTAACTGATGAAGGAGAAACTCTCAGGTCTGCCCCTTACAAGCTCATTCTCACCCAACAATAGGTTTGCATACAAAAAATGAACTAATAAAGAAAAACCTTCTTTTATTACTGAATAACATTACAACCTTACATTGCCTTTGAATGGGCTTTCATTACAATCATCTGCAAATATGACAACTTGGAACAAATTCGCCTACAACTGACTCTCATGAATGTAGCCCTCTAGCTCTTCTCTCTCATTTTGGTCTACTCTCTCTTCTTACCAACCCTGCTACACTTCCACCACACTCTCTCCCTTCTCCTTACCCTACCTCCACCTGCTAACCCTACATACTATATTCTCCTCCAGGTTGGCCTAGGCATTCATCTCTCCACATGTCATAGTATCACAATGTCGTTACCTCATTATCAGTAGCTTCAACAAGCTGAAAAATGGAGATGGATTCCACAACAATGATGTGGAATTCATTTAATGTATTTTTTCTAGGTGTCACCATCCACCACCATTGATCGTCGCATGAATCATATCACTCACGCTATTGAGTCCACCATCACCTTGTCAGTGAGACCCCCAATCACCTCCCACCAAAATGAAGAAGTCCCACCGACAAACACTTTGCACACTAATGGAATCATTGGGCCATTGAGGAGACTACCATCCATGTCTTGGTGACAAGCAATGTCCCACCGACGACATCCACTATCAGGAAATTGGTAGCATAGGTGACCACATTCCAACAATGGGAGATTCTCCTGCCGAAGACAATGCAACCCCATTGGTGCATCGTTGGGATCAAAAGAAACGTCTTACTGATAGAACATTATTAACCTACCATCGGTATGTCGATGGGACTTGAAACAAGTTCCCAACAAATTCTCTCTTTTTCAATGAGTATGTTGACCAACACTGAATGACAAAATTAGTTCCTCCCTCACGTTGATTGCTTTGCAAGATGGAACTCAACTTTTATTGAGTGGAATAACTTAGATCAATGCAAGATTTCTCTCAGACCTTGGATGCTCCTACATCAAGTTCCAATGGGTATCTTTGTCACTAACATTTCATATTCACTATACCTTATAACTTATTGTGTATGTTACAACTCCCATATTATTGACAAATGATGATATTTATGTTTTGTTGAAATTAAAACACACTAATTTGCAAACTATATATGAAACCTCAATTCTTCTCCAACCTCATTATCCATCTCTGAGCTAGCAATCATGCCTTAAGATGAACCTACACATACTAGAAAATTATATCTTTAATCTCTACACAAGACATGTGGTCACTTGACCAATAGTTGTGTAACCATAAGTTACATTTTCTATCAGCTTGAGTCTGTGTTGTCATAATTGTAGTAAATCCAAGAACTTCAAATGATACTTGAACTAGAGTTGAATAAGGACCACCAAGGTTCAACTGTGTGATTAAAAAAAAAAAAGTGTCTAACTTATCCAAACACAAAGTTGATTTCCAAGTCATTCCATCTGATTATTGCATATTTGTCAATCTATCTACTATCATTGTGAAATGGGAGAAAATCTAACCACACATAGTTGTATATAGGGAACCATCTTCTAGTCTTGGGTTTCATCATCTAGTGCATTCTTTTCAATGTCAAAACATTTTGCTAATATCAATTCTTTCTTAAAACCTCGACCTCAAAAAGGGCTATTGTGATTAAAATCACAACCAGAACCACGAACGCCAAGGTTGAAATCACGACCAACATGATCAAAGTCCCAACGATTGTGATCATAATCATGTTTATATTGCTCTGGAATCCTTTCATAGTAATCATGCATGTAGCAAATGGAGGTCATAATTACTTAGAAAGAGTGTTTTCCCTTGAACAATAATATAGTTTTCTTTCTGCGAAAAAAATTCTCCCTATTCATACCAAATGGATGAGACTAACCAACTACGATATCAAGATTTCATTGATTAAATGTAGCAGGTTGTAGTATATAAATATGACAAGGAAGGAGAAAGGTTACAAAGATAGATGAAGCAAATCTCTGACAAGCTTCAAATAAAAGGTAAAAATTGCTTGTTCTCTCACTATCCTTCCATAAGCACATGACTCATGAGAGTTGTTTCAATATACTCAACCTTCTTTTTTGCAAGCCAAAGAAAGGCCTTAGTTAACAACAACACTTATATCATTACTAAAAATGTGAACAAAATTTCTTCTTGAGATGAAGTGATTGCAGAGATAATTTTCATAACCTATTTCATTACTGCAGTTGTCATCAGTGATTAGATTGTTCACTACTTTCTTTAACACTTGAAGCTTCTCTTGCTTCTCATTAACTTCACACTCAGACTTGAATGCCTACTGAGAATCTTTTCCTTCTCATTTTAATTTGATGCAACAGAACCACATTGCAATGAATCAACCTTGTTGCCACTATGTTTTTATTGCTCCTTTTGCTATATCACTGTAATTAGCCTTCAAACTTCCCTTTGTTTTCTTTGCATTCAATGAATTTCTTCCTAATGCTCAACTCAGCCTTTTGAAGACTTCCACCTCAAATCTCAAAGAAATCTAATATTTGCAATATTGTGCATAGGCTTTTCCTTTCCATTCCTCTCCAAATCCAGTCCAATATTTTCTAGCAATGAGATTATATTCATAAGCAACAATAGCTGCAACTAGATCCTATTTATATGGAAACTCTCCTTGATAATCAATTAATCTTGAATCTTCTTATGATGAATTTGCAACATTATGTTCATGGTCTCCAAAATATCACATTTTTGTTATAGTAGGAACTACTATATTACAAGTTGTCAGAGTAAAGAAGCATTGGTGTGCAAATTTCCTCTCCTGAAATGATAAACTTTTACATAGCAGCTGAACAAGGTTAACATCTACCTTTTCCTTTCAAGATAGTCATCTAATAATTATCATTGATGATGGATTTGATATGTTGTAGGACTCACCATTGTGTCATTTATTGAATGATTTCCATGAATTTGAAATATTTTCATGCTATTCCTAGTCACTTCTAAATACCTCAGGATAGTGCCCCTAAAGCTAATAAATGGAAGAAAACATTAATACCACATTGCATACCTATGAAACTTAGAAGCTGAGAGTCAAAGAAAATTAAAACTCCACATTTTCCCCTTCAATATGGCATATGAAACAGTCTTGGTCACCATAGTAGCCTGTAGAAGCTCTTGAAACCCTAAACAAAATTGACTTGGTCAAAGAAAAACTTGAACTACTTAATGAAAAGGCTTCCCTCCATTATTCAACGTGCTTTGATTATTTCTAAGGATTTCTTTTGACACTTTAACAAGATAATACATTTTCCCAAATTCAAGGAACTAACATCTTCAAAAGTTTTGCACGTAACCTTTTAGATCTTTTTTGGAAGTTTTCAGCTTTTAGAAACCTCCATTAAATGCCAAGTTACTTTTAAAAGGAAACAATGACTCTAAGGTATTAATATTTTTTCCCTTTGAAGAAATTTTTAAAAGCTTTTCAAACCAAGACCCATTAGACAATCATGAACAATCTGTTAAGGCTGATTATAAGCTAGAGGCAAAAAATATGCTAACACTTTTGTTAACTTCTGAGGGGGGTTTTCTTGCTAAAAATTGAAGGAACAATAGCCTTGCATATCCATTGGGCATAGGAGTTAATGAGTCTAGTTTATGGTCTCATTTTGGGTAGAATTTGTGATCTAGTTGCTGAAGTTATCATGGGATTTGACATTAAGTGTTGATACTTTTATGATATTTTCCTCAAACTATAGACATTGGACTTAATATTATTTTTGTAGACCTTTAATGATAAATGGCATGTTAAATGGACTATCTATATTAATTTTTCATGTGGTTAATGAATGTTCCTTAAGGTGGTTACAGATATGCAATTATTGTGTGTACTAACATTTCCATGCGGATTTAATTTGAGGATGCTAAATTGAGGAAGACACCACCAGCTGGGCATCACCATAACATCCAGCAAGGGAATCGTTCAAAGGTCAAAGGAGGTCAACAACAGGAGATTCCTCATGCAAACTAAACATAACCACCTTATAGTGGACTTTAATGCTATTAAGCAGTTGTGGGTGTTACTGTTGTGTTGAATCTGTGTTTGGACCTGCATGTCTGACTGGATTCCATGCATGCATAATCGTCGCTACTCCACTTTCTCTATTTTGCCTAATGGCATCCTCCTAGTTCGTGGAGTTGACTGCCTTGTTTAGTTGGTTGTATAAATAAAGATCTGATGCCCCTTCCCTAAGGGTTGCATGATTTGATATTGTACTTGCATTCTTGAGTTTTCAATAATACATATATATTACTTTTTTGTACTCATGATTTATATTGAATAAAATAAAGTTCTAATTTTGAGCATCTGAGTTATGATTAGTTTTAGAGGATACTTATCCAAGGGGGCCCACTTGGTGAGTAATATGCCCCTTAGTTTATTATTAGTTTAGTATTAATTTATGTTCAGTGATTAGTTAAAAATTTGGCATCAACTATTCTTGCAGCCACTAGAATTCTATTCTATGACTATTCCTGCAACCAAAGTAGATAGAGTAGTGTCCCATTTGTTTGCTCGTATTTTCATTTCAGTCATGCATTTTAGTTTGGTGTAATTGTTGATTGATGGGTAGAATTTGTGTTATTCCTTCCTAAGCAATTTACTTTTAGCATTGTGTTTTTCCTAGTTGTAGAATGAAAATGGCTACTTAGGGTTCCTAATGCACATATTCTACTGACCCATTTCAAGTTCACGTTCTTGGGTTGAAAAGTTAAATGCACCTCCATGATGATTAAGATAGTTATTCAGGTTAGATGTACAATCTCTGAATCATGGATATAAAGGCCTAGTTTGAATCATTGTAGGAGGCAGACATTTTTGGCATCATTGTTGAGGATGGTGTCAAACTAGGAAGTTCTTTGGAGTCATTGATAGTTTTCTTGTTGTAGTATTTCTGAGATTTGTTCTTAGCATACCCCTCACTTAGGAAGCACTGGCCCCCCTTATTCTTTACCAATTCTTTGTGTGAGTTGGCTGATAGTGAGTTGATACCGCATGCATAGGGGAAGGAGAAGAGATGCTTATGGGAGATTCCTTCCTAACAATCCTGATCCATTCTAGCTAGAAGAGCTTCCAAATCTTCCAAGGAACTATGATGAAGAAGAAGAGCTAAACCCCTTTACTGATGCATTTCCTAATATGGACAGTTCTAAAGCTTTCGTTGAAGACCAAAATCAGTTTGAGAATCCCTTTGTTTGGGAAATCAATCAAGCGGGTATGGGTGATGCAAATAGAAACAGGCCTAACCAACCAATTTTTCCTTTCCCCATTTCCCATCAAAATGAAGTGGAAAACCTCAAAAATATCCCTACTTTAGCCCTTCCTAAGTTTTATGGACTTGTTACAGAAGATCTTGATACCTTCTTGTTTGAGTTTTACATACTCTACATGAGTTATGATTATACCACTGATGCCCATAGGCTTAAACTATTTCCTACCACTTTGAAAGAAGTTGTATTAAGATGGTTCATGAGCCTAGGCAGAGACATTGTGGAAACTTGGGAGGACATGAAGACAAAGTTCCTTGAGAAATACAAGGAATATTACAGGGGCAGTGACATGAGAGGAGATGACATTTTCAAGATGCAACAAAAGGAGGATGAGATCCTGGAAGAGTATATTTCAAGGTTTTTGTTTTTCTTGCAGAAATCTCCACACCATACCCTCAATGAAGAATCATATAAGCTGATTTTCTTAAGAGGAATCAATGAGAGTTGCATCGATGCCTTGGACCTGATAGTAGGAGGAGATATCACCCAAGTTCCTTGGGAAGACATCAAGAAAATATTCCAAAACTACTCTAGAGCAACTTCAAAGAAAGGGATAACTTACCAATCCTCTATGGGTAAGTCATCTACCAGTGGAGTCTCAAGAATGGAGATCACACACATGCTAGAAAATTTCAAGCAAGACATTATAAACAATCTATCTACTCAGCTGGATACATTTCAGGCCAAGAAGAAACAAGAGGAGGTAGAAGCAATGTTGGCAGAGTATTTCCCCCAATGCAGACAGAAGAAGGACTGTAGATGCAAGATGGTAGCTAATATTGAAAGTAAGAAGATTGCTCCTAAGTTCAACCCAATCCAGATTGAAGAAGATCAAGTCTAATATGTTGCACAAAGGAATCCTTGGGCTCCAAGACAAGGTATGCCACCAGATCCACTATCTTATGTTGGGCCATATTTTAATTCATGTTCATCTGGTAACCAATGGTAACCCCCATATCCATCCAGCTATGGAGGATATCCACTGCAGACTTGGAGTAACCTTCCTAATGCTTGGCCCAAACATCAAAGCTCTCCACCCCAGTGGCAGCAACCTCAGGGGAATTGACAACAATATCAAGGGCATTGGCAACCACCTCCAAGAAATTGGTAGCAAACAAATCAATGGAGGGGAGGACAAAAATGGCCAACCTAGACAACCAGTTATATGCAGCCACCTTCTCAACCCCAAGAGCCTACTATAATGCCTCCACCTGCTAATCCAAGCTCAAATAACCTACTCAGCTACCAACTCAACCCACACCCAATCCAAATAACAAACCACAATAGCAGCCTGCATACTCTGTTGATTCAAATAAATTCCCTACATATGTTGTGAGTGTAAGTGACATCCCTTGCATTCAGGAACTAATTTACTAGCCCCTTCCAAGCCCATTAACACTAAGCTTACTATGGAAGAGGAAGAGGAAACTTTGGATGATCTCATTCAGCCAAATGCACCTATAAATCATGAACCAGTCCCAGCCAAGCAGAATGAACAAGAACCACCATTTCCTCAGAGATTGGAAGTTTCCAAGAAGGAAGAAAAGGAGGATACAACTTTTGACATCTTGGATCAGCTGAAGCATATATTGTTCAAATTCCTCTATTTAAGGCCATAAAGGATGTCCCAATATATGGCAAGGCAATCAAGGAAACATGCCTCAAGAAGCCAGGAAAGAAGAAGAAAGACCCAACTACAGTTCATGTGGTAGGATAGTTAGCTAGCATCATGCTTGGAAAAGTGACTATCCCCAAGTACAATGACTCAGGTAGTCCTATGATACCAGTTTTTATAAACAAGATCCAAATTAAGAATGCTCTGATTGATTTAGGGGAAGCAATAAATGTAATGACCAAGGAAATCTTGCAACAACTAATTGTTGCAAGCATGAGATCTACTCCTACTGTCCTACAGCTTGCTGATAGTTCTACTGTTAAGCCTGATGGTATAGTGGAGGATCTTGTGGTAGTTTTAGACTCTTGGGAGTACCCAGCAAACTTCATGATTCTTTCTCCTAAAGCTACACTAGGCGGGTATCCCATTATTCTTGGAAGGCCATGGTTAGCAACTGCATATGCATATATCGAATTTCAGTTAGGTGACATGACCATTTCAGATGGGAAGAGCACTAAAAAAAAATTCTTTATCCTCCCACTCAGCCATCTCATGATGAGGATAATCCCGTATGGCCACATGATGGTGAAGAGGCTGAGGAAGTTAATTTTGTGGTGCAGTTTATGATGTTAGGCAGAAGCTCTTTCATGAAACATCAAGATGAGGATAAAGTATTAGCTAGCATTACTCAAAATAACTATGAAGTGGAAGAAGCATCATCTTCTCATTCTATTGTTCTAGTCAAGACACTTCTGCCTGCTCTTCTTGTAGCCACTATTCCTGCAAACGTTCTTCTTGTAGCTGCTCTTCCTACAACCACTATTCCTATGAACAGACTTCTTGCAGCAACAGGTATGGCCCATACATTTTTTCCATATAAACTAAAGGTACCATGCATTAATGAAGCATCCATGATAGAGTTGACTACACAAGTGCAGGTGTTAGAGGGAAGATATCTAAATGTTAACAACAAACTGAGAGAAGAACAATAATTGTTATTGGAAAAATTATTGAGAACCTACTAGCATGCATTTGTGTGGGATTATCATGATATGAAGGTATTGGACCCTAAACTTTGCACACACAAAATTTATATCAGAGATGATTGCACCCTAGTGAGGTAGCCACAAAGAAGAATTAGCTCTGCACTAAGAGAAATTGCAAAAGGGGAACTACAGAAATTGTTTGATGTAGGATTTATCTACCCCATTTCAGATAGCTAGTGGATGTCTCCATTAGTGATTGTGCCCAAAAAAGGAGGGAAATGGCAAGTTTGTGTTGATTATAGGGAACTTAATACTGCCACCAAGAAGGACCATTTTCCCTTACCCTTCATAGATCAAGTATTGGACACACTTGCAGGAAAGCAATACTTTTTTTTTCTAGATGGTAAGTCTTATATCTTGGTATGCATTGATTATGTAACAAAATGGGTAGAAGTTAAGGCCATGAAGCATGCAAGAGATAACAAAGTTGCATAATTTATTTACAAGGATATTTTCACAAGGTGTGGAGTTCCACAAGAGATAGTGACTCATCAAGGGGCTCAATTCACATCAACCCTTGCTGCAGCACTAGTCAATGAGTACAACATAAGGCATAGAAAGTCTACTCCTTATCACCCCTAGGCTAATGGCCAAGTTGAAGTGACCAATAGAGAAATTGAAGCCATTATGACCAAAACAATAGCTATCCGTAGAAAGGATTGGGAAAATAGATTACCAAAAGTTGTCTGGACCTATAGAACTACCTGGAAAACAATTACAGGCTTCACTCCATTTGAGTTGCTATATGGAAAGACAGCCATGATGCCATCTAATTTGAACATAAAACTCTTAGGACTGTAGTAGATTTGGGGATGGATATTTTTGAGATACAAAAAGAGAGAATCATGCAGCTAAATGCTTTGGATGAGATGAGAAGAGAAGCCATGCATCATACAAAGGTATTGCAGAATCAAAGAATCAAGTGGCATGACAAATTTATCAAAGACAAGAAATTCCTACCAAGAGATTGGGCCAGAGATTGGGCCTTGCTCTATGACTCAAGATATCAGGACAATGCAGGAAAATTTCAAACAATGTGGCTAGGACCATATGAGGTTGTTGAGGTATTTCCTAATGGTGTTTTACAACTCATTACTATTGACCCAGTTAGATTTAAGCTTCTTGTTAATTGTCACCACCTCAGATTGTATCACAGGCCAACTTCCAAGGAGGAGTTCCTGCAACAATTCACTCAGCATGCAACATTCAAGCTTCCTATAGTTGAAGGAAGTGGACCTAGTGTCCCTCCTTCTGGCTAATTAAGGTACATACTTGTCATAATAAAGACTTCCACTTCTGTGGGAGTCCATTTCTTCACCCATCTACCCATCCACCCATCCATTTCCACTTTTCTCTCTCTTCCATCACTTCACTCACTTCATTCCACCTTATCTTCATTAATTGCTCAACTTATTTCTTTAAAAGGTGATTGATACTTTCTCCACAATCTTTGCAGCGAATCCTCCACACATTTAGGTATGTGCAGATTAATTGCTATATCTTAATTGTCTTTAAGTGCATTCATTTAATTGTTGTACGTTAGTATGGACATTCACCATAGCATGCCAATATTCCCTACCCTGTCGAATCATCATTCCACATGTGTGGACGCATGCCCAAATTTAGGTTGGGGGAAAGGAAAAAGATGTGAATATTTTCCCACGTGTCAATCTATGCTGGTCTACGTCAGCAAAATTTAAATTGAGTCGATTTGAAATCTAAGTGAGAGGACCGCTCACATGTGTGAGGTGACACCAAATGTTGCCACCATTTCTCTCCATTGTAGCTTTCCTTTCCATTATTGACCCTATCACATCTCAAGTTGTGTTGCAAACAAAAGGTAAGTTAAAAAAGGAAAAATCCAGTCGACATTGGCATTGGAAAATTAGCAAGTGTTGAAAGAAGGTGAATTTGATTTTCAGATGAAATTGCAAGAAGGAAAACACAAAGTGTTTGTTTGATTGCAGACAATGGGAGGTGGGTTAATTCGGAATGAACCCACGTTGCATGATATATTACTGCAGCATGCACCCTGCCTGGCTGAGTTTAGAAACTGTGGGTGGATAGACTACTTCCTAAAGCTAGATGATTTTGACAAAGGCATTGCACTTGAGTTCGCCTAGACATTGTTTGAAGGTAAGGCCACGGTGAAAGGATTGGAGGTCATAGCAACTGAAGAGAGAATTGCACAAATCACAGGGTTACCTGCTGATGATGAAAATTACCCTACTTCTAGAAATGTCAGATTAGCTAGGGCCAAATTTACAGAGCCAAACAACCCTCCATTGAGCATAGATAAATAGGGTGCAAAGAGAATGTCTCTGCCTAAGCCATGGAAGTAGATAGATGTGTATTTCATAAGATACATCACCTTTGAAGGTCATCAGTCGAATTTGCATTCTTACACTTCAAGCTTTTGAATCATATGCGGCATGAAAGGAGGATGAATATTTCGAACGTTTTATACAACCTTCTCTCAATCATGGTGGTCGAGACCCAAAAAGGAAAGGATAATTTTTTTTCCCACCATTGCCTGATTAAATTTCTAGTTGAGAAGTCTCTGTGTGATGTGTCTAGAATGACATAGGAAGAATTCATAAAAATTGATCAAATTAAAATTGAGCATTTGCAACCTATGGTTTTACCTCAACCTCGTAGGTCTAGCAAGAGATTGAGTACGACTGAAGCCACTCTTGGTGCTTCAACCTCTGGCGCAGGACCGAGTGTAAACCCTCCTGCAGTAGAGGAAACCATAGGAATTAGCTCTTTTGGGATGAAGCACTCAGACAAAGAAGGTTCTTCCCCTGACTCTGGTGATGATGTTCCACTTGAAATTCTAATAAAAACTAGGTCACATAAGAGGGAAGTAGAAACGAGAAAAGGAAAGGCCAAAATGCAGCCAACAGAAAAAGAGGTGTCAAGCTCTAAGAAGTGAAAGGTTGACACTATTCATCCTGCAACCAAAGAAAAACATGAGAGCCCTCCTAGGAAAACAAGACCAGCTAGGCCAGCCTTTGGTATGCCTCCACAGGAAATCCCTAAGTCTAGAGAAGTATCACAAGGGTACATAGAAGCTCCAATGGGGTAGGATAATGTCGAGGAAGAAGATGTATTCAAGGCAGCAGCAAACATAACATTGGTTGATCTTGTCAATATTGAAAAACAAGTCAAAAATCAAGAGTATGAGGAAAATTAGGATTTCCTGTAGCAAGAGATCCTCTAGCAAAAGATAGAATAGGAGCAGGAGTACCTGCAGCCACAACCTGAATTGGGAGAACAATTAGTACCCCTGCATCCAAAATTGACGGGACAGCCTGAATCCTTGCAGTTAGCACTAGTGCCAGAAAAGATGATGGTAGGAATACATAACCCCCCCTGATTTTTCAATGCACCAAGTAGCCATGCATTTATGGAAAGAGATGCAAAGAAGAGAAGAGGAATGGAAGAAGGAAAAATGCAGATTGAAGAAGGAAATTCAAAAGAGAGATGAGGAAATTGAAGATAAAGATGCAGAAATTGCCACCTTGAAGAAGAAGGTGGCTGATATGGCAGCTTTAGTACCATAGATTTTGGAATGTAGGACCCCTCCAAGGGTCTATGCTCTACATTTGAAGGAGAAATATCTCTCTTTTAAACTGGCCAGAATTGTCTCAGGTTTGAACCCTTCTATTGAGACCCCTATTGAATTTTTCAATGCTTATCGAATTACTTCCCCTAAAATGAAGAATTTCTTATGTGAGTTTTATTTGCATAATTATGATGTAACTCAAGACCATGATTGGAATTTGTTGTTGTATGTTGGCGATGTCCAATTAAGGGAATTTATGTTTTGGGTGCAAAATGAGATTAGTTGGGGACAACAATATGGAGCTTATAAGAAATTGGAGTCTAACATCCCCTTGTCCATTAGGGTTGAATCAAGGAATCCAAGGGATATTTTTAGGGAGTGGCATAGAATGCTTCTCAGACCTAGCTATGGTAATAGGATTATGCCTTGGATAGAAGTAGTTTATAGTGAATATAAGGCAAAGGAAAAAGCAAAAGTGGAAACCATGAAGAGATACCTCTCATAAAGATGTAACAGCTTAACTGATGATCTCAAGTAGGTTGAGCCTCATTCCATCCAGAACTATGCAGCAACTCTTAAAAGAATTGACAGATATATTTACATTGGAAGGAAAAAGGGGCAATTCTGGCTTCCCCTAACTTTTTTGCCACCCGTTCTAATGTGGCCTGTACCGAACTTTAGGTTCTACCAATATGATATTGCTATAGAGAAACGGAGATGGAGCAAATTGGACATATTGGGAGGATTCTATTGGGATCATGATTCACGCATAACACACTCTGATGTGGGACATTTGTCGGTTGCAAATTTCTGAGCATTGACAAAGCAAAAGAACAACCCTTCCCTACTAGAGGACTAGCATGATCTTAGGTTGGGGGAGTGATGAGTCTATTTTATGGTCTCATTTTGGGTAGAATTTTTGATCTAGTTGTTGAAGTTATCATGGGCTTTGACATTAAGTGTTGATACTTTTATGATATTTTCCTCAAACTATAGACATTGGGCTTAATCTTATTTTTGCAGGCCTTTAATGATAAATGGCATGTTAAATGGACTGTCTATATTAATTTTGCATGTGGTTAATGAATTTTCCTTAAGGTTGTTACAGATATGCAATTATTGTGCGTACTAACATTTCCATGCAAATTTAATTTGAGGATGCTATATTGAGGAAGACACCGCCAGCTGGGCATGCACCATAACATCCAGCAAGGGAATCGTTCAAAGGTCAAAGGAGGTTGACGGAAGGAGATTCCTCATGCAAATTGAACATAATCGCCTTATAGTGAACTTTAATGTTGTTGAGAAGTTGTGGGTGTTACTATTGTGTTGAATCTACATTTGGACCTGCATGTCTGATTGGATTCCATGCATGCATAACCGCCGCTACTCCACTTTCTCTGTTTTCCCTAAATGGCATCCTCCAAGGTTGTGGAGTTGACTGCCTTGTTTAATTGGAAATATAAATAAATATTTGATGCCCCTTCTCTTAAGGTTGCACGATTTGATATTGTACTTGCATTCTTGAGTTTTCAATAATACATATATATTACTCTTTTGTACTCATGATTTATAGTGAATAAAATAAAGTTCCAAGTTTGAGCATCTGAGTTCTCATTAGTTTTAGAGGATACTTATCCAAGGGTGCCCACTTGGTGAGTAATTTGTTCCTTAGTTTAGTATTAGTTTATTATTACTTTATGTTCAGTGATTAGTTAAAAATCTAGCATTGATTGTTCTTGCAGCCACTAGAATTCCATTCTATGACTATTCCTGTAGCCAAAGTAGACAAAGTAGTGTCCTGTTCGTTTGCTCATATTTTCATTTATGTCATGCATTTTAGTTTTGTGTAATTTTTGATTGATGGTTAGCATTTATGCTATTCCTTCCTAAGCAATTTACTTTCAACATTGTATTTTTCCTAGTTGTAGAATGAAAATGGCTACTTAGGGTTCCTAGTGCACATACTGTGCTAACCCATTTCAAGTTCACGTCCCTGGGTTGACAAGTTAAATGCACCTTCATAATGATTAAGATAGCTATTCAGGTTATATGTCCAATCTCTGAATCATGGTTGTAAAGGCCTAGTTGTTGAATCATTGTAGGAGGCAGACGAGAGTCAAGAGAAACTTGGTACAAACTAAAAAGAGGCTTGATAATAGCTAATAACACCTCTAGAATAGCTAAATAAACATCTAACCAAATTTTCTTCATCACTTGGAGAAAAGAAAAACTAACAATGTCCATCAACACTTATTAACTTTAAGGAAACCTATCATAAGCTACTCTAACCAACAACAAAATTTTCTCAAACAAAACCATTAATTAGTTCCTTGAAATAGCTTCCTTTTCTCATGAGTTTACAATGTTTCACATGTTTGCGAGTAGCCAAAAAGAGGTACAAAAATGAAAAATGTTTAACCAGTTGTTGCAATCTCTTGAAGAAGGAAAACATATCCACTTACCTCTTTATATATGTCATAGATATTGTTGTCCTAAAGTGGATAAGTAAGCTGAATGCATTCTCCTTTGAAGCTGCAATATCATGCTTGGGTGCAAGCATGACTTGTGGTGCTTTATTGGCCTCCATTCTAGCTAAATTTCTAATTGGACATCCTTGTGAAAGGATAAACTTTAAGGAATCATTGTGTCAGTTTTATGATCAGATATGAAAAGCAGATTTTAATTTTGAATTCAAGCAAGTAGACACAACATATACCCTGGGAAAACCCTCCACTTGAGGGAGAAAAACCCAGCAACAATATATCACTTATATATTGAATATGAAACAATAAACTCTTTTACAATGAGGTTGATTATGACACCAAACAACAACACCACAACTTGATGCAAACATAGAATAATATATGACTCCTTCTTCTTGTTAATATCGAACTCTCTTAGTGATAAACTTGGCCTCCTTCAAGACTTTGATTGCACTTGATAAACTCACACTTACATAAACTCAAACTTATGAATGGATGGTCACAAATGAGCAATAGTCATCTCTATTATATACATGAAGGAGAGAGATTGCATCTCTTCAAGGCAAGAAGTTAGCCTCAATGAAAATTTGTTTCTCCATAAAATATGGCGAATGAGAGAAGTCGATTTTTAGTAAAATAAATAAATATTTAATTAACAACAATTAAATATTAAATGTTTACAAGTGAAGCACCCCTTCACATCCAAATCGGTCTCAATAAATTGAATACTCAAAAGGCTATATGATATTTATTGTTTCAAGTCGTGGTTGGAAGTGATGCCTGACGCTGCAACATCAACACTCCCTCTCAGCTAGGAAGAAAGTCTTCCAGCTAACCAATGTCATGGAGTCTCTCAACATGACATCCACAGTGGCTACACCCATATGTGGAAAGAGCTCATCATGGAGTCACTCAATGTGATATTTTCCATCATGGCTACTCCCATGTATGGAAGGAACAAGTGCACAAGTGCTCATCACAGAGTCACTCAACGTGATGTTGTCATCTCATCAAGACGTTCACTATGGCTACTCCTAGAGGGTGAATAAACACAAGTATAAGAAAAACATCACAAACTCTCTCACGTGATGTTGTCATGGAGTCACTCAACATGACATCCACCATGGCTACTCCTAGAGGGTGGAAACAAGGGATTTCACCTCAAATTTCTCTCACAAAGAAAGTTGCATTAAACAAGGGCTTACACCTCAAATTTCTCTCACAGAGAAAAAATGTATTAAAGTAAATCATAGAAGATCACTGAAGCTGAGTCTCCCTCTCAGCTAGGGCTTCATTCTCCACAATTCCAAGCTTGTCTTGAAAGTACACAAACTTTACTCTGGAGAGAGGCTTGGTGAGAATGTCATTCGTCTACTCATCAGTGCTAATATACTTCAACTGGATAGCTTTCCTCAATACCATATCTCTAATATAGTGGTATTTGATCTCAACATGTTTGGTTTTTTCATGAAACACTGGATTGATAGAAAGTTTCACATAGCTTTGATTATCACAATGAATGACAATTGGCTCCAATGATTGACTAAACAATCCTGCAAGGAGCTTCCAAAGCCACACTACTTCTTAAGCTTCCACACAAGCTACGATGTACTCGGCCTCTGCAGTTCTCAATGCCACCGAAGACTACTTCCTACTACACTAGGAGATCATCGTAGACCCCAAACTAAAACAACATCTAGAGGTGCTCTTCCGATCAGCAATACAGCCTGCCCAATTAGAATCAAAATAACCATGGAGCTTCAAGTCCACACCAGAAGAATATCTCAAGCCATACCCAACTGTGCCACACAAGTATCTCAGGATATGTTTCACTAAAACTAGATGTATTTTCCTTGGTTCACACATGAACTGACTAAGTGCACTTACTGCATAGCAAATATCTAGTCTAGTATTGACTAGATACATCAACGATCCAATCAACTACTTGTACAAAGTAAGATCCACTAGATTTGAACTAGCTGCAGCCTACTTAAGCTTTTGAAAAATTGGTTTCCATAGGTGTAGACATGGATTTGCAATCCATCATACCAAATATCTTCAAGATGTCTATTGTATACTTCCTTTGACTCAAAATGATCTCATTAGGCCTCTGCCATACTTCTAACCCAAGGAAGTAATGCATGTACTTGAGATCTTTCATTTCAAATTTAGAAGCCAACTCCTTCTTGCATTTGATAATGAGGTGTTCTTCTCCAGTAAAAAATAGATCATCAACATAGAGAAACAAGATCAAGGCCTCGCCATTAATTACCTTGAAATATAGGTTTGAATCAGCATCATTCTTGGAGAAGCCCAAGCTCAACAGGTATCAATCAATCCTCTCATACCAAGTGTGAGGATCCTGCTTAAGGCCATACAAAGCCTTCTTCAATCTACAAACATGAGACTCCTTCCCATGAACCTCAAATCCATCAGGTTTCTCAATGTATACCTCTTCTTCAATTACACCATTTAGAAATGTTGTCTTCACGTCCATCTAGTGTAACTTTCATCCTTTAGCTATTGTAATAGCAATGATAGTCCTGATGGAGGTATAACGAGCAATTGGAGAAAATGTTTCCTCATAGTATATTCCCTCTTTCTGAGAGAACCCCCTAGCCACAAATCTAGCCTTGTACTTCTTAATGCTTCCATCAGCCGCATGCTTGATCTTGAATAGCCACTTAGAAGATACAACAAATTTTCCTTCTGGTCTAGGTACTATATCCCAAAATAGTTCTTGAGAATAGATTGATACTCTTCAACCATAACATCTCTCCATACTTGCTGACTTGAAGCTTCCTCAACACTAGAAGGCTCAGATTCAATCATTTGAATCATCAATGCAACATAGCTTGAAAACTTGTGAGGTCTTTTGCTCTCTCTAAAGGTTCCTCTAGAGGCTACAAACTTTTTTTTCCTCCTGCATTGTTTATCTTGCCCATAGAGGTCTCTTTCGACCAATAAAAATGTTTGTAGGCCCATCAATAGGTTCCAAAGGCTCAACTAGATCATCTTCTTTAGGATCAGTAGCATCCCTCTGAATCTCAGAAGTATGGTCAACTTCCATGTCCTAAGGAGACTCTTGGTCCCCATTGTCTATCTCCATATGAGTGCCCTTAGATCTCTTAAATGCAACATCTTCTTCAAATATAACATCCCTGCTAATCTCTATCAGTTTCTGATCTAGAATGTAAATTATGTAGGCTTTTGAAGACTCACTGTAGCCCACAAATGTTCCCTCCTCTCCAGATGGTTCTAACTTAGTCCTTCTATCTTTAGGTACATGAACATACATAGGACAACCAAAGATTCTCAAATGACTTACTTCCAGTTTGACACCTGTGAAAGCTTCTTCAGGAGTCATGTTCTCCAAAATACAATGAGGGCTTTGATTTTGAACATACAAAACTATCCTAGATGCCTCGGCCCAAAGGAAGGTTTGCAGATCTTGATCATGAATCATGGCTTCAGTTGCTTCTACAATAGATTTGTTCTTCCTTTCTGCTACACCATTTTTTTGTGGATTGTAGGGAACACAAAACTCCCTCTTAATTCTTGCCTCAGCACAAAAGTTACAAAAGCTTCTAGAGATGTATTCCCCTTCATTGTCAAATCTCAAAACTTTGATCTTCTTCCCGGAAAAGTTCTCTACCTGAGCTTTAAATTCCTTGAATCTCTCAAGTACTTCCTCAGATTCTTTAGTCTTTAAGAAATAAATCTAAGTTTTTCTAGAGTAGTCATTAATGAAAATTACATAATACAAGAAACCACTCAAAGAAGCAACAGACATTGGACCACACAAATCATAATGAACAAGATCTAGAATGCATTTAGATCTACTTTCACTACTATGAAAAGGTCCTTTAGTATTCTTACCCAAAGCACATCCTCGGCAAGTATCTTCATGCGCTTGGCTGAGTTTAGGAAGGCCTGTGACCATCTTCTCCATGGTTGTAAGTGCTCTAAAATGAAGGTGAGCAAGTCTTATATGCCAAAGCTCACATGAACTTGATGAATCATGCAACAAAGCCTGAAATGAATGAGTGAAAAGTCTGTAGAGACTCTCATTCCAAACTCCAATCACTCGAGCAGTCTTGGTGCTTGAGTTCTTTGGTCATGCAAGAACTTTACCTTCAAAGAATGCAACTTGATATCCCTTATCCTCCAAAGCTGAAATAGAGACAAGGTTCCGCTCGATGCCTGGTACAAATAGCACATCACATAGCTACAAAGAGATGTCAGAATCTAAGTGAAGAGAGGAGGTCCCAACATCTTTCATAGAATAACATGCATCATCTCCAATTATGACTTGAACACTTGTGTCTCTCTCCACCAAATCTGAAAGATATTCTCTAAATCTAGTAATGTGACAAGAGGCACCACTATCAATCAACCATGTGTTGCTATTCATTGGAACATTTCTTGATAAGGCGAAATAGAAAAGAAATCCACTTGACTCCTTCTGAGGAGAGATCTCGTCCACATCCACAACTGAAGCATGTTGTTTAGGTCTGGTTGGACAATCTTTTGCATAGTGACCAAACTTGTCACATTTGAAGCATTATATGTGAGAGAGGTCCTTATTCTTCTTAGACGCAAGGGCACCATTTGATCTTTTATCTCTATTCCTCTTGAACTTTCCTTTCTTCCCTTCTCTTCCTTTCTTCTTCAAAGATTGAGCGACAAGTACATGAATGTATTCATTTGTGGAACTTTTCCCATTGCCTCTCGCAACCAATCTTGATTCTCCTTGGATGTAATCTACCCTCAAGCGATCAAACTTAGGTAGTTTTGATCTCCCACTGACACCTTGGATAAATGGCTCCCAAGATTGAGGAAGACCATTAAGTGCCAACATAGCCAAATCCTTATCATCAACCATATGCCCAATGGTAGAGATTTTATCTCTCAACTCGGTGATCTTCATGAAGAAGGAGATGACAAAATCTCCTTTTTCCATCTTGACATGGTGAAGTTGTTGCCTTAATGCAAGAGCTCTACTTGTATTGTTGATCTCATACATTTCCTCCAAGGTCTTGAACATTTTCCTTGTTGTGTTCAACTTGGAGATAACCGGCACAAGGTGGTCCTTCACGGAGTCTACCAAAATATTCTTCACCTTAGTGCAATTCTTCTTCCATTGGTACTTCTCATTCTCATTGGAAAGTTCTGGAATTTTGCCCTCCACAAACTCAGCAATCTCATTTTCTTCCAATGCAAGAATTAGTCTAACTTCCAAGATGTGAAATTGGAAGCACCTTCAAACCTATCTTCAATCTTGAGACCGTTCACCATTTTTGAAGATAAGATAGACACAAATAGATGAGAACTTGACTGGAAGAACTTCACTGCTTATAGAAATTTGATCGCGATCTTCTTAAATCTGCTCTGATACCATGTTAGTTTTATGATCAGATATGAAAAGCAGATTTTAATTTTAAATTCAAGCAAGTAGACACAACATATACCCTAGGAAAACCCTCCACTTGAGGGAGAAAAACCCAGCAACAATATGTCACTTATATATTGAATATGAAACAATAAACTCTTTTACAATGAGGCCGATTATGAGGCCAAACAACAACACCACAACTTGATGCAAACACGGAATAATATATGACTCCTTGTTGTTGTTAATATCAAACTCTCTTAGTGATAAACTCGGCCTCCTTCAAGACTTTGATCTGCACTTTATAAACTCCCACTTGCATAAACTCGAACTTATGAATGGATGATCACAAATGAGCAATAGCAATCTCTATTATATACATGAAGGAGAGAGAGATCATGTATCTTCAAGGAAAGAAGTCAGCCTCAATGAAATGTTGTGTCTCCATAAAAGGTGGCGAATGAGAGAAGTCGACTTTTAGTAAAATAAATAAATATTTAATTAACAACAATTAAATATTAAATGTTTCCAAGTGAATCGCCCCTTCACATCCAAATCGGTCTCAATAAATTGAATAGCCGAAAGGCTATATGAGATTTATTGTTTCAAGTCGTGGCTGGAAGTGATGCCCGATGCAGCAACATCAACACGTTGTTGGTTTCTTTCTTATGGGTTGCTTCCTCATCATTTTGCTAACTTGTGAAAACTAGTTCTTATGATTGGTTTGGAAAAAAATAGAGATTTTTGCCTTATGCTTTTGTTGTTCATGCTTTTCCTCTTCCATTAGTGTTGTCTTGGCATCTAATTTTTCATAAAATGTCTCTAAATCAACCCAAAATAAGTCTTCTTCAACATATTCCTTACATTTTTGTATAAAAGGATCGATTTTGACTTTGTATTCAGTTTGGCCAGCAACCTTGTGTATATCAACTTCTCTATTTTGTAAAATAAAGTTGATTTCATGTTCCTCTTCATAAACCAACATATTTTCATGCTCATTATCATCCTCTATCTACCCCAAAACTTGTGATGAGATTGAAATTTGTATACTCCCTTCATATTCATCAAGAAAACAAGGAAGTTCATCAAATGAGAAACTCAAATTTTCATTTTCATCACCTATTTCAAGCTTTGTACCTTGCTATCCTAGCTGACCATGCTCTTCATTTCCTTGCAACAAGTCTGTTTTTTCCTCTTCTACCTCATGTGCAAATATATCAACAACAAATGACATCTCTTGTTCTTCCCCAAAAACATCTTTTTCTTGTTCACTAAACCAGCTATCTTGGTAAACAATGGGCCCATCTTTGCAAAGACAAATGGTGATAGGACAAGAAGGCTGATCATAGGAATCTTGGTAAATTTGATGGGGAAGTATAAGTTTTGGAGAAGGTTGTTCTTGAGGGATACGGGGCTCTTGCAAAGGATGTAGGTACCTAAAACTTGGAATCTCAAACATACAAGATTGACTTGAAGACTTAAAAGGCATACCTTGCTTGGAACTAGGGATTTCATACTTGGGAATTTTTTCCTTCATAGGTTGATTTGGAGTGCAAGTAGCTAACTAATCTTCCAACCTTTGCACTTGAGCAAGCAAAATATTCATCTGCTCTTATTTGGCAGAAATCTCTTTTGTAAGTGACTCCTCATATAGTGTCCTCTATATATCCATATCCTGCTGATAAGGATAAGTTTGGTAAACCAACTTGTCCTGTTGCAAATCAAACTCTTTTTTTCTCTTGCTATCATCCAACCGCTTACTGAAGTCTATTAATATGCTTTTGATGTCACCATTCCTCATATTGGTAGTATTTTGGGGCTAGCTAGTAAAGCAACCATGTTGGTTTGGCATAGAAATAACTTCTTGTGATTGATTTTGAACATATGTAGGCTACCATGAGGCTTGAGAAAGGGTGGGTGGGTGAAAAACATGATGAGTATGTTGATAACCTACTATTAAAGGGTCATTTGAGACAAAACTAGTAGTATGTTTTGTTTGGTATGGCTAGTAGGAATGTATATTAACATCATTTTCATGGAATGGATGATGGTAAAACTTATCTTCATGAAATGAAGACATTATGCAGCATCAAACAAGTTGAAAAATAATAAAAATGTTCTAAAAATCATAATTATGAAGATTGATTCTTGTAAAAACTTGAAGTACATATTAGCACTAGTCCTCTTGAAACTAGTAGAATAGACTTGTAGTCGTCAAGTGTGTGAGAATTTTGTGCCTCCAAAGGTAGAAATTGCTAACATACACACCAAAATTAGGAATGAAAAGGACAAGTTTTGAATTGTAATAGTTCAAACAGTCCCACTAGGCATGCCAAAAACTATTGTCACGAAAGTGTGCACCCTTTGTTGAGATGATTAAATCACTCAGTCACCTCATGAAACATGGGATTATCTCCCTAAGTGTGGGATTAGATTATGGAGATCGACCTCTAGAGAGGGTTGGATCCCTTGGAACTTCACCTAATCTAAGTAAACTAATGATGCTAGCTATAAGAAAATAGAGAAGAATAACATGAAAATGAATCCTAAACTAAAAGGTGATGCACCAAATGGTTTTGAGACCTACAGAACTAATTTTTCACACACAATTGATCAACAAAAAATCTGGTTCATACGTAACTCAGAGGTTTAATATGCCCATGCATCAATATTTCATAGGAAGGTTATGATGTTCACAATCCTAGAAGGAAAATCTACTATCTCTTCACAACTTTGAACTATTTGCATCATTTACACAACCTACCAACTACAATAATGCATATATCTTCTGCCTAAAGGTGTTGATAATGAGATAAACATCAAAGGAATTAACATAACTCACAGAAATACTCATCAATCATTTGATTAAACATAATAAAACAACTTTTAAGAAGGCCAAAAATGCTCAATTTTATAGATAAAAAGGTGTTTACAAGTAGATGTACATGCCTACAAAATGAATTACAAAGTTGTCTCAGCTTGAAAGAACTTGAGAAACTATATTTAGTACTTGCTGAGAGATAAAAGAACCGACTTAAAACTGCCCTTAGGCTTGTCTTATATGCTATTCAGCAGTTGCAAGAGAATAGGAACATGTTCTTGAGAAAGAAGACAAGTGTTTGCTTGACTTGGGCTGAATCAAACTCATTTGGGCGTCCAAAATTGAAAATCCTAGTTTGCAGCCCCTAAAAGGGCTCCAAAAAGGTGTTTGAATGTTGAAAAAGTCCTCCCTTGACCCTGTCCACCATTAAAGCTCCTAAAACAACTCCTAGATGCTTGAGAAAGCTTCAAATTTGGTCAAAACTACCTCCTACATTCCCTCCATTAGTTGCACAACTCAACAAACCTCCTAGATGATTGCAACTTCTCATAACCCATTAAAATTTCCTCTTGCATGATGATAGGGCATGTGGGAAAAGGTTTGAAGGTAACTAAATGCTAGTTGTCTCATGTCCTAAACTTGTTTTGTCTTGATCTCTATCACTATTCTTTATTGACCCTACCACTGTTATACTAAAATTTGCATCCTACATTGTGATCTTTCCCCTAGTCTTCATAAGGACTCCTTGACAAATCATTTGATTATTATTCATGTTCTTCAACTACCTAGGCTTCATCCTTATATATCGTGTTGATGAACAAACATTGCTATTTCCAATTGAAGGACTACCACTACTCATTTATGTCCCATGCACTTTTCCTTCTAAGTTTGAAACTACATGGAACTCATGTTGCTCTTTATGATTTCTCTGTATAGCTTTTTTGTAATGACAAATCATTATACTTTCCCCTTTGATGTCTGCCTTAAAATCCTTCACATCCATTAGAACTCTATCATCTCATGAATATAGGCATAGTACACTATCAAGAAGGTTCTTTCCTCAATAACTGACACTTCGTTAGCATCATTTACTATACTTGAAGTCTTTTCACTATGTGTTTTGTGCTAGCTTTCAACATCATTTCATTTGAGACTACAGTTTTTACTGGTCTCCTCATCACTTATAAACTTCCCATTTCTCACTGCAGTAGTACTTGCAACCTTAGAAAATGCATAAGTATCAAGCAAAACACCTCTTATGTTATGACATGCATCAACCTATACACAACACATGATCATTGATTGAGTACCAAAATTGGTGCATATGCAACCCTCTTCACTCTCTTTGGTTGTCCCATACACTATCATCAAGTTACTTCTAGAACCTTTCCATTGTTCTTAAATCTATGTCATGCTTTGATACTCTTGCCTCCTTATGTATTCTATGACTGTCCCTGGAGCTCATGTTTGGTAGAGATGTTTGATACACTGTCCTTGTTCATATGAGGTTCATTGCCATATCAATGGCCTCTATTATCTTGGAAGTTTGTCCATTGCCATAGGTATTCCTCTATATCTCCATAATTGTCCTCTCCTTTGATCATTCAAATCATTTACCTATGCCTAGGACAAGGGTTGTTATGGAATGTGATGACCAACATTGGATGAAGTGATTGCTCGTAGGACTACCCCTTTAGGAATTTTACTGTTACTATTGGTGTATACACCTAAAAATGGTCTAGATAATCTAATTAATTAAATACAATTTATTTGATTAATTAACCCTTATATTTTCATCTACTATTAAATAAATAAAAATATTTATTTATATAGTTCACATTATCTAATTCTTCTATAATTATCTATTTATTCTATCTTAATCACATCATTCTATTTTAATTAAATAAATGAGTTTCATACTTTGTTTTTATTTAATTACCACATTTCTTTCATATTTATTTAATAAATATATTTCTATAGTTTGTTTTATTAAATTAAATATCCTCTCTTGCAAATTGAATAAATCCAAATATTCAAATAAAAGCATATTTCTATAGCTATTTCCTCTTTTCACTCATCATATCCACCAACAAAATTAGATATTTTATATCTAATTAATTCAACTTGACCTTCACGAACAAATTTGGAGACAAATATAAGACAAATTATAGACAAACTTCTTCATCTTCTTCCATTGATCATTCCTATCCTCTGCATGAATGTTTTTGTGGGGAGGAACAATCTCCATAATCTTCTCAAGCTTCTTCATCTTTCACCATTGATTCTTTCAAATCAAATCCAGACCCTTACCTGCTGCCACATCACAAATATGTTGTTGGGAATCTATAAATACAGCTTCTTTCCATAGGAAAAAGATCCCAACTTTGTGCAATCTTACTCTGCAGAAATAGCATTAGAGCAATCAAGCAATTGAGCAATAGCAATAGTAAATCATTTTAGAATAGCAATAATAATCATGGCTATTCATTTAGCTGCATCTTAGCTTACAGTAGTTTCTTTTATCATTCTCATGTCATTCTCAGCTACAGTATCATCACCATATCATTTAGCAATCATATCATATAGGATTAGATTCTTGCATTTTACAATGTCTCATTCTCTAGATTGTCATTTTAACAGTCACAGTGCTTACACAATCTAAGAGCCACCATGATTTAATAAATATTTTGAGATAGAGAGCAATGAGATGCTTTTAAGAGATTTCCTACTTTAATTAGATTAATTGTTGTTTAAATCTCTTGATATAATGTCTTATTAGGTGTGTTTGTTATTTCATTACACATATTTTACACACACAATTGTTACTATGTCCTTTATTTCTATTATGATCATTGTCTCATCTACCTTTGAACTATCATATGAAGTTCCCTTCTTCCAATGACTATTAGGAATCCCTAAATCTCTTCTTTGCCACCATTGTTAACCATCATGCATATCACATTGTCCTACTTGGACTATGCTCCTAATACTACTACCTTGTTCTAGTTCACTGTCACTTATTATAATGTAGCAATCATGCTTTGTTGGGTTAAGTCCAATGTGATAGAGATGATCCACTGGCTCAAAAACCAACCAATCCACCTATGCAAGACCTCCCCAACAATAGTCCATCACTCAATATTGAGTAACTAATGTTTGGTATTACAAGATCATCAAAATAGTACACATCTAAACTTTGGTTGTTGTGTTGATCTCATCTTGAGAGAAATACTATATATCTATGACTGAAAACTCTTCCAAACTTCCAAATTCATTTCAAACTCGTTCACTACAATAGCCATCATTGTCACCACCCTTGCTTACTTATGACTTATGTCTACTCATTGTACCTTTATTTCCTTTTGAACCATCTGTCTGGACTGTATCACTTACCATAAGGAGTTGTTCATTTTTTCCTTTATACTTCATGGTACTATTACTTCATCTTAGTGTCCTATTTATTTCATATTTGTGAGTCTTTTGAATAGCAACACAATATGGAGATTTATATAACCCCTATCAAGGTACATTCCCTCCACCACTTTAATCTTGTTCTAATACAACTCAACTTCCTCGACATAATCTCCTATAATCTTTAATGAAAGTAGCCTTGCAGAACCTAATTTGACATGCTTATGGCTCATAGTAGCCTATACTTCTCCAATGACACCATCATTCTGAAAAGGAAAATATTTGAAGGATATAAATTTATAGACAGCATCTTATGTTCTTTGATACTAGAGTTGTCTTTTTGCTTCTCTTGCACATTTTCCTTTTTCATTTGTGTAAATTATGTGCCTAATATGGTACCCCAATAGCATACCAGGTTTGGGAAGATTGAGGTTTATGAGCATTTTATTTTTGCAAACAAATCCCAGATCTTATCATTGTTCTAGACTTGTATAAATATATGCAAAATCTAGCCAGGCTTCCAACTTTAGGTCTCTACCACAGTCCATTTGATTGTATCTAATCATTTTTATGCATATTTTCCATACACCATTGACCATTATGTATTATGATTATTATCCTTATTATTTTGCATACAAATCTTCATAAAAATGCAAATATCTCCACATAAAACTTCTTCCAATGGGTATCTTTGTCACTAACCTTTCATATTCACTGTACCTTATAATTTATTATGTATGTTACAACTCGCATATTATTGATAGATGATGATATTTGTGTTTTTTTGAAATTAAAACACAACAATTTTCAAATTGTATATGAAACCTCAATCCGTGTCCAACCTCATTACCCATATCTGAGCTAGAAATCATGCCTTAAGATGAAGCTGCACATACTGAACAGTGATATATTTAATCTCTGCACAAGACATACAGTCACTAGACCCAATATTTGTATAACCATAAGTTACATTTGCTATCAACTTGAGTCTGTGTTGTCATAATTATAATAACTCTAGGAACTTCCAATGATACTTGAACTAGAGTTGAATAAGGACCACCAAGGTTCAAATCTATGAATAAAAAAAATAAGTTTCCAACTTATCTAAACCCAAAGTTGATTTCCAAGTCATTCCATCTGATTATTACATCTCTGTCAATTTGTCTACTATCAATTTCATTGCTGCCAATGACTCCATTCTAATCTTCATAGAATATGAATGAAAACCCTATCCCTCTTAGAAATAAACCTTTGAAAGGAAATATAATGTTGAAAGAATTTGGTTTAAACATCTCACTGTGAAATGGGAGAAAAAATGAGCACACATAGCTTCATATAGGGAACCATCTTCTAGTCTTGTGTTTCATCATATGGTGCATTCTTTTCAATGTCAAAACATTTTTCTAATATCACTTCTTTGTTAAAACCTTGACCTCAAAAAGGGATATTGTGATTAAAATCACAACCAAAATCATGACCAACATGATCAAAGTCTTGACCATTGTGATCATAATCATGTATATATTGCTCTGGACTCCCTCCACAATAATCATGCATGTAGCAAATGAAGGTCATAATTACTTAGAAAGAGTGTTGTCCCTTGAACAATAACACATTAATCTTTCTATAAATGATATTCTCCTTGTTTCATGCCAGATGGATGAGAGTAACCTATTATGCTATCTAGAAGTCCCTAATCAAATGTAGCATGTTGTGGTATATAAATATGACGAGGAAGAAGAAAAGTTACAAAGATAGCTAAAGAAAATTTCTGACAAGCTCCAAATAAAAGGTAAACACTACTTGTTCTCTCATTGTCCTTCTGTAAGCACATCACTCACTAGAGTTGTTTCAATAAACTCAACCTTCTTTTGTGCAAGCCAAAGAAAGGCCTTAGTTAACAACAACATTGACATCATTACTATAAATGTGACTGCAAATTCTTCTTGAGATGTAGTGATTGCGGAGAGAATTTTTGTAACCTATTTCATGACTGTAGTTGTGATCAATGATTAGATTGTTCAGTACTTTCTTTAACACTCAATTTTTCTCTTGCTTCTCATGAACTTCACACTTTAACTTGAATTCCTACTAAGAATATTTTCCTTCTCATTTTTATTTGATGCAGTAAAACCACATTGCAATTAATCAACCTTGCTATCACTATGTTTTTCATTCATGCTCCTTTTTCTATGTCACTATGATTAGCCTTCAAACTGCCCTTTGTTTGCTTTGTGTTCGATAAATTGCCTCTTGATGCTCAACTTAGCTTTTTTAGGACTGTCACCTCAAATCTCAAAGAAATCTAATATTTGCAAGATTGTGCATAATATTTTCTTTTTAATTCCTCTCTAGATCCACTCCAATCTTTTCTATCCATGAGAGTATATTCATAAGCAGTAGTTGATGCAACTAGAGCCTATTCATCTGGAGACTCTCCTTGATAATCAATTAATCTTGAATCTTCATATGAAAATAGGAAAGGAAAGGTCCTTTTATAGTCCATGATACCAAGCGATCTATTTTTGGGTCTACATATGGCTTACAGTATGAGGGAGGCACCTAACTCATTCTCCACAATACGAGGTGTACATACCTTACCCCTGTAGGATTTGAACTTGTGACCTCTCTTTCAAGAGTACAAGTTCTCCACCATTAAGCCAACTCAGGTTTTCATCATTATGTTCATGGTCTCCAAAATATGACATTTATGTTAAAGTAGGAACTACTATATTAAAAGTTGTCATAGTAAAGAAGCATTGGTGTGCAACTTTCCTCTCATGAAAAGATAAAATTTTACCCAATAATGAGCAAGGTTAACATCCACCTTCTCCTTTCAAGACAGTCATTTAATGATTATCATTGATGAGGGATTTCATATGTTGTAGGACTCGCCATTGTATAACTTATTGAATAATTTCCACGACTTTGAAACATTTTCATGTTATTCCTAGTCACTTCTAACTGCCTCGAGATAGTGCCCCTAAAGCTAATAAATGGAACAAAACATTAATCCCACATTGCATACGTATGAAACTTAGAATTTGTGTGTCAACAAAAATTAAAACTCCATGTTTTCCCCTTCAATATGGCATTTGAAATAGTCTTGGCTGCCATAGTAGCATGTAGAAGCTCTTGAAACCCTAAACAAAATCAACTTGCTCAAAGCAAAACTTGAACTACTTAATGAAAAGGCTGCCCTCCATTATTCAATGTGCTTTTGACGCTTTCTAAGGATTTCTTCTGACACTTTGACAAGATAATACCTTTTGAAAAATTCAAGGAACTAACAAACTAAGACTCCTTCAAAAGTTTTGCATATAACCTTTTAGATCTTTTTTGGAAATTTTCAGCTTTTAGAAACCCCCATTAAATTCCAAGTTACTTTTAAAAGGAAACAATGACTCTAAGGTATTAATATTTTTTTCCTTTGAAGAAAATTTCAAAACCTTTTCAAACCAAGACCCATTAGACAATCATGAGCAATCTGTTAAGGCTAATTTTAAGGCAGAGGGAAAAAATATGCTAACACTGCCATAAATTCAAGTATTCACATGGCATTTTTGCCATTTAATATGGTTGTCACCTATACATTAACTTTAATATATATATATATAGTATAATATATATAAATTATTATATAATATATATATTAATATATATGACATTTAATTTAAATATAATAATAATATATTAATATTGTAGTGTAGAAAAATGTATCCCTTCTATATTTTCACACTTGTTTGGGCCCTCCTAGTTAATTTGGACTTAATTGTGCCTTATTTTAGTGTTGTAAAGTGTACCCCTTTACACTTTTACACTTATTTAGGGTTCCTTTAATTAATTGAGTTTAATTTTCCTTAATTGGCCCCTTAATTCATTTTCCAAGCCTATTTTATTACATTTTTCAAAGAGGAAACCCAACATTAATTAATACCTAAACATGACACGTCTCATTGAGCAATGTGTCCTAGGTTTAGGGAAATAGAACCCATTCGCCCATGGGTGAATGGGTCCTCCCTTAAACTTAGGACTTAAATTTAAATTATGTTTTTGGTGGAATTTTAACATATTCAAATCTATATTTAGATGTTGGTGAATTTTGGGAAATTGAGGTTACATATCTATAAATATAAGGTTACTTCACTATGTTTCACCTAGCAATTTTGAAGTGATAATTCTTATAGAAAAGTTGATGATCAAGTGCAATTCAAGGCATTCAAGAATAGATTTAGTGAAGATTTATTATAGCAATCAAGATCCAATTGCCACATCAAGGTCTTCTTGCATCATGCATGTTATTGGAGCTAATATGATGATGTAGGTTTCATGATCCATTCAAGCATTCAAAAAATTATTTCAAGTCAAGATTCAAGGTTCAAGATCCACATCCATTCAAGTCATTTCATGCAAGTTACAGATTTACATTCCAAGGTTTATGCAAGGGTTTGTTGAGTGGTAACATAGATTTGTTTATTCTTCATTCCCTTTTTCATGTTTCGTTTCATTACCAAAATGGGGTTTGACCAAGGAAAACCCCTATTCACCAAAAATAAAACATTTTCCCCTCTTGATTTGTGATTACAGATTTAGGTGGAAGAAATCTTGAAGATCTCTTGAAGAGCAAGATTGAAGTTGTCAAAGTTGCAAAAGTTGTCATAACAGTTGTCATCTCACGGAAACTCACTTGCAAAATTTATTTCTGACTTTTTGAACCTAAAACATGGACAAATTGGAATATTTAGATCTGTAGCAGAGGCTCCCAAAATTTGCAAACAAACCCTAACTTAGGACCCATTCACCCTTCCTAGATTAGCTTTAGAAACTGACTTTTGGTGAAAGGTACATTCAAATCTACCTCTCTCTGATATGCATTTTATTTCTAGTTCTATCAGTATTGAGTTTACTCTTGCCATTCCAAGTGTTAGACTGTAATTTGGTGTTGATTTACTATTTTTAGTTTTTCTCCCCAAAGTGTTGTTTGACTAGGATCCTCGTCGTGACACAAAAAGGAAATCTATAGATTCACACTTTGACTTGATTTACCTAAGGGTTGATATTCATTTTATTGTGTGGATCTCATTTCCTAATGAATTGAGGAAGAATAGGTCTATCATACCCCACATTGATTCCCTAACCTAAATATCTTCCTTTTCAAATATATTTATATATATAATGTATATCGTATTCTAATGCTCGAATATATTATGTAGATTTATGTATGAGTATAGGTAGATATTATTATCTATGTATATTCATACCTACACACACACACACATATATATATTCAATATATAGGTATTCATATATATATATAGATATACACAATATATAACACATGCTATTCACAAGTGTTTTAACACTTAACTCAAATTGATTAAATGGTCAAGAAGGATCAAGGACAACCAAACCTATATTTTCCTATTAACCAATAGCCTATCAACTTAGGTTTAGCATTTACTGATACAAATCTGATACTGACTCAACAAGGTTCCTCTAACCTATGCAAGTGACTGTGTGTATCTACTCAGATAGATATACCAATGGTTCTGAAACAACGAAAAATGGGAGATGATGCTTTTGTATGGTTTAGAACATAGAGCAAAACTCACTTTCCAATTATTTCATTGAAGGATAACCCTGGAGATCTCAATGTAAAAGAGAAAGAGATCTTGTAATAGGGTTGTCTTAGGATATGATTGTAAACTAATGAGGGGTTCACCACCAAGTTATGACTTGGAAAGAAAAATGTAATGCAAGATGTAATACTTGACCCTAATATGATGTAATTTTTTATTAAATGACCTATAAAAGTATGTAAAACAAAATAGAAAGTTACAAGATAAAATGTGTGCACCTAGAAACTTGAAGAAGATTGAGTGAGGCTCTGAAATGCTGAAAATAGTGACTTTAATGCTAACTAGGACTCATATGCCAAACTGGGTGAATCAGTCCCAGATTTGGGTTTCTATGCAGGAACAAGAATTTGGAAAATGGGTATCTAAAGCTACGAAAACCTAAAAATTGACCTAAACTAGAACTCATACGCCAGAATTGGCATATCAATCCAATTAGGGTTTTTTGAAACTTCAAATTATGAATCTGGTCTTCAAAGTCTACTTTGTGCTTCCCAATTTATTTTTGGATCTGAAACCATGATTTGCAGTTTGTAGAAGTCCTCGAAGTATCTCCAATGTAAGGTGACAACTTTGAAAACTTTGAAAACTTTGACAACTTTCTCCAAACTTGCTCTTCAATGTGTCTTCAATCTAAACCTACAAATCACACACTAAAGAGAGGGGAAAATGTTGTTTTGTTAGTGGAAAGAGGTTTTCCTTGGTCAAACCCTGTTTTGGTAATCAAACCTTGAAATGAAATGAAATGAAATAGGAATGGAGAATGATGAATGAAAAAAATATGATGTTGAAACTCACCAAACCCTAGCAATAAAGTGTTACAAACATGTATGAGATGGCTCCAATGGATGTAGACCTTGACTCTCACTTGAATAGGATAGATCTTGAATGAAATGCTAGCTTGAATCATAAAATCCTACATCACAATTGTTAGCTCAAAAACTTGACATGATGCATGAAGACTTTGACATGATGCTTGAATGATTCTCTAAAATTCTTGATAATTTGCTCTTGAAGACTCTTGAATGCTCTTGTAAACACTTCAATGCTCTTGTGAACTCAAACTTGCTATTATGAATGATCTCACAAGAGTCTTAGGTGAAAATGAGTGAAAGAACCTTGTATTTATACTTAATTATGTCAAATTTCCTGAAATTACAATACTACAAGCTGACATCAGATCTAGGAGAATAAAATGTCGCCAAGAATTTGAATTAATTTTTATTTTGGGCCACATGAGACTCATATGCCACTTATTCCCAAGGTGGCGTATGAGTCCCATTAGGCATAATTTATGGGACCAAATTCAAAAATGCTTAGAAAGGTGTAAAACTAGGATTGGGACCCAAAAACATAGGTGGGACTCATACACCCAAGGTGGCGTATGAGTCCCATATCACTAAATTTGGGCCACACAACCTGAAAACACCTGAATTATGATTGGATGTTGATTTATGTTAGGATTATCCTTGAACAGATGCATTAAATGAGGCTTGTGGATGAAAAATAAGGCCAATTGAAGCATAAAGAAGCCCAATTATTTATGAAAATGCTATAAAAGTGTGAAAGTGTGTTACAAAACTTTACAACACTTTAAATAAGGCATGATTAAGGTTAAAAAGAGGTTTATTAGGTTTAGTTAATTAATAAAACCTTAGAAAGGTGTGAAAGTGTGTTACAACACTTCACAACACTTTAGCACGGTACCATTTAATTTCATTAGCTCACAAGGGCCCAAGACCTAATGTGACCTAATGTGAATGTGTCTAACACATTACAACACTAAATCAAGGCAACATTAAGCTCAGCTTAACAAGGAGGGCCCAAACAAGCAAGGAAAAGTAAAAGGGATACTTTTTCTGTTGCCACAGGTTCGAATACCAACCTCCTCTCTTGGGTGATATTCTCCCTCCCCCACTAGAGGGTTTGAACCTTTCCTACATCCAACTTAGAGCAACATGTTTGTAGTTATTTGATAACATATAAATCTCATTCATCATATAACATAAGCATCATTAAAGCATTTAAAAAGAAATTTCATCATAATGAATTTTCATACATTTCATTCATCCATAAAGCATCATCAAGACATAATCATGTATTAAAAACATGTTTACTCATTAAGGTAATATTATTTGGTTAAACAAACAATAGGGTGTAACAGTAAGCTTAGCTAGATGGGTGGCCAACTTGTAGGTGGGGGAATTGATGGAATCTACTATGGGCCTAAGGGGATACCTATGTTATGTATTTTTGGGATGCCATAGATACGAGGATTCACCTCTTTGAAGTGGCATAACCACTTTTTGGTGGTGTCATCAAAAGATCAAAGGGAAAAAGGGAAATGACAAATTTAACTTTTTTTGCCAATTTGGGGATCAAGTTAGAGTCAAGGAATTTTTAGTTGCTACTATTGGATAGAAGGTTATGCATCTTGGAAATGTAATCATTTTTTTTTCATGATAACCATTGTATTACCTTTGTTTGCCTTGTAAATGATAATGCCATTGTTGCTCAATAAACTCTTAAAGGAATAAAGTTTGACTTTGGGAATGTTGCATCATTAATTTAATATTTATTCTATAAAAATTATTCAAAAATAATATATTTACCCCTTCAAAAAAATAAACTTATTAAAAACCATTTAACTTAACAAATTAAACAAAAACCACTTAACAAATTTACGATATAAATTAATAACATATTTTATTTTAAAAACTAGAAAGAGAAAACAATTTCTATAGGAAATTTACATTTTTTCAACTACTTTCTTGAGAACTTGTTCTCATATTTCATGGAAGTTTTTAATTTTTTGTTGTGTGTTGGGTGGAGTACACCTTCACCACATACATACATGACAATTTCTCTAGCAACACAATATATAATCCATCTAGATCTCATTTATTTATATTTACTATTTTAAATCTTTATATGTGCATACATACATTCAAAGCCTAAATTTGACAATCAACCTTTCCCATCAAGAAAGTTTTGTGTTATAATTGTCCATTAAAAGGTTCCCTTAAAATTCCAAGACATTTTTTAATACTAGAACTTGCACCCATAGAAGGTTCAAAAGGTACGCCAATAAGAAAGCAAATGTAAAAATTAAATGTATCTCAACATTATATAATTAGTTATATAACAATATAAAAGTATAAATGTTTTGACTAAAGCATAGATCGACTTCAATAATAAAGGGGAGAGACAATCTTCTTCTACTTCCAAAGATACCACTTTATTATGTATAGAACATATGCTCTCAGAAAATAAATATTCACTTAGGGAGAGGGCTAAAAAGATGATAGCTAAGTTGTCTATAGACAACTTTGACTTCATCAGTATTTCAACAACTAGATTTTTGAATAGAAATTTAATTAGTTGGTTTCAAATTTTGCTAGGTGTCTATCAGTTTTCAAGTTTGAACAACAAACAAAAGGTTCCTTAAAGAACCCATTTACTAAATATTTTTCGATAAGATTTTATATATCAAATACTAATTCACACTTAGTATGGCATCCAAGTTGAAGATCAACGTGGCCAATGTTAATATTGTTAGTTTGAATAAATTCCCCATATTTCTAAAGTAGTTTTATCTCATTGAACAAAAATACTACATGAAATGATATTATGTTGAATGCACAAGACAACTGAGAGGGGGGTGAATCAATTGCACATTAAAACACCAAAACCCTCATTAACATTCAGATCCTTATTAACCCTTATTCTATTATACTAATTTAGCATGAAAGCAAATAACAAAAACAACACATAAACACCATACACATCAGAACACTAGATTTATGTGGAAAGCCCAAGAAGGGAAAAACCACGGTGAGGATTAGCTCACAATATAAAGTAATAGCAACACTGAATACAATAGGCTCACTATCGGAGGGCTCATTTTCAAAAGAAATAAAGGCTCAAAACCGAATTATAGAAAATAAGATAGAAGATTGTTACAATGAGAAATCCATCTCAAAGCAACAAAAAAGATCCACCACTACATCATCAAATCACTTGTAGCCTCTCTAAAGAACGCAGAAACCTTCTGCTCACTACTTCTAGTAGTCTAACACATTAAATCTCACACTGCACTTCACACTTTTGCACTTCACATCACATTTCACATGAATCACACTTCACACACACATCCTCCATCGATTCATCACTCATATATATTGTCCTAAACTTTGAAAATAATTTACAAGGTTGGCTATGCACCTCAAATGTGAAAATTCAAATTAGGTCGGCACCAAAACATTCCTGTAGTGGAGAGGAATGGAAGTGGACCACATCACACCTTAACTCAGACCTAAATCCACACATAAATGCCACACCACATTTCTACAAACACCGAAGCACATTCATAATTAGTGTAAACACCCAAGATCAATCGAACCTATGTTCACACCATTTAAGCATTTAAGGACATGCTTCCTTTGATCCAAAGATGACTCATGGACCACACTCAACATTTAAAAATAATCTAGAATATTCCATCAACACCTTGAAATCCAACAAATACTTTGTAACAACTTTCACTTGAAAGATACATTCATTTTGTACAAGTTAACCTTCCACACACTATAACTAATGAATCCAACCTTGCGGAGCACCAAACCACAAAGAACTCAAACTAAAGATAGATATGAGCACTATAATCACACTCTTAGATCCATAATACTAGAAATTGAAATGCGGAGAAATGTGGAGAAAAACCATTTCTCTCAAACACCTCTATTCTTCACAGTTCACACATTGGTGAACACAACTTCCTCTGCAGAATGATCCAAACAAGAAACTCTAGATATAACACATCTAATTACCTCTTATCAACATATATGAGCCACACAAAAAAATCTTCAATATAGAAGAAATGCGAAGAAAAAACTAGAACACCATACTACCATATTGAACACTCTTTACCACATTGTTTCCTCTTTTATTCAAATTTTGTCAAAAGCACTTGGAAACCAAGCACCAAAAACACAATCTCACCATCTGCAACACTTTCTCATCATCTCAACCACATAATATATTGATCTCCACAAGCACTTACTCACCATTTCTACATTAGAGTTTGATACCAGTGACAATACTAATGACAACATAATGCAACCAACTACTAATATCTATGCAACACCTTCACAAGCATCTGTAGTACTCTGCAACATAACCAACAACATATCAACAGGATTTTGTAACTATACTGATGTAATGAATTAATGACAATGCTAAATTGTATTGAAATCAACACCAACAACATACCAACACACTTGATTCCTCAAGAGTTGACATCAATGTAACAATACTCTGTTGTCATCAATCACAACACAAATTTCAAAAAATATCCCCCTTTTTCATTGATGGCAACACATGATGTGAAAAACCATCAACAATAAAAGCAACAACTCTGATCACTAACACGTACACTGCACATCAAAGCACACTACTCCCCCTTACACAAGCATCTACTTTCTCTCTCCCCCCTTATTTCATAAGGTTTTTAAGCTAATTCTCTCTCTCCCTTTGACATCAATGGCAAAGGGAAACACATGTCTTATGTTTTGTGCTTCCCTTTGACATCAATCCTACATGCATCTGCTCTGCAACTTCCTATTTCTTTTATTACACTCTCTTTTCTTCACACCTTCTTTGCACATCTTTTCATTTCACTTCTCTACACACTCCCCTTAGGAGTATGCAATATGATGCATCAACCAGCAATTATTGTAACCAACACAACTAAAAAAGGTCAACATCTACATTCTTACTCTTCACACAATGATAACACTTACTATAACAACTAGCAATGTCACTACCTGCTCCCCCTAAGAGGTAGCCACCAACATCAGTCAAGAACAAGCAATGAATCTTGAGATCCACTAGACTGATGCATAACCTTATGCATCTAATTTAAAGAATGAGGTCCAATAACCCCTAACTTCTCTTGAAGATACACAAATGTATCCTTAGGAAGAGACTTTGTGAAGATATCTACAAATTTATCCATTTTGGCACATACTCCAGCTCCACTTCATTCTCTGCAACCTTCTCTCTCAAAAAGTGATACCGGATTGAGATATGATTTGTCCTTGAATGCATTACCTAATTCTTTGAAATGTTGATAACACTTATATTATCACAAAAGATAGAAATAGGTTCATCATATATACCACTTGAATATCCTTCAATTTTTTCTTCATCCACAACACCTATGTGCAACATAATGCTACAACAATGTATCTTTCCTCTGCAGCAGATAATGACATTGAATCCTTATTCTTGCTAAGCCAAGACACTAACCTTCTTCCAAGAAAGAAAGCACCATCACTTGTACTCTTTATGTCATCCACGCAACCTACCCAATCTACATCTCTACAGGAGCTCAAAGAGAAATCAATATCCTTAGGATACCACAAGCCATGTTTTGGAGTGCCCTTCAACTATCTAAATATCCTCTTTACTTTTCCCACTTGTGATTCCTTGAGTTCTTAAAATATAGCCATAATACAAACTACATGCATGATATCTAGTCTAGTAACAGTTAGATATAGTGGTCCTCCAATTATTGATCTATACTTGCTATGATCATCCTTAGGAGATTCATCATTTTTTCCCAACTTGCAACCAGTAACCATGGGAGTACATACCAGTTTAGAGTCTTCCATTCCAAACTTCTTCAACATTTCCTTGACAAACTTTGATTGTGAAATGAAAATACCTTTTTTTGTTTGAATTATTTTTAGTCCAAGGAATAAATTCATCTCTCCAAACATTGACATTTCAAACTCATTTTGCATCTACTCTAAAAATCTCTTGCACATTGCTTCATTACCTTCAAAGATTATATCATCAACATATACAACCACAATCAAGGTTTGATCCTTTTCAACTTTGAAATAAAGATTGTTATCTATGGTACCTTTATTGAATCCTTGCTACAACAAGTACCTATCTAATCTTTCATACCAAGCTCTAGGAGCTTTCTTGAGTCCATATAATGTCTTCTTCAATCTGCAAACCATATTAGGGTTGTTTGATAGTTGAAATCCTTTTGGTTTTTCAATATATACCTCTTCTTCCAACTCACCATTCAAGAATGTAGACTTCACATCCATCTGATAAAATTTGAAGTCCCTATGTGCTACAAAAGCCAAAATCATCCTAATAGCTAATATACTTTCCATCAGAGCAAATGTTTCCTCAAATTCTATTCCTTCCACTTGTGAGTAGTCTTTGGACATAAATATTTCCTTGTTTCTCACCACTTCTCCACTCTCATTCAGCTCATTCCAGAATACCCACTTAGTTCCAATCAAATTCTTGTTTGTTGGTCTTGGGACTAGTTCCCAAGTCTAGTTCTTCTCAATTTGCATTAATTCTTCTTCTATAGCCTTGATCCAATATTCATCTTTGCATGCTTCAATCACTGTTTTAGGTTCAATTTTGGAAAGTAAACATAATTTTACCTATTATTTTGTCATAGAAGTCTTTCCTCTTGTCAACACACCTCTACTCTTGTCACCAATGATTTAATCTTTAGAATAATTCTTCTACACATACTTAGGAGTCTTAGGGATCCTTTCTGGAGCTTCTTCCTCTTCAATCTACACTTCTTTTTCCTTTCCTTCATCTTTTTCTTCTTCTCTGCAAGAGAACTCATTGATTCATATCCATCTATCAACACTAAAATTTTATGTAATTCTTCATCCACCTTCACACTTGCACTTTCAACAATTATTTTCAAGCTCATGTTATAGCAAGCCTTGCTTTTTGTAGAATATCCAAGGAATATTCCTTCATCTAATCTTGCATCAAAATTTCTTAAGTTTTCTTCATCTCTCTTGATATAGAATTTTCTTCCAAACACTCTAAAATATTTGACAGTAGGGGTTCTTCCATACCATAACTCATAGGGAGTCTTTGAATTGTTTGTCCTTACTTTTGCTCTATTAAGTATGTAGACTATAGTATGAATTGCTTCTCTCCAGTAGACTTATGGTAGGTTTTCTTCTTTCATCATTGTTCTTGTTGCTTCCTAAACTATTCTATTTTCCTTTCAACCAATCTATTTTGTTGTGGAATCCTAGGAGCCAACAAATGCCTCTTTATTCCATGATCTTCACAAAAATTGTTAAACTCATTAGAAGTGAACTTTGCACCTCTATCAAATCTCAAACATTTTATTTTCATATCCATTTCATTCTCAATCATAGCTTTAAATGTCTTAAACTTATCTAGAGCCTCCAATTTTTTTGAGAAAAGTTACCCAAGTCATTCTAGAATAATTATCAATTAATAACCTGAAATACCCATCACCTTGAAGACTTCTTATTCTGGTAGCTCCACAAAGGTCTATATGCACCAACTCCAAAGGTCTAGTAGTAGATTGTTCTTTGAATTTGAAACTGTTTCTAGCTTGCTTCCCAATCTAACATTCCTTGTAGATAGCATTGATAGGCTTTGTAATATTTAGTAGATCTCTCATAGCTTGAACTCAACTGATCCTCACTAAGTTATAATTGATGTGACACATTCTTCTATGCCATAGCCAACTTTCATTAATTTGAGTTATAAAGCACTGACCATTAGCACCCTAAGATGATAAACATTTCCATTTGTTCTTCCTACAACAACCAAAATTTTAGAGCCTTTTCTGATCTCACAACCATTGTCCTAAAACACAAGGTTATATCCTTTGCTACACAATTTTCCTACACTCAAAAGGTTGTGTCACGGACTCATAACATAACTAATGTCATTTGTATTATGCTTTCCATAAAAAATGATCGAACCTTATCCAAATATCTTAACAAATGTATCATCACCAAACTTAACAAGACCTCCTTCAAAATTTCTCAAGTTTAAAAAACTTACTCTTATCACCAATCATATGATTTGAGCATCCACTGTCAATGATCCAAAAGTTATTCTCCTCTCTAGCATGAAAATAAAATAGCATAGTTCCTTCAACATTATGACCTGCTTCTCAAGCACTTTCCTTCCTATATCTCTCAAAGTAGATTTTAGTTCCAACATTTAGAGCCATGAACAAGCACTTATTATCTTCATCATCTGGGTAATCAGATTCATCATCAGATATGTTGGCATCTTCTTTAACATAATAACTTATCTTAATTGATTTACCTTTATTTTCTTTATGTTTGTCATTTGAAGCTTTGACGGGGCATCTTGAAGCATAATGACCTATTTTTCCTCAATTAAAACATTTGAAAGGTAACTTACCTCTATATTTTCTAGTACCATTTTTCAATCTTCTCACAAAATTTGCTTCTACCTCATCAAGATCATCCTAATATGATTCCTCATTCTTCTGTACTTTGCCAACTTTGAAAGAAGTCTCATTCTTTGAATCACTTGGACCAAACTCTCTTAATTCAAAAGCAGTTAAAGCACCATACAACTGATCTCTAGAGTAACTATTTAAATTTTGAGCTTCCTCAATAGTAGAAAATTTATGGCTATAATTTTTAGGAAGATTTCTCAATACCTTCTTTACCATTTCATCTTCATCTAATTTTCCACCAAGACCAAGCTGATAGAATTGACAACTTCATCCACTTTATGCATGTAGCTTGTAATATCTTCATCCTTTGACATTCACAAGTTTTCAAACTTGATCTTGAGATTATGCATCTTTGCTTGCTTGGCCTTATCATCTCCTTCATAGATGCTTTCCATCTTTTTCTAAATCTCACCAATAGTTTTGTAATTCATAACCTTCACAGGTTTAGTATTAGAAAGATCACTCAAAATAGCATACCTTTCTTTTCCATTGTCCTCATATGCCTTGATCTCATCATCAGTTGGTGGTCCATTTGTAGGCATGGTATATCTAGCTTCAACTGACTTCCAAACTCCAAACCCTAGGGATACAAGGAAACCTTCCATTATGGTCTTCTAGAATGCATAATATGATCCATCAAATAGAGGAGCCTCCTTCTTGTGTGACATCCTAGATCTACTTCAAGCAGTTTAAAAGCTTTCTTTTAAGGAACCTCGCTCTGATACCAATTTTTGAAGACACAAGACAACTAAGAGGGGGGTGAATCATTTGTACATTAAAACATCAAAACCCTCATTAACATTTAGATCCTTATTAACCCTAATTCTATTATATTAATTTAGCATGAAAGAAAATAAAAAAAATAGTAACATATAAACACCATACACATTAGAACACTAGATTTACGTGCAAATCCCAAGAAGGGATTAACCACTGTGAGTATTAACTCACAATATAAAGTAATAGCAACACTGAATACAATAGGCTCACTACCAAAGGGATCACTAACCAAAAGAAATAAGGGATCACTGCTAAAGGCTCACTACCAAATTATAGAAAAGAAGATAGAAGGTTGTTACAATGAAAAATCCATTTTAGAGTAACAAAAAAGATCCACCACTACATCACCAGATCACTTGCAACCTCTCTAAAGAATGTGGACACCTTCTGCTCACTGCTTCCAATAGTCTAACACATTAAATCTCACACTGCACTTCACACTTTCACACTTCACATCACATTTCACATGACTCACACTTCACACACACATCTTCCATCAATTCATCACTCATATATACCATTCTCAACCTTGAAAACAATTTACAAGGTTGGCTATGCACCTCAAATGTGTAAATTTTAATTAGGTTAGCACCAAAACATTCTCGCGATGGAGAGGAATGAAAGTGGAGCACATCAAACCTTAACTTGGACCTAAATCCACACATACACGCCACACCACACTTCTACAAACACTGAAGCACATCCTTAATTAGTGTAAACACCCAAGTCGATCGAACCTATGTTAACACCATTTAAACATTTAAACACATGCTTCATTTGATCCAAAGATAGATCGCAAACCAAACTCAACATTTAAACATAATTTGGAATATTCCATCAGTACCCTAAAATCTAACAAATCCTTTATAAAAAATTTCACCTGAAAGATACATTCATTTTGTACAACCAGTTAACCTTTCACACACTGTAACTAATGAATCCAACCTTGTGGAGCACCAATCCATGAACAAATCAAAGTAAAGATAGATATGAGCACTATAACCACACTCTTAGATCTGCAAGAACAGAAACCAAAACACAGAGAAATGTGGAGCAAAACCATTTCTCCCAGACACCATTATTTTTCACAGTTCACACATTGGTGAACACAACTTCCTCTGCAGAACAATCCAGAACATGAAGCTCTAGATATAACACCTCTAAACACCTTTGATCAACATATCCAAACCACACAAACATATCTTCAATACAAAATAAATATGGAGCAAAAACCAAAACACCATATTGCCATACCGAACACTCTTTACCACACAGTTTCCTCTTTTATTCAAATTTTCTCAAAAGTGCTTGGAAATCAAGCACCAAAACACAATCTCATCATCTGCAACACTTTCTCAACATCTCAACCACATAATAGGTTGATCTCCACAAGCACTTACTTACCATTGCTACATTAGAGGTTGATACCACTAACAATACTAATGGTAACATAATGTAACCAACTACTACTATCTCTGCAATACCTTCACAAGCATCTATAGTACTTTGCAGCATAGCCAACAACATATCAATAGGCTTCAATAACCATACTGAAGTAAGACATTAATGAGAACACTAGATTGTGTTGACATCAACACCAACAACATACCAACACACTTACTTCCTCAAGAGTTGACATCAATGCAACAATACTCTATTAACATCAATGAAAACACAAACTTCCAACATATTAAACATGCATTCATGAAGGAAACACATATACAATACATATTAAACATGAAATTCATTGTATCTTATTTTTTCTCCATACCTTAAAATATTACCACCTTGGATGTGGCAAATCTCTCCAACAACAGACACACACTAGTTTCTATAGACAACCTCAATGACTGGGGAATTACACCAATTAGAGCTTGACAATATATCTGCCAAGATAGTAATTCCATCAAAATGCAAAAATTCTAGAAACTATCATAATTCCATGGGTATTTTACCTGAAGGACATTGATGGGTTGATGAATACACGTTAGGAGCTCGATGTATTTATCTACAAGTTGGGTAATGATCAAGGTCGATGAGAAAGCATGATTGTGGACAACAAATGCATAAATGGAAAAATCTTTGAAGGGGGAAATCAACTTTAAAGATATTAATGCATTCAAATCCATGATATTTATCCTCAATTGCCTCTTCTACTTGCCACCATGGTTCATATCCATTAAACATTTAGAGATGTAAGACAAGGTTCTTTTAGTCGTTTACCATTAAGAGATTAGATGTGAATGGTTACATGAGTTAGATTTTGTTTCAAAAGAGTGACACAAAGATTGTTTCAACTTCCTGATATTGGCAATTTCTATATAAATCAATGTTCACTTTAGAAGTCAACTTTTTAAAATATCTTTTACCTCTATTAATAGCTTGTAACAACTTTCCCAATGACATCAAGCCTATTGGACAATGAGCTAAACCTATTTTCAAGCATGAGACAAGTTTTCCAATGAAATGTGGACTAGCAAGTCTACTTAAAAGAAAGCCTATCGGGTAAGAATATTTAATTATATATCATAATTTTTGTATGACAACTATCCATTCAAAGTGCCAATTTTAAATATTAAGATATTTTAATATACATAAAATTATATAGAAACCAAATGCATATATCATCATTATCTTATATAAGTTTTGATATAATATGTCAAAAATCTCTCTTTGATGTGATACGATCTTTTTAAACATTTGATTTTTTTTTTTGAGAAAGATTCCTACATACAACAACCATACAATCATCAAATTTAGGCCCTCTGTACTTTGCACTTCCCTAGCAACATAATACCTAATTTATTTTGAATCTCACTTATTTTCATTGATATAAGTAAGTAAAATAAAGATCTATTAACATAGTCTTAACTCCCTCATAAAATTATGAGCAAAATTATATTAGTACAAATAAAATAGGTCATAAGAAATCACAACTCATAAAAAATCAACACATGTTTAATATGAGTTCCAACTATCACAACTCAGTCCATTGATTTGCATGTTAAAAATTTGTTTATTTTAATAGAAAGGCAATACAAATTTGAAATCAAATGTCTAACCATTAAATAGTTAAAAGATAGTTTATATTTGATTTATCCAAAAAATGTTGGATAATGAGTTCCACTCAAAATAAAGAGAACTAGTGCCTCAATGATAGAGCATCATAATATACATAAGAGATCCCAAATTCAAAAATCCTAATTAAGCCATCAAAATATTCACATGATATCAAAATACACTAAAATTCCCAAACATAAAATGTAACTTAAAATAGAATGTTAAAAAAAGAACCAACCTTAAATTATAAACAAATCAATGATAAAACACTCTAACATACATTAAAAAAACTTTAAACTCTAATTAAGTCATTAAATAAATTACATAAAAAATAATAAATAATTATCATGTTTTTATAACCAAAAATTATCTTTTACCTATAAATAAAATTAATATTTAACAATAAGCCCCCGAAAATAGACCAAAGTATTAATAAGCTTGCATTTCAAGTTCATAATGAATAAGATCATTAAAGCAACATTATTCAAAACAAAACTAGGTTAACAATATATCTACGACATTAGAGCAATATTCTATTATAAAAAGAGAAAAACTGTAAAGTGGGTGAAAATTAAAGCTCTAGGGAATCAATATCATCTTCAACCATAGTGTTGATGGAAGGAGTTGGATTGCGAGTGGAACAATTGGTTATGATTTCTCCTTTGCTTCCCGTCACTACGCTCAGTCTAGACCCTTTTTTTCCATCGCCAATTTCTCAAAGAAGAGATCTTGATCGAGGGAAAAGTCTTTGATGATTTGTTTGGTGTGAGAGAATGTGTAAAGATCTTGATCAAACATGAATAGGACCTCTCAATGCTTCAATTTCACGTAATACAATTTTATGAATACATTGGGTGAGCGAATGTCCAATACGGTGGTGTTGGTGACTTTTGTGCTTGGACAAGTGGCAGGGTTCAAGTCCTTGGAAAAGCTCTTGGCGAGAGTGTTGTCCTACATGGGGTATAGTCATTCCTCAAAAGACATGCAATTCCCTATTCCTATGGTGTGCCCACCTGTACTCATCCAATGATAAAAACAAAATCCAATTTATATGTACAAAATGGAAAGTAATTCAAAACATATGCAAAATAATACATTTTGAATTCAAAGAATATTTTATTTAATAGCTTTTATATCCTAATTAAGTGAGATTTGGTAGGCCTTTTTTTCCACTTCAAACAATCATCACTTAAGAGCAATCATTAAAATTTGATCCATTAACACAAAATTGAAAAATTAAAATATTGTTTAAATATCGAATGCCTTATGTTGTTATATGGAGCCTAATTAGACTCGGAGGTTAAATTTTCCTCTTTTATTGACGCGGTTTCCCCCCAAATTATTTAACGAGGGCTTGGGGGCAGTGCCCCTAGTGCGCTCCCTGTCCCAATACAGGGCGAGGTTGAGGGGCAACGCCCTCGAAACCTCACATGATTTTTATTATTTTATAAAGGCATTAGGAGTTATTGTTCTATTGGCCGACATAGAAAACCCTATTTTGTAACTGACACAAGTCTTGATAAAAGGCTAAGGGTTAGGGTTTCCATTGACATTGTATTGTAGCATTTGCAATGGTATTGAGTTGCAAGGATTGTTGGTTGTAATCTATTCTATTTGATGGATAATAATATTGGACTCTCTGTTGGTGGATGTAGCCTGAGTTTGGGTGAACCACATTAAAAATTGTCTCTCATTGTTATTATTTCTATGTTTTTTCATTCCTATGTTTAATCTTTATTTGCATTTAATTGATATTTTTTGCATGCAATTCCTAACACCTTAAATAACAAAAAACATGTTGACTATCTACTAAACAAAATGAGTAAATGAAGAGAACCTAAAAGAGCCACAAGGCCGATGACATCAAGGCCTTTGGCAACAAAAATATCAACGAGAGTTGAGGCACTAGAGGTTGGCCCTGGAATGTTTGCAACTGTGGTTGCTTGAGTGAAAAACTTCAAGTTGTCTCTTCGTCCTAGAGGAACTTTGTATTTTGGTCCTCTAGTATATTTAAAAGAATGATTATACAATACAAAAGGTTAATTATTTTCTTCAATATATTATAAATCTTAACAATATTTGAAGATATAGCATCTAAATAATAGTTTATTGTTCTTGAGCAAAAAATTAGTGAAATGGATCATCATACACTTAAAAACATGAGAATTACTATACGCATTAGTAAAGAATTGGATAATTTCCACCAATAATTTCTTATTGTGAAGAGTGATCTTCTAATTTATTTTTTGTTTGTCAAGAAATTAAGGTAGATTTAAATTAACATTTTTTAACATCTTAAAACATGAAAGTGCATGATAGACAAGAGCTCTATTTGTTGCTATATATTATTTGACAAACTCTTTATTCTCTTATTTTATTGGATGATCTTTCTTTGTTTCTCAAGGATTGCCACATACACCCAATGTAAGTTGTTTACTCATCATATTAAACATGTTGATAACATTGGTTATTTACATGTTGGCCTACTCCTCATGTAAAGAACTAGTATATTGACTAGGCATATAGGTGTAAAAAGAGATGTTTATTGTCGAAACTATTTAAAATGGAAGAATTTAAACAAAACCAATATTGCTCAAATAAAAATGAACACACAATTACAATAAAAAACAATGTTAATGATTAATATAAATTCTAAACTTATTATGTATTTTATTGAATAAAACTTACAATTAAAAAAATATTTGTATATTTTTCCAAAAAAATAATAATAATTAAACATGAAACTAGCTTGTATATAAAATTTGGTAAAAAGAAATAGAAATATTTAGTAAAAAATATTTTATTTAAATATTTTATATTATAGATCATTATTCTATTCAAGTTTAAAATTTGAATTAAAATTGAGAATATTTATTCTGTAAATTTATTCAAAAATACTTTAATTTATTTCAATAAATTGGACTTATTAAAAAGCATTTAACTTCACAAATAAAACAAAAACCACTAAAAGAAATTGCAACATAAATTCAAAACTGATTAAAAAAAAAACCACCTAGAGAAAGGGAAGGAAATGTCTTTTTATAGTCCACCATTAGGCAGTATGTTTTTGAATCTACATGACATATTTATGAGACTACCCCTACTCTAACTGTGCTTCAGATCCAAGGTGTGTATATCCTATCCGTAGGAGGATTTGAACTTGTGACCTCTCTTTGAAAAATATAAGTTCCCCACCATTAAACCAACTCAAAAGAAAAAAACAAACAATTTAGACATAAATTGAAGTTGCAACTCTCTCTTTACAAATTCATTTAAAACTAGGAAATAGTTCAAAATATGTTTAAATTACTTTTAAAAGTTCTCCACCATTAAACCAACTCAAAAGAAAAAAAGTAGACATAAATAGAAGTTGCAGCTCTCTCTTTACAAAATCATTGAAAACAATTCAAAATATGTTTAAATTACTTAAAATATGTCATGCCCCAATTTTCACCCAATTAAACAATATACAACTAACATATTTTTTTTGGTAAACGTATAAACACTATTGATTATTAATCACTCATTAATCGTGGTAACATACAAATGATAAGGTTGATATCAAGTATCCCTACTAGCATTAATTCTGACAATACTTACATTAATCTCACTACCACCTTAATCCTTACCATCACTCATATATATATATATAATGGTTTTAATACTATTAGCTTCAATTCTCAAATCAATATTTTATTTCTTAATACATCTCTCAACATTTATATATAATACTAGCCTTTCTTATCTTAATACCTAGCTAATTGGCCTTACTATCTTTCTAACCTCCAACTCACCATCAATATTTAGTTATCAAGCATTTTTACATTAATGATTCATTAGTTTCAAATGTAACGCAAGAAGGTGAGACTTAGCACCCTCGATAATAATAACAATAATAAGCTTATCCAATCTTATTTTGATGAGAAACACTTACGTCTAATTATAGTTATTGAGAAAAAATTATCACTAGGGGTAATTTAACATCTTGTTAAGTAGAGACAAATGGATACCATTTTGATGAGAATGGTTCATTTTAATGGTAGTACTTCCACCTAGTTGAGATGGAAATTGAGGAACCAAAGGGGAGACATCCTACCACCTACTGATCTATTTCACTAAGAAGTTTATACAAGACCTTTCATTATATATATCCGTTGAAGAGCCTTCTCAATTGAACACAAAGATTGAGGTTGTAGAACCCAAACTATAACTTAAAAGGAAGAAGTATTACATACTTAAGTTAATTTACTTAACAATAATAGTTGAACATTTGAATTTAATTTTTATATATAAAACTAACCAACCAAGATACTTGAATAATTAAATTAAACATACTAAAATAACGTACTTTTATGTTAACTAGTGAGTTCATTTAATGACATTCAATATTACACAAAAAAACAAAAACTAAATTGACACAAAAACTATAATTTAATACAATGTTTGTTTGGCTATGAATTTTATATTTATTTAAAGTTTATTAATTGTCTAAAAATTTCTTGTTGATGACTTCTTCTTTTTTCCCTTTTTCCACTTAAACATAGACTTATAATAGACTATAACTTATTTTTAACAAGTTGCTTAAAATAAAATTAGAAACAAATTTTACAAAAATCAATAACCAACTGAAACTAAATATTCTTCTCCAACTCAAGTAATTACAAATTCAATTCTTCCTTTCTTTTTTGCTTTTTAAGTTTCTGGATTTAATTTAATCAAAAAGCAGCTAACTAAAAACTAACTTGTTAATAATATAAAAAGAAATTAACTAAAAAGGGGTAAAAATTTATTCAAACAAAACAAAAAAGTACAAAGCAAAGGCATTACAGATTTCTGTCAATCCCACTAAGGGGTAAATAAATGTGTAGGTTAAAATTTATTCAACATCCGTGGGCAGGTCAGGTGTCTGTATCCTGCAAATGCTAAGTTGGTGGTAAATAAATGTGTAGGTTCATGGCATTGGCATGTTTGCCTCGAGTAGTGCGACAGGCTATTGTGTCAGTGGTGACAGCAGCTATGGTAAAAGAATAGTGGGGGCAACGACACCGCATAGTAGGAATTTTAACAGTTTCGAAGAAGTTCGCCACAGTATTTAGCCGATAGGCTATTATACGTGGGGGAACCCCACCGGCATCTCCAGCAGTCGGACGCCGACGGGAACCCCACAGGAATTTCTCCGACTAAAAATTCTTTCCGCCGACGCTCTTTGGCCCGTCCATCTCGTCAGCTCTTGAACCGAGGAAGGATGAAACGGCATCAAGTACGGAATGGCCTGTCCGTGGGTGACCCATGTCCTCCCTTCCACGCACAGCACCGTCACATTCTCCAAAGCCGTAAGCTCCAGCAGACCCGTGCCAAAACCCTCCTGAACTTGCCAAGGAATCCCCCGCAAGCGGAAACGAAGATACTGGAAACGAAGATACAGGCAAGCGGATCCATTTATGGGCTTTTGGGTCGAAGCCAAAGGCCTGGTTATTCTTCAAGAATATGTTGATTTGGCCGAAGAGGAAAAACCAGGGCTTTTTATGATCTCTGAGGCGTTCTCCAAAGGAAGGTTCAGTCGCAATGGCATACCAGTGCTTGCAGACTACCGAACAGTTGATTACGGACGATATAGGTAGGCAAGAGAGTATAAACTCTGTTATATCTGGATTCAGGTGGCTCCAGTCCTCGTGCTCTATGCATCTGGGTTGTGAGCAAACTATGTCCATTGAAAAATCTGAGAGCGCCCCAATGGAATGTGGGACAATTAATTATGTGTGTTGGGTATAGAAATGGTAGAAAATGGGTGGACTGAGCGCACAGACGTGTTAGCAGGTAAGGAAAGTCTTGAATGATATGTCTATTCTTACGGGCATGAAGAGTATGAAGACCAAAACAGTTAAAAAAAATAAAAAAGCTTTCATATTCTAGTGGAGTAATAAACGTTTTAGCAGGTAAAGAAAGTCCTAAACGACATTTCTATTCTTACGGGCATGAAAAATGTATGAAAACCAAAACACTAAAAATAAGCTTATATATTTCAGTGGAGTAGAGACGTGTGACAAAGGAAAAGAAGGCAGAGAGCAATGAAGGAATCTACCAAATCCGACACTTGTTTCTGTTTTCATTGTAGAAAGGAATGAGTTGAGAAGCGAAGCTTGCATCGTGGCGTCATGACAGAAGCTTCCCACTATTTCTCATTCACCTCGGCTGTAACAGAGATACAAGAAGAGAAACAGTGGGAAGCTTCTTCAGTTGGACTAGACGCCATGATGTAGCTACGCTTCCCAACTCATTACTAATGAGAAACATTCCTTTTAGCAATGAAAACAGGAGCACGTCAGATTTGTTGGATTCCTTCAAAGCTCTCTGCCTTCTTTTCCTTTGGCACTCTCTTTGCTCTTCTTTACCTGCTAAAACGTTTGTACTTCACTGCTTTGGTCTTGATACATGTTTTTGTCCTTATTATAGGGGTCTTTCCACTTTCAATCTCTGCCCGTTGGTTTCTGCCGGTAAGGTTTAAGTTCCGGTAATAGATCTGATTTTCAGAACAGCATTTAGAATAAAAATCGCAACTGGATACTCTCAGTGGTGTGCTTGCCTGGATTAGTACGCGTTTGGTTTTATAAGTTGTTTTGATCAATGACAATTTTGGGGGCCGTATGTGTAAACTGGTTACAATTGTGTTTTTGTTTTATTAAGTTAAAGAAAATTGTGAAGAAATTTGTGGATTAAAGTTGGGAAATCAAAATAAGAACCAGAAGCACTTCAAAAGTGGATCAAGGCGTCCCAAATCAGAACGTCAGGGTGTTTCAAGGGTTGGAACTAGGCACTTGAGTAGAGGTACAGTGTTGGACCCAAAAGTGGAACTCGGCGTTCCAAGATGGTACACAGGGTGCTCCAGCAAGAGTATGTACTCCAAAATGGGGCCAGGGGTGCTCCAAGAGCAGAATTGAGTTTGAGACTATTTTATCCGTAATTTTTGTAACAAGATTTTTTACATTTGTGGAGATATACAAGTTTAATATTCAAATGATGGAGCACAATTGGATGTAAAATTTATTGCGATTGTGTATTTATTTTGGTTTCAGAAAGAAAATATAATTGGAGACAAAATGAATACAAGGAATGGAATTTTTCAGATTAACTCAAGTGATATGAACTGGTGCATGTTACCACATCAATTTTTTTTTTTACATTTTCACAGACTTAACTCATAAATAAGTCATAACTAGTGATGACAATTGAATTTATATTTTCTGTCTTCACTTTTCTTTTTACTCATAAATGTATCACAATTTTAAATATTGATTGAATTTATATTTTATATATAAATGAAAAAATTAGATCTACATTGTAATTTTAACTTTGTTAGACATTAGATCTGGGCAGGAGGGACTCAAAAAAATGTAAATTTCATGCTCGTAAATCATGAACCCAGGATTTTCGTTAGTCATTTGTTAGGGTTTCGTATTTGTCATCCAAGAAGCCATCAACCGGCCAGGATTTGTGAGTTGTTTGGCTGCATATATCCAGAAAATTTGTACTATGCTTGGTGCACTAACTTTAGCCATGCTTCTATAAGCTTTAGTCCATTGATGCAGATCTAAGAGTACTCATCCATATAGCTTATACATGCAATTATTCATGTTATGTATTTCCACATTTATCATGATAAATTTGTATTATTTGCAGTTTGTTTTACCTTATTGTAAACCAAAATGTTAGTGAAGCACAGATGCTGGAGTCCCAAATTTCTTCATTGAAAATATTAAAGGTTTTGATGGCTAGTGGATTTACCCTTAGTAAACGGTTATTAACAGTGAAGGAAGCCTCAAGCCATCTCATAGGGTATCAAAATATGTACTAGGTTTTTATTGATATTGTCTTCTTTCTCAAGGTTAAAAGAAAGTGTAGCAACGGTCTTTTGGTTACCATAATTTTACTTTTTACAATTTACTTGATAAAAACATCTTTCATTTATTTTTTTAATTTATCAAACATTTTCCACCTAATCTTTAGTCCACTAAATTTGAGAGCAGTTGTGTAAATTGTGTTTACACTTTATTTCCTATTGCACATGCATCAAAATTTCTTAAACAATACCTAAATTTAAATTTTGGCTCAACTATCTTTACTATAATGCAACACGTGGATAATTCTTTATTTTTTTCGAATATGATATTTAATTTTGGCTACATATATTTGTTAAAAAAGTATAAGCATTTAGATTTTTTTAAATTATTTTAGAATGATTTTTTTCAAAATTTTAACTAATAAATTTAACAATTTGTTTTTAACTGTAATAATAAATAATATATGATTTTTTTTATATATTGTCCCCAGAGAAATGAAATTAAAATTTTATAAAGATAAAAAAATTAGATATATATATATATAAGAAATTTTTAGTATATACAAGTTAGACATATGTAAATATAATTTTTTTTTTAATAAAAATAAAAAATATATAATAAATAAAATAACTATTTAACTACAAAATAACTTATATATACTATAAAAACAAATAAAATAAATAAATAAAAACAAATAAAATAAATAAAATAATTTATATAATAAATAAAATAAAATAAAATAATTCATATAATAAATAAAATAAAAAAGATTCTTTAAACAAAATAATATAATAAATTTTTAATAAAAAAAAGTTATATAATACATAAAATAACTATTTAGCTACAAAATAACTTATATATACTATAAAATAAATAAATAAAAACAAATAAAAATAAATAATAATTTATATAATAAATAAAATAAAATAAAATAATTTATGTAATAAATAAAATAAAAATGATTCTTTAAATAAAATAATATAATAAATTTTTAATAAAAATAAAACTTGTTTTGTGTTATAAAATCCAAACAATAAACAAATAGAAAAATGAAAAACTAAAGTTGTATAAGAAGTGAATGAATTGGAGGGAAGGAGAGATCTAGAATAGAGTAGGTGGGATGGAGGGAGGGATAGGTAGAGAGGGACATGTGATATAAAGAGAAATAAAGAGGGAAGGAGAGAGCAAGAGAGAGAGAAGGGGGGAGGGACGGAGGGAGTGAGTGAGGGAGAGGTAGGGAGGGATAGGTGAGATATATCACTCCTTTCTTCACACCATCCATTGCTTTTCACGGTCATAAAAAATGTGGCCTTGGCCTATCGGCGTAAGTATTGCACCTTATTGGGGTGCAAGTGCTAGTTTTATCTTTTGTCAACTTCTAAATCTAGTCAATGACATTCACAACGTGTAAAGTTGCAATTAAAATTGTCTACTCTGATTTTTTTTAATTTTTCTAAGGATTGGAGGTGATTTTCAGGCTATAATATTGAAAATTTCCCTCTTCATAGTTTTTTTAGAGTTGAAATTAAAACTGTCTATTCTCGTTTCTTACAATTTTTTCGAGGATTAGAGGTGGTTTCCAGACTATAATATTGAAAATTTCCCTCTCAAACTTATTTAATTTAATATCCTTCCTCCAATTCAAATTCAACCTAGATTAAATCTGAAATGGAATCTAAATTGATCCAAGTCCAAATGGTTCAGCTTGAGCACTATTGTTTTTGGAAATCAAAAGCTGAGACCAAAGCTCATTTTTTAGCATAGAAGATTATTCATTACAAAATTGTTGTGGGAGAACGTCTCACCTTTCTACTTAATCAATCCACCAAATGTCCTTTTTGTCACAAGCTAGAAATCATCAAACATATTTTTTGGTCATACAAACATACACAATTAATTTGACAAGCAATTATAACTCTTATTCCTGACATGTTTAACAGAAATTAAAATAGAAAAGAGATGCATTAATCTCACAACATAGTTTCAAAATCTTTTCGTCAATGTTCTTATTGTTTGCAAGTCCGAAGTTTACAAGTTTGCCTCTCAAATTCCTTCATAATCTAATGCCGAATAATTATACAGGAATTTGTAACCAATTCTCCTTCTCTTCTATTTCTTCTCAAGACCCCCTTCTTTTTTAATTTTTTTTGGAATGCACAGGCTGAATTAGTTCCTCTACTTTGGATCTGCTTACAGATTCATGCACAAGTATTTATTAATTTTGAGCATCTGGATTTATTTGTTTCAGGCATGTTGGAACAGAGGCAATATTTTCTTCAATGATAAATCGGTGGTTCACAGAAAGATTTGAGATTTGAGGAATTACTTTTCGTTTCCAAAAACCTACCCCCAAATTTTATTACGAAATTGCTTAATCATATATTTATGTGTGCTCCTATACGAATGCTTAAAAAAATGTTTTATCAGAGATCAAATTAAATTTCTTAGAAATTTGCAGTTACATTCCAGATTGCAGATCGACATTGGCAAAACCTAGACCAGGCACACACATCTTCATAATTGAAAGCTTCAGATTTAAAAATTTCCTTTTCAGATAATATATAAAATATAGATCAAATATTGAATTGGCTCTATATTCGCAGATTTCCAAAGTTCGTTCAGATTGCATTCTTACAGATTACTGGTAACAGAATTCTGATTTCATGTTGAGCAGCAAAAGAAACATATTCAGAAAAGTCGTTATCCGACTGGCAATGCACCCCATGAAATTCAGAAGACATAAGTGAGATTTATTAACAGCGACCATTTTAAATTTTTAAAAGGGAAATTCTATTAATTGTTATTCTGTTTTGCATAAGATGGAGGCCGCATCAGTTGAACTCAATGAAATCTATTGCAGATTGAGGCAGCGTATTCCTTTAAATTTTGCTTTAAAGTTTTTCTGAGGCACAAAATATTGCACGCAAACTTCATGGTTAAAAGGCTAGCATATATATATATATACACATGTATAATTGATATATATGTATATTTATAGATAATTTTTTTAACATCAAATATAAAATCTTAATTACAAATGCATTTCAATATAAAAGGGGAAAAGACTTTGAATTCAAAAATTGTGAAAACAGACACATACACATGTTTTCTTTACCTTTTTACACGGAAATTTTGATGATTTCAAACCCAACCAAGTTTTAATTCCTTCCCTTAAAGTTCCTCAAGCAAATTAAGGAAAGATACCCAAGACACAAACCCCTCATTAATTTGAAGATTTAAACAATTGACTTTTAAGATTGCATACATTAAGTTACATTTTCCCAACATTAGTCCTTTTATTTAGAGATTGAATATACCAAATCTTCCTTGATTTTACCCCTCTAGATGAAGCATAAACACATTTACAAGATTTTTCTATTACCCAAATACACAACAAATACATTTATCATAGATCCACTCTTGGAAACTTAAACCCCTTTTTTAATGCACGAGGCCCATCTCTATTTCCTTGGATCCTGAATTTGATGTACTTCACATTTATTCCATCTTCAATATATATATCCCTGAAAGAAGAGGTCAACAACAAAAACAACAAAGTGGCCACAAACTCTCTTCCCAACCATAGGATTGATAATCAATCCACCCCCAAGCTCAAAGGGATCACATAGCTTTTCCCAAACATACACACATAACCACAATTCACATTTATTACTTAGTAATTTCATACCTTATACCATTCATATTTCACCACTATTCACACATTCACAATCACTTATATGTTCACAACTATTTGCAAAACAAGGAAGTTCCAACTCACATAATTCAAACCATCATACAAGTAATTTAACATAGATTTCCTCAAAGAAGAGTGAACAACACAACAATTCATTTCCTCAACAACATAGACCCAACAAGGAGAGATCTTACCAAACTAAGTGCAAATCCAAATGGGGATAGCCTCTCCTTCTCCAAGCCTTATTCTTCCATTCTCCCTCTCCAATCCTCTCCTCCATCTCCACCAAGAGTGCTCCTTCCCAAATGGGTGATCCCACAATATTGGTTTACAATTTTTGGCCAAACTAAACATTGAACTTATTTTTTTAATTAAATCTTCACTTTTAGGAACCTATAGTGGCTAAACCATGAGGAATTTGAAGATGATGCAAACTAGTGATTTGTGACATTTTGTCTATAGATTTTAAATATATTTTTTTCAAAAAATTTGGAATCAGATTGCATTTTTTTTCTATCTCCTTCAAAAACTAGTTTTTAACAATAAACACCATTTTTAAAGGATGGTGCTACTGGCTAACATATAACTTTTTTTCTGTGAAGGATAAAATTCTAATTTTTTCGAATTTAGATTTGTAACTACGATATCTAGTGCATGGAATTGGTTTCATAGCATTTCATTGAATATTTTTTTCTTAATTAAGTTTCAAAGTCAAACTAATTACAACTTAGACATGATTTACTAGCTAAAGCATAACTTTTTTTGTATGTATTGAAATTCAATTTTTTTTGGTTGGATCAGGGACATCAATATCTAGTGCACTGATATTTTTCAATTTGTTTTATAATCTTCTATTTTTTCACATGTGTAGAACAGAGAGCTTGATTTTCAATGAAAAACCTATGTTTAATCAAACTCAAAAAAATACATAATAAAACCAAAACATATTAAAATTACATTTGATGGATACCTCGTTCCAAGGACTACCATCATCTAGTTGGCTATGTGAAGTCTCTTCCATTTTCATCCTCAACCCGAGCTTCGAAAGGCAAAATTTTGCAGATATTTCGTAGAAAAGGAGGGGAAGGCGAAAAAAGGGAGGTTCGTATTGGCCCCCCATTCGAGTGAACCCCCCTTAGGTGTTCACTAGAAGGAGGGTTTGCTTGAAGCCCTCTTCAAGCGAACCCCCCTTTTTTTTTAATTTTCCTTTGTGTTCATTTAAAAAAATGTGCCAAACAGTGGGACTCATCATTAAAGAGGGTTCGCTCGAAGAGGGGTCCATACAAACCCCTTTTTGGGTCCATATGAACACCTTAGTTTGTGCGAACCACTAAAATCCATTTTTTTTCATGGGAGTGTTTTTGCACTTTTCCTTCCTCAATGGAATTGTAAACCAATTTTGCAGGATCACCCAAATAGAGGAAGAAAAGACATCAAAGCAACAAGGCCAAAGCAAGAGGGAAAAGACCAAAAGGAGAGAAGCCAAGGAAAATGAGAGAAGCGAAGGCCAAAAATGAAGAAGCCCCTTCTCCTCTCAAAGAGAGAATATATAGAAGAGAAAGTGAAACCAACTCCCCATAACTTCCCAACCAACTCAATTTTCGCCACTTTTCATAACTGGGGAATTACAGTGGGTTTTAAACTTTATTTAAGTGATTTTATAGAATAAAAATACCTCTACTCTATAGACGTACCACCTAGGGCACCTTTTAAACAATTAAAACCACATAAAGATGTTATAAAACCTAAAATAAATAACGACATTAAAAGAGGTGACTCAAGGGTCTAATAAACAACATCTCCCCCATGCACTTGACCCTTACAAAACAAGGTTGAATACATATCCTTGACAATACTAGAAATTTCCAAGAATGACATAAGGGAAATAGCTATGTGACACCTTCAATAGTGGCCACTTTTAACCTGTTTACTTAACCAGACAGAGGTGTCAGTATTTCTCATAATTAATAGTATTTGAAACAAATAGCATATGAAAAATAACCTTCTAATGGTAATCAACTAAGGAATTAAATCTACATAAGTAACATATAATTTAACTCTTCCTACTTGCAGAATTCCTTTTAGAGCCAAGAAATAGTTGATCATGTTATTTAATATCAAAATATTACCACTTATCAATAATTTGTTTAACCTATAATAAATACTACCACAACTAAATATCAAATATCAATCATTACCTTTATATTCACACTTACTCACACTCATAATATAAAATCACCTAACATGATGAAATCCATTATATATATATATATACAACCAACAATGAAACATCTCAATAGTTGCATACTTACGTAGATAAGGGATAGAACTCATCTAGCTATCACACGAAATCACAAAAACCACTAGTTAGTTAGTTAGTAATCAAAAATATAAGCAACTTGATGTATAGGAATAACAATCTCTATTGCATATCATCCAACATAAAGAATATAAGATATGAACCATTGATGACTAATAAGGCCACACTGAATGGGGTCTTAAAAAATAGTAATAATATATTTACCCCTGAGACGGAGTCGCAAGTTGCCAAAGCAATGATCTCTGTGCAGGATATGATAGCAGCGTAGGCCTTATCCACATGCTCTTTAATGTCATTTATTATTTCAAAAGATTTTTGCCACAGTGTTAAATTTGGAGTGGCATCTTGTTCACTTAGCCCGCTGGTCGATCCATCCAACAGAACCAAAGCGTCATAACCTTGTGCGACACATTTCAACATTTAACACCAAACCCAACATTTAACACCAACCTAACAAACAAACAAACATAATGAAACAAATAAAGTAGTTAAAACCCATAACCTGAAAAAAAATAGTCATGAAAGTGAAGACGTAGCAACCCAACCGCTAGAGTAATATCCTCTAAATAAAACTTGATTCGTTTGTGGACAATGGATTCCAATTTTGGGCAAGTGCTCTTATAAAACGTCCATGAAAGCTCATTTTCCAGAAGAAGGTCTACATCTAAAGGCTACTCATACTCTTCTTCGGCACAAACAAGCGAAATAGAGAGCGAAAAACAAACAAAGCACATAAACCTTATCCATTGGAACAAATACAGAGCTTAGATTTCCCAGGGAAGAACAGTGTTGTGGGTATTTAACAGGTGAGGTGAAGAAGTGAAGTGGGACCATGTAACAGACATTAGATTGATCACTACTTCTCAATTTTCTTCTCAATTCACTTTTTAGCAACTCACCACTCAGTTCTAATATCCTTGATGGATTGAAGTCATGCTCATCACCTTTAAGGATTCCTTGTTGTTTGACTTGATTAGATTTGAAGACCTACAAGAATTAGTACTCAAAAATAAAATAAAATGCATAAACATGAACAAACTCACATAAGACTTGGCATGATGCTTCAACGGTGAAGGGTGAAATCATGGAGTTGTGTCTCACTTTTGGAAAGAGGAAATTTTTGGAGTGGTCGGGATAAATCAACTAGCACATGCCTTTGAGTGCAATAAAGCCTTCAATTGAAGGTACCTTCAAGCAAAGGTATGCAACTAAACACCTTCACTAGAAGGTAGTTTCCATTAAAAAAAAAAAATTGCTATAAAATGGCTTTTTTGCATGGTGACCTTCTAGTGAAGGTAGGACCTTCGAGTGAAGGTACCTTCGCTCGAAGTTGCCAAAAATGAAAAACTCCTCATCTACATCAAAATCTTCTCAAAAATTACAATTTAAAACACTAGGTTGGACTTGCAAATGAGCCTAACCTGATAAGATATTTTGCAAGATCATAGCCCTCAAAACGAACTTTCCAACAAGTATAATTTTGATATTTTTTCATTTTATCATGTAAATTTTTATTGAACATAGGTTTTTCTCTTAACATCAAGCTCTTCATTCTGTAGAGGTTGAAAAATAGTAAAAGATTGTAAAAAAAATCAAAAAATATCATTTTCCTCTATATTGATGTTCTTGTTTCACCAAAAAAAATTGGATTTAAACATACTCACAACAAATTATGTTGGACAACACACACATATGTCCAAATTATAGATATGGTGACTTCAAAAATTAATTAAAAAAAAATGTAACCAAAAATTATGAAAAAATAAATGTTCCCTCTATATTGATGTTGAGAATCTATACATCAAAAATTAGAATTTTATCTTTTATAGAAAAAATGTTATGTTGAATGACACAAATGCTACTTTTTGAAAATGTTGTTTTATGTTCAAAACTAGTTATTAAAGGAGATGTTGAAAGACTCATGATTTATTTCAAAAAAAATAAACAAAATATATACTTAGAATCTACACAAAAATTGTCACAAATCACTAGTTCGCATCATCTTCAAATTCTTTTAATGGTTTAGCTACTATAGGTCTTAGACTTGATGAAGATTCAGTTAAAAATATTGATGTAAATGTCCATCTTGGGCATAAAGTGAGACACACTATTGTGGGATCACCCGAAAATGTTGTAATAATTCAAAAAAAATTGCTTTTGACTGCTCCTGAATTGATTTTTAGGATCTTCACTTGCTCAAATAATATTTCTTGGATTCTTCCTCTTTTGAAATGGTGTAAATACTATGTATTTATATAAAAATCTTGTAATTTCCTTAAAATTAAGTCCTGATGGCCGACAATTAGAATTTGAATTTCAAAAAATAAATTACTGACACCAACCTTTTTGAATTTGGGTTCAACTTAAGAGGTCTAGGGCACAGTGCACTCTAGATTAGATCCCTCCTTTTCTAGGATCCAAATTATTGGGGGAAAATATTAAATGCATACTTTAGATTTTCACATTTGATTTTCCGATAAATGTTAAAATGGGTCATGGAATGCATAATTTAGGATATTAGGTGCATGATTAGGTCCAAACACATAAGGGGAGAGAAACCTAGTGTGAAATTATCAAGGGTGACAATTTATGATGCTGCATAAATTAATAACAATTAAAAAGAAAACCTAGAAAGAGCAAACAATTTAGGCAAGCAATTTACATTTTTTTCAACTATTTTCTTGAGATCTCATTCTCATATTTCATGGAAGTTTTAATTTTTTTGTTGTAAGTTTGTTGGGTGGAATACACCTTCATCACATACATACGTGACAATTTCTATAGCAACATAATATCTGATCCATATAGATCTCATTTATTTCTATTTACTATTTTAAAGCTATATATGTTCATACATACGTTCAACCTAAATTTGACAATCAACCCTACTTGTCAAGCAATTTTTATTTTACAATTATCCATTCAATGGTTCCCTTAAAATCCCAAGACATTTTAATAATAGCACTTGCACCTCTAGAAAGTTCAAGAAGTACACCAATAAGAAAGTAAAGGTAAAACTTAAATGTATCTTAACATTATTTAATTAGTTAAATATAACAATATAAAAGTATAATATTTTGACTAAAGCATAAATCACCTTGAACAACAATAAACAGAAGAGACAATCTTCTTTTGCTTCCAAAGATACCACTTTTGCTATGTATAAAACATATGCTCTCATAAAACAAATATTCACCTAGGAAGAGGGATAAAAAGATGAGAGCTAAGTTGTTTATAGACAACTTTGACTTCATCAATGTTTCAACTGCTCGATTTTTTAATAGAAGTTTAATTATTTGGTTTCAAATTTTGTTAGGTGTTTGTCAATTTTCAAGTTTGAATATCAAACAAAAGTTTCCTTAAAGAACCCATTTACTGAATATTTTTCTATAAGCAAGATTTTATATATCAAATACTAATCACACTTATTATGGTATCCAAGTTGAAGATCAAGCTTGTCTATGACCAATGTTAATATTGTCAATTTGAATAAATTCCCCATATGTCTGAAGTAGTTTTATCTCATTAAACCAAAATACAAGATTAAATGATATTAAACATAACATTCATGAAGGAAACATAATATACAATATATATTAAACATGGCATTTGTATCTTATTTTTCTCCATACCTTCAAATATTACCACCTTCGATGTGGTGAATCTCTCCAACAACATACATGCACTAGTTACTATAGACAATTGTGATGGAATTACAGCAATTAGAGTTCGACAATAAATCCACCAAGCTAGTAATTTCATCATAATGAAAAAGTTCTAGAAACTGTCATAATTTCATAGGTATTTTACCCGAAGGACATTGATGGATTGATGAATAAACATTAGGAGCCCAATGTATTTATCTACAAGTTGGATAGCACATCAAGGTTGATGAGAAAACATGACTGTGGACAACAATGCATGCATTAATGGGAAAATTTTGAAATCAAATCTAAAGATATTAATGCATTCAAATCCATAATATTTTTCCTCAATCGCCTCTTTTGCTTGCCACCATGGTTCATATCCATTAAACAATTAGAGATGTGAGACAATGCTTTTTTGAGGCTTTCACCCTTAAGAGATTAGACATGAGTGGTTGTGAGTTGGATTTTGTTTCAAAGAGTGACACGAATATTGCTTTAATCTGGCTAATAATGGTAATTTCTATATAAATCAATGTTCACTTTATAAACCAACTTTTTTAAATATCTTCTACCTCTATTAATAGTGTGAGAAAACTTTCCCAATGACATCAAGACTATTGGACAACGAGCTAAACCTATTTTCAAGCATGAGATGGGTTTGCTAGTGAAATGTGGACTGGCAAGTCCACTTAAAAGAAGGCCTATCGACTAATAATAAATTTATATATATTATATGAAATATATATCATCATAATTTTGTATGACAACTATCCATTCAATATGCCCTTAAAATATTAAGGCATTTTAGTTTACATAAAATTATATAAAAACCAAATGCATATATCATCATTATCTTACATAAGTTTTGATAATATGTCAAAAATCTCTTTGATGTGATACAATATTTTTAAACATTTGTTTATGCTTTTTTAGAAAGATGCCTACATTCAACAACCATACAATCATCAAATTTGAGCTCTCCATATATTGCTCTTCCCTAGCAACATAATACCTAATTCATTTAAATCACACTTATTTTCATTGATACAAGTAAGAAAAATAAACATCTATTAACAATATTAACTTTGTCATAAATTATGAGCAAAATTATATTAGTACAAATAAAATAAGTCATAAAAAATTCACAGCTCGTAAAAAATCAACACATGTATAATATGAGTTCCAACTATCTCAACTTAATCCATTGATGTGTATGTTAAAAAATTATTTATTTTAATAGAAAGATAGTACAAATTTGAAATCAAATGTCTAACCATTAAATAGTTAAATGAAAATTTATATTTGATTTATCCAAAAATGTTTGAGAATGAGTTCCACTAGAAATAAAGAAAACTAGCTTCTCAATGATAGAGCATCCTAATAGACATAAGAAGTTCCAAAATAAAAAATCCTAATTAATCCATCAAAAAATTTACATGATTTCAAAATAGAGTAAAATTCCCAAACAAAAAATTCAACTTTAAATAGAATGTTAAAAAAAAGCCAACCTTAAATTATAAATAAATCAATGATCAAACACTCTAACAAACATTAAAAAACCTTAAACTCTGATTAATTCATTAAATAAATTACATAAAAATAATAAATAATTATCATGTTTTCATAACCAAAAATTATCTTTTACCTATAAATACAAACTAATATTTAACAATAGGCCACTGAATAAAGACCAAAGTATTAATAAGCTTGCTTGCATTTCAAGTTCATAATGAATACGATTGTTAAAGCAACGTTATTCATAACAAAACTAAATTAACAATGTATCTACAACATTAGAACAATATTCTATTCTAAAAACAAGAAAATTTGTGCAGTGGGTGAGGATTAAAGCTCTGCGGAATCACTATCATCTTCCACCACAGTGCTAATGGAAGGAGTTGGATTGCGAACCGAACAATTGGTTCTGATTTGCCCTTTGCTGCCCGTCACTACGCTCAACTGACCCATTTTTGCCATGGCCAAAGCAAATTTCTCAAAGAAGAGATCTTGATCTTGAGCAAAGTCTTTGACAATTTGTTTGGTGCGAGAGTCTGTGTAAAGATCTTGATCAGATGTGAATAGGCCCTCTCGATGCTTCAAGTTCACATAATATGAGTTGTCAAATACGTTGGGCGAGCGGATGTCCAATACAGTGGTGTTGGTGACGTTTGTGGTTGGACAAGTAACCTTCAAGTCCTTAGCAAAGCTCTTGGCAAGTGTCTTGTCCTGAGTGGGGTATAACCGTTCCTCAAAAGACGTACAATGCCCTATTCCTATGGTGTGCCCCCCTATAATTATCCAACATCAAAAATAAAATCCAATTTATATACAATTCCTATGTACAAAATGGAAAGTAATTCAAAACATATGCAAAATAATACAATTGAATTCAAAGAATATTCTATTTAATAGTTTTTATATCCTAATTAAGTGAGATTTGGTGGGCCTTGTTTCCTACTTCAACCAATCATCACTTCAAAACAATCATTAGAATTTCATCTAAAGAAAATTATTTATATTATTTAATTATGAATGTCTTAAATAACAGAAAACATGTTGACTATCTAATTCTAAAAAAAATAAGTAAAAGTAGAGAGAACCTGAAAGTGCCACAAGATCGGTGACATCAAGGCCTTTGGTAGCAAAAGCATCAATGAGGTCTGAGGCACTAAAGGTTGGGCGTGGAATGTTTGCAGTTGTGGTTGCTTGAGTGGCAAACTTTAAGCTGTCTCTTCGCCCTAGAGGAACTTTGTATTTTGGCCCTCCAGCCTATTATAAAAAAACAATTATACAATACAAAAGATTAATCATTTTATTCAATATATTATAAATCTTACTACACATTGAAGATATAGTAACTAAATAATAGTTTATTGTTCTTGAACGAAAAATTAGAGAAACAAATCACTTTACACTTAAAAACATGAGAATTAATATACCCATTAAATAAAGAATTGGATATTTTCCACCATCACTAGTTTCTTATTGTGAAGAGTGATCTTCCAATTTCCTTTTTGTTTGTCATTTAATGAAAAATTAATGTAGATTGAAATAACATTTTTTTAGCAACTTAAAACAATAAAGGGCATGATAGACAAGAGCTCTATTTGTCACTATATATTATTTGATTCTCTCTATTCTTTTATTTTATTGGATGATCTTTCTTTCTTTCTCAAGGATAGCCACATACACCCAATGTAAATTGTTGGCTCATCAAAATAAACATGTTGGTTGTTTGCATGTTGGCAGAAAGTGCATGATAGACAAGAGCTCTATTTGTCACTATATATTATTTGATTCTTTCTATTCTCTTATTTTATTGGATGATCTTTCTTTCTTTCTCAAGGATAGCCACATACACCCAATGTAAATTGTTGGCTCGTCAGAATAAACATGTTGGTTGTTTGCATGTTGGCCTACTCCTCATGTAAAGAACTAGTGCATTGACCATGCATATAGGTGTAAGAAGAGATGTCTATTGTGAAAACTATTTAAAATGAAAGAATTTAAACATAATCAATATGGAAGAAATTAAACAAACCCAATATTGCTTCAAGATAAAACGAACACACAATTACAATAAAAAATAATATTAATCATTAATATAAACTCTAAAAATATTATGTATTTTATTAAACAAAACTTACAATTAAAAATATATTTGTACATTTTTCTTCAACAAAATAAAATAAAATAAAATAAACATGAATCTAGTTTGTATATGAAATTGGGTAGAAAGAAATTGAAATATTTGATAAAAAGAATAATTTAAAAATATTTTATATCATAGATCATTATACTATTCAAGTTTAAAATTTGAATTAAAATTGGGAATATTTATTCTCTAAAATTTATTCAAAAATAGTTTATTTTTTCCAATAAATTAGACTTATTAAAAAGCTTTATAAATACAAATAAAATAAAAACCAAGTAGGGGAGAGGACCCGAGCATGTTTCAATATTTGTGATAGTAGTTGTTTATATAATGCCCAATATTTTTATCAATATTAGACCAATAGTTGTGACTTTAAAGTTGTTAGTGTTGATGATGACTACCCATAATTAAACAAAATGTATTCCTCTGGTTTAAAAGGCAACCAATCATGTGATTCCACATCAGTGCTCAATAAAACATGATGTGAATGCACAAGTATTAGTCTCACTTTTTTTTTGGGCTTTTTTGGACACCTTGACAAAAAGCATGTTGATGTGGCATCATATTTGATGATGTGGCCCTGAAACCTTAGTTATAAGCAGGGGACTTGCCAAATAAGCTGCTGTAAAAAATTGGGAGTGATTTGAAATTTCCACTTAGGATAATTAGACCTGAAGTTAGGGTGCACAACTACTAGGTTCTCTCCCCTATCTAACAAAGTTGTAACATAAATTAATAACAGATTTTTTTTGAAAAAAAAAAAACCTACAAAAAGGGAAGGAAATGTCTTTTTATAGTCCACTATTGGATAATCTGTTTTTGGATCTACAAGATGACTTAAATATATGAGACTTCCTCTACTCCCAGACATCTAACTTGGCTTCAAACTCCAGATATTTATGCCCTGTTCCCTAGAGGATTTGAACTTGAGACCTCTCTTTCAAAAATACAAGTCCATCATTAAATCAACTCAGAAGAAAGAAGCAAACACTGTAGACATAAATAAAAACTACAGCTCTCTCTTTACAATATCATTAAAAATACAGAAAATAATTCAAAATATGTTTAAATTACTCATCATTAATCCAACTCAGAAGAAAAAAACAAACAGTTTAAACATAAACCGAAATTACGGGCTCTCTTTTTACAAAATCAAAGGAAATAGTTGAAAATATGTTTAAATTACTTGAAATAGTTATAATATATTTACCCCTGAGACGGAGTCGCGAGCTGCCAGAGCACTGATATCTGCGCAGGATACGACGTCAGCGCAGGCCTTTTCCACATGCTCTTTAATGTCGTTTATTATTTCGAAAGCTTTTTGCCGCAGCGTTAAATTTGGAGTGGCATCTTGCTCACTCGGCCCGCTGGCCGATCCATCCAGCAGAAGCGAAGCGTCACAGCCCTGTGCAAAACCTTTCAACATTTAACACCAACCCAAAAAACTAACAAACAAACACAGCGAAACACATAAAGCAGTTAAAACCCACAACCTGAACAAAACAGTCATGAAAGTGAAGACGTAGCAACCCAGCGGCCAGAGTAATATCCTCCTTTAAATAAAACTTGATTCTTTTCTGGACAATGGATTCCAGTTTGGGGCAGGTGCTCTTGTAAAACGTCCATGAAAGCCCTTTTACCAGAGGAAGGTCTAAATCTAAAGGCTGCTCATACTCTTCTCCGGCGCAAGCAAGCGAAACGGAGAGAGCGAAAAACAAACAGAGCGCAGAAACCTTATCCATTGGAACAAATACAGAGCTTAGATTTCTCAGGATAGAACAGTGCCGTGGGTATTTAAGAAGTGAAGTGGGACCATAACAGACTTCTCAATTTTCTTCTTCATCAAGGAACAACACCGCCATACAACTACTACTCCTTCTGTCGACAGTAACTTTTTTCTTTCCCGCGTAAACAACCGGCACGTGTCGAACACGGTGGCTGTTTATGTGGGGTCGACCGTAAGGGAAACAGTCAGGGATCCGTATGTTGAGTACGATGTATCTTTTGTTAATGATCACGTTGTTTAATGATAAAATAAATTTATTTATCTTAAAATATTGACTATTTATTATTTTAGTTGGGAATGATAATTCATTTAGTTGAAAATAGCAAGTTTGCATGTCTAATTTTTTTTTAATTAGTGGTTAAATAATTGACATGTTGTGGGTTCAGTTATGGGTTTCAAATTTTTTTTTTATAAAATTATGTGTATGTAGTTGATATGTTGTTTTTGTATTTATGGAGAAATTGATTGATGTAATTGTATTATTTTGTGGTTAGAAATAATTTGTTGAAAGTTGAATCTTTCTTCTTCTAAATGATATTTAAAAGGTTAGTATGTAAAAGACAGAATGATTAATGAAATGTTAAATTCATTTGTTTGAAAGTAGAAAGGTGTGGGTTTGAACCTTTTGATTGTCGTGTTGTTGTTCACATTGTATAAAAATGAATAATTTTAACTGGTAACTTCTATTTTGTCCCTCTTGACTAGATATATATTAACAATTTTTTATTAATTTATTTTAATTAATTATAATTATAATTATTACTGATTTTTTTTCTCTCTCCTTTCAATCAAAATCTATAACCATCTTTAAAATCAATTAACTCACCAAAAAAATCTACTAAATCTTACAAAAACACTCTGCTAATTACACTTCTATCTATGGGCTTGAAAGGACCGTCATTCATTTGTGTGGCTGCAATTGAATTGAAAAGTCAACCTTTGTTAAGCACATTTAATTCAATTCGAAACCTGTGACCAGATTTTTGGTCCCCCACGTAACAACTTCGAAGCAGAGTCCAAAACATTTAGAATTTTCATCCCAAGTGAGGCACAAATTTTTGTATTGGAAAAAGCGATTCAATTACCCAAAAAACTGCATCTTATCCACTTACACCGAAAGCAAGCATGGGAATCGTGGAGTGACAAATCAAGAGGAGGTTGGGCATCTAAAGTCGAAAACGTTTTCTTCTTCGCCACGAACAAGCCGAGCTAAAGAAGTGAGGTGGGATCAGAACTCCATTCAAAGCTGCACTTCATCGACATTGGTTTTTTCTTTCCCGCGTAAACAATCGGCACGTGTTGAATGCGGTGGCTGTTTACGTGCGGTCCACCGTAAGGCAAACTGTGAGGAATCCGTATAAGTACGATATATCTTTTGTTTAAGGTCCGTCATTTTAATGATTACGTTGTTTAATCGTAAAATAAATTTATTTTATTTTAAAATATTGACTACTTATTACTTTAGTGTGTGAATGATAATTTATTTAGTTGAAAGTAGCAAGTTAGCATGTTTATTTATTTTTAATTAATAATTAAATAATTGATCTGTTCTGGGTTCAGATGTATTTTGATCAAAATAAATATATTTTTTGGGGTTCAGTTTTTTCTTTAAATTATATGTTTATAGTTGATATGTTTTTTTTTTTTTTTTGGGTATTTGTCGAGAAATTAATTGATTTCATGATAATTTTTTGTGGTAATTTCATGGTCTTTTAAATGGTATATAGAAGGTTAGCATGTACAAATGGTTAATGAAATTATAAATTTATTTATTTGAAAGTAGAAGGGTATGGGTTTGAACCTTCTTCATAATTAGTACTTGCCTTAGGCATAGTACTATTGGACACTGGCTATCTAGCCTCAGGAATGCACCGCGGGTACCTTGGCAATAACTGAATTTATTCACTCTTCCATCATTTTTAAGTCAGTACATTTAAAAGGTGTTAAAACCAATTTTTTTAATGCGTTGAGAAGATTGTTTTAATTTTTTAATAGGAGTGTACTTAAATGATTTTTATATTCATTTTAAATTATTTATTTTATGTATTTATTTTATTCAATTTTTTAATATAAAATGTTAAATGATTTTTATTTTTATTTTATATATTTATTTTATTCAAATTTTAAAATAAATTTAACATACTTATTTTAAATTAATAAAGTGTAAACTTGTTTTTTTTGAAAATTTATTAAAATTTGGTTTATTATTTTCAACATCAACTTTATAGTTAAATTTAAATATTCAAAATTAAATTAAAAAAATATTAGATTTTTAATTTTTAATTTTTAAAGTTTGAAACATTTTTTTCCTTCCCCTGATGGTCAAGCGATACGGCAAAGTCATTCGGATTAACAATACGAGATCTGCATTGCCTCACGCGAATGCAAGGGTTTTGGTGGCTATCCAGCCTGGTGTTGATTTACCTAATGCCCTATGGATAAAATTAGACAATGGGGATGCTATGTGCGCCCTTGAAATTCTTGGAGGCCTAAATGCATGTTATCTCTGCAGAAGAGAAAGGCACATAAGGAGGAACTTCCCCCTAATTAGTAAGAATGCAAAAGATGGAAACAACCACACTAAGGAAAGAAACAATATTGATGAACTGGAAAACAGGAAAACTCAGGCCACACTAAGTGAGGATTCAACAAACCCTATTGGTTCCACCGATGGTAACAGTGAGGTAAACTTAAACAATAATGAAAATCAGGAAAACAAAAAAACTAGGGTTGAAACCAAACCCTCATGGAAAAACACAAACAAAGCAACTCAGATGGAGGAAATACCTAAAGAAATGTTGGAGCCTTGGTTCGGTGACACGAACATAGGCTCATTAGATGATGAGGACCTCATCGAGGATCCTAGTCAAGACTCAGAC
>VDFB02252616.1:18374424-18404774 GCA_007258455.2 Sequoia sempervirens | reverse complement strand
GGAATGAATACAATTAATGTAGAAATTACCTTTCACCAACATGAGCTACCTCCTTTGGAAATGAGAAAGAAAAATGATGCCTTCATGATAATATCCATCTATAATAGGTTAGGCATAAAAATATCCCTTGTTGATAATGGTTCCGCCCTTAACGTGTGTAGTGTGACCCTCTTGGATAGAGTTGGCATGGAAAAATCAAGAATTCAACCTAATTCCTTATCGATTCATGGATTTGATAATGTAGGAAAGCAACCACTTGGTGTGATTACTTTACCTATTACAGTTGGAAAGGCTACCTTAAAAACTCCTATTCACATCATGCCTCATGACCTTTCATATAATCTTATTTTAGGAAGACCTTGGATTCATGAGATGCATGTGGTGCCTTCAACTCTTCATCATATAATGAAGTATATATATAACGATAAGGTATACCAAATTGAAATAGACCCTGAGCCTGGAAGTTTCTTACAAGTTGAAAAATGAACGGCAAGTCCTATAAACACATTGATTCCAACATTGAACATAGAACCTATAAAAGAAGAAGAACAAGAGATAGAAATAGTGTCAAAATTATTAGAAGATGATTAGGGTTTTGTAGAATTCACACCTTCATTTATGGGAGAATACATAATCACAAGAAAAGAAGATGAGAAAGAAAAGCAACCAATGGTTGTGTCAACATAGAACTCAGAAGAAAATTCACAAGCATCTACCTCATCTACCCTTGAAGAAGATACAAGCTCCACAAAAAACTTCGATGAGATAGATTATCAACAACCACCAAATTCGAAAGAAATGGAGAAACTTTATGGAAGAGGTTATGAGCTTATGAAACAACTGGGTTATAGTGGAAAAGATGTGGAAAGAAAGAACAAGGCATCTATGTTCCTATAGAACCTAACACGCAAGAAACAAAAAGTTGTTTAGGATATTTTCCCTTCTAAGATCACACAAGCAATGAAAAGACCATAGTTAAACATCAACACCATCATGTGTAAACCAAAAATCAACCTCACCTTGAAGCATCCTGAATTGCTTGATATGACTTGTGAACCATCATGGGAACACTACAAAGATGATGAAGCCTTGAAATAAATGCTAGGAGTTTATGACAAACCATCTACTCCTCCTCAAAAGAAACAACTTACATGTGCTATGATTAGTACCAAGCAAAAAGACAGAGAAAAGGAAAACATAATGAGATTGGCATGAAAAAAGAAGAATACAACCCTGAATTTCCAAAAAAAAGTGCACTTCCTATAGGAGATACAATTGACGTACCAATGGACATTAATGATAAAGAAAAAGTGATTAAGATAGGAAAGTATCTTGATGAATATGAACAAGAAGACCATGCAACTTTTCTTCATAACTTTCCTGAACTTTTTGATTGGAATTATTGATATGTTGGGAATTGATGCTAAGATTGTAACACACAACATAGTCCTTCTTGAAAATGCTAAACGGGTTAGACAAAATATATGAAAGATGAATCCTAAGATAGCCTTGCTAGTTAAGGGTGAGATTGAAAAACTCCTCAAAGTTGGTTTCATAAGACCTACAGATTATTCTCCTTAGATCTCAAACATTGTCATAGTTGCAAAACTAGATAGTTGTATTAGGATGTGTACGAAATTTCATGATTTGAATAAAGAATCTTCAAAAGATGACTTTCCCCTTCCTAATATTGACATGATAGTGGACTTGATTGCGGGACATGCTTTGATTTCATTCATGGATGTATTTTTTTGGATATAATCAATCTTTATCAACCCTCAAGATCAATACAAAACAACATTTACAATTGTCTGGGGAACAATTTTTTGGGTAATGATTCCCTTTGGATTAAAGAATGTGAGAGCAACATATCAACGAGCTATGACATTAATATTTCACAATTTCCTACATAAGATTTTAGAAGACTATGTTAATGATATTTTAGGCAATTCTTTAACCAAACAAGACAATGTAAATGTCCTTTGGAAAATCTTTGAGCGAATGTGAAAATACAACTTGAGATTAAATCCAAAAAAGTGAGTATTTGGTGTATCTATAGTGGAAATTTTTTAAGTTTTATTGTATCTCATAGAGGCATTGAGGCAGAAATGAAAAAATTGATGCTATAGTTAACATGCCACCTCCTAGAAAGATCTCTCAATTGTGTATCTTACAAGGAAGAATTCAGGCTATATGTCATTTTGTAGCATCCCTAGTAGACCGAACATTACCATTTACACATCTCCTCAAGAAAGAAGTGCACTTTAATTGGAATGAGGATTGTAAATAGGCTTTTGAGAGTCTAAAATATTATCTTGCCACTCCACCTATTTTACAAGGTCTGCTATACAAAAAAAACCATTCATCCTTTATACCACAACATCATCCCATGCTCTCGCAACATTGTTGGCTCAACAATACGAAAACGATAAGGAACATCCTATCTATTACATCAGCCGAACTTTGATTGATTATGAGAAACGATACACAGTGATAGAGAAACAATGTTTGGCTCTTGTAAATTCGCTACTAGTAAGTTGAGACATTACTTACTAAATGCTGAAATACATGTGATGATGAAATTTGATCCTTTAAAACATCTCTTCACTAATTTTTTTTTATCAGGATGCTTAGCTAAATGGGTTATGTTGTTAACATAGTTTGACCTTAAGTTTGTTTCACAAAAAGCAATTAAAGGACAAGCCTTAATCGACCACCTAGCGGATGCTTCCTCACCCTTGACATTATGTAATATAGAAGCATTCCCTGATGAGAATGAGTTGACTATTCAGAAAGATGAAGAAACATGGGAGTTATACTTTGACGGTTCCAATTGTAGAATAGGCTTCGACATCGGGATTATCATAGTCCCGCCCGCAGGAAAGCCTATTCCCTTATCCTATAGCTTAAACTTCCTATGCACCAACAACACAGTGGAATATGAAGCATTAATTATTGTCTTACGTGTTGTTATAACTTTGGGAGTACGAGATATTAAGATATTCAATGATTCACAATTAGTCATTAAGCAAATAAATGAGACATATCAAGCAAAGCATGACAAATTATCAACATACAAGGATCTCACAATGGCTTTGTTAGAGAAGTTTGAGTCATTTACCATTGATAACATCCCATGAAATGATAATCGACATGCAGATGCAATGGCAAGTGCAACTTCTCTTATATCCCCTCAAGATCCTTCAAAGGATTTCACATTTATTGTCCATACCATTATGAACCCATCAATAGAATCCAAAGCCGAAGAAGTATTATCAACAAATATGGAAAGCTCTAGTGAATGGTACGCACTAATATTTAATTATTTAAAAGAGGGTACCTTTCCTGAGCCAACAACCAAGAATACTCTAGATTGTCTTTGCAAACTCGCATCTAAGTATATAATTCTAGCCGATGTGTTATACCAAAGATCCTTTAATGGTCTTTTAGTTAGATGCCTTAAAGAATATGAAATCCCCATAGCACTTGAAGAAGCTCATGTAGGTGCTTGTGGAGGTCATTTTGGAGGAAGATCATTAGTTCCAAAACTTGTCCACATAGGATACTATTGGAATGTATATGAAAAAAGATTGCTTCAAATATGTTAAGAAATGTCACAAATCTCAAGAACATAGCAATTTGATTCACGCTCCCACTTCTGAGCTTCAGGCCCAAATTCCTATTTGGTCATTCTCAGTATGGGGACTAGACCTGATTGGAAAAATCTCACCTCCTTCTTCCACTGGACACACCTTTATAATAACCGCAATAGATTATTTCACAAAATGGGTAGAAGCCATTCCCCTTCATTCCACGCCTACCAATGTAATATGTCGTTTCATATTGGAACACATTATTGCCTGCTTTGGAATTCCTTCCGCATTGGATTCAGACAATGGGACACCATTTCAAAATAATGACGTGAAGAAGTTCTTAGAAATGTTTAACATCCAACATTGTTTCTCATCACCTTACTACCCACAATCTAATGGTCAAGCCGAATCAACTAATGGAACCCTTGAACAAATATTAAGGAAAATAGTAAACAAACACAATAAATACTAGCACACATAGTTGACATACGCATTATGGTCTTACTATACTAGTATAAGAAAATCCATTAGAACTACTCCTTATAACCTTTTCTATGGTACCGAGGCAATAATGCCCTTGGAGTTAGAGATTCCTTCATTAAGAATCACTCTACAAAGACTTATTGATGACAATACTTATAAGGAACAACAATTGCATTAGTTTGAAATGCTTGATGAGCATCGCATTAACGCTCTTGAGCATCTTCAAGCTTATTCTAGAAAATTGTAGCGTAGTTACAATGACCATGTCATCCCTTGTGTATTCAATAAAGGTGATTTTGTGTTAAATTTGAAAATCAACGTAATGTCAACGTCGAACTGATTGAAAAAGGAAAATTCGGCCCTAATTGGTTAGGACCTTATATAATTAATCAAAGTTATGGGTCTAGAGCATACATGCTAACAGAAATGGATGGTACACATCTCAAGGAACCTATAAATGCCACACATTTTTTCCGGTACAACATGTCTAATCTTCTTGAATAGTATGAATGATAAAGTAGTGGCATTAGAGTTAGTAGATGACTATCTATGTGCTCTCACATTGCTTCATTCTTGAAAAACAATTATTTGTGTGTCTTGAATACTAAAGTAATTATTTAAATTAATTTTGGATAGTTACTTTAGGTTGCATGCTATTCAAAAACTCATCTTGTGTGTTATGTTCGATTAGATCATTAGATGCATTTAATGTGAACAACACTTAGATCATAGGTGCATTTAATTTAGCATAACATACCCAATCACAATGTCACATCTAAGAGAAACTAGAATAGTTTTAATTAGATCACATGAAGCATGTTAAATCATGGAGACATTTATTAAATAGTCTTACAAAGATTATTTGATAAATCACATTTCCATTTAACATTGAACACATAAACATAAACATCAAATGATCATATATATATATCAAAGTTTTAAGTATATGAAATCAATATATACAATGAGCTACTATGTTTTGTGACTATTGGATCCCTTAGGATCTGGTGATCACATCTTTCTAGAGATAGTTCATCAAGAGATGGTGGTATGCAACCATGATTGCGAACTGATAAGAGCATTCAATGCATACTATAGACCATTTGCTTGTCCAAGGGCCTCTCGGTGCTCCTTCACTAGGTGATCTCTCTCTGCCTATAGCCTAGCTACCTCTACATGGAGTCTCTCGACCTCTGTTGAACCTCAAGGTGACCAAATCTCCTCATAGGTAGCCTTGGCTCGGTCTGTGCACCTTGTAGCACCCTCATATGTTTCACTCAGTTTGACATAAGGATCAAACAACTCTCGGTCCTGCTCCATGATGGGTGGGGGAATGTAGTTTGTAGCCTCATCTCTAAGAATGGGGGCACTATCTCTGTAGTGACCTATCAGTAGAGGTCATGTAAATCTCTCACAACACCTGCAAGATAGAAATTATAAAACTAATCAGTACACATGTATCATGATATATATATGTATATGGAAATTAAAAGCATAAGCATAATCATAAATAAAATGTCATCACCTATGTCTCTAGTCGATTGTGTAAAGATAGCCTCATCCTATGTAGGAGGCATGGAAGATGTGCTAGCCTATCCACGCTCATGGGTGTTTCCATGTGCTATGGCTACCAATTGTGATCTGGTAACACAAATGGGGGATGGATCTCCCCACTCATGGGAAACTAGACCCTCGCCTGCCATGTCACTTCCCTCACTCATTGGCTCCTCCTCCTCAACCTCCTCTTCTCCATCATAATCAGGGTATACCTCCTCGTTGTAGTCCTCATCAATATCATCTATGAATAGGTCAGAAGCCTTGAGTCTTATATCCTCAGCTATATCCTCCTCCTCCCTCTGATATGGGAGTGGTCCTTCATAGCCCATTGACTAATCCATGGTGAACATTGGAGTAGGTCATGCTACTGTCCACCACTCCTCATATGTGTCTGTAGTACTGGCGTCATCAGTGTCGCAGACTGGGGGCATGTTATGGTCACTATCATCTGAGTCACTAGTGATGACATCATCAAAGGTGAATTGTCCAGTGTCTCTTGGCCTCCAGGTACTCCACATTGATCGCTTGTAGAAGGGTCGTGTTACTGGCGCTACCTAAATCTGACCAAACTATTGCATGAAACGATCATAGTAGAATGGTTGTACTATGTAATCATATCTGTCTAGAAGAAATCTATCTCTCTGCATCCTCCTCAACTACCAAGTCTCATTCGACCACTGTAGTATCAATTGGTAAGGTCTCCACATGATCTCCTCCTGATCAAGGTAGTCAAATCTAACTCTCCAATATAGAAGATCTCTGGATTGCCATTCCTATCTCAGTGGATAACTAAAGGCATTAGGGTTCCCAATGGCAGATACCGAAGGGAATCCCGTCAGTCTAGTGCATGTGATATGCTTTAGACACCATACCTGTAGAAGTGTACAATGCACCATACTGCCCACCTCACGATATGCAAACCCGCTGAGATCATAATATAAATGTGCTAAGATGCTCCAGCCCCAGGTGTATACTATCTTGTGGTGCTCCATCTGTCTGATCATGTGAACTAGGCCTTTGTCTATGTGTGCTCCCAGATCATTAGGGATGAGTACTAGTGCTACTATAAAAATCATAATCCGCCTCAAGAGTGAAGATCACACACACAGTAGCCACGATAGCTCAATGTGTGGCTCCATAATCTCCTCTCAAATCGGTCCATTCAAGCAATACTCCATATCAACTCGCATCTATAAATATGACCGCTCCCTTACAAAGCATATGATCTCGCCACAAATAGGAACCTGAAGGATGCGATGAATGTCCTCCAGGGTGATGGTCATCTCACTCGTAGGTAGGTGAAATGTATAGGTGTAATCATTCCATCTCTCAGCTAATACCATCAGCATGGCATCATGGTACCTCATGGGAGGCATGAGGTACGCTTAGTAGATACCAGTAGCCTACAATGTTTGAACATTTGACTTTGATAATGTCGAGACCAAGTCTCGCATGCGACAGGACTTCCTATCGCTGAGATGTTGTCGTGACCGGGAGGGTGTCTAACAAAAAAGAGCAAAAATATGTCCTATAAGCATTTTAAAATCTAAAATCTTCACATCAATAATCAAAAAGTGTGATAAAGTTGTTCTAGTGTACTTTCCTAAAGCTCCTAGACACTTTATTTAGCTTTTGGGACTCTTAGTGAAGAAAAGAGACACTTCGCGACAAAAGGGGACACTTTGCAAAAAAAGGGACACCTCACGAAAAAAGGGGACACTTTGAGTACTTTCTTCCAGGGTCTTCGATCAACCTATAAATGCGTAAAATATAAATTAAATGCATAAAAAAAAAAGCTAAGGTACAAAAAATCAACTCACTTGGTGCTGAAGGTCACCTCGCACTACCTCTTCTCGCAGTGTATTGAGTCTCGGGGGCCTGCACTCTCATTGACTCAACATTTTCATCTACTCTTCCATAAAATCAAATTGTGAGAAGGTAAAAGACAAAATAATTAGAAATTACCTCACTTTTTACTCTTATATATGTTAAAATTAGGGTTTTTACTATATTAGGGTTGAGAGTTCCTTTCATTCAAACTAGCATATCGGAGGCTAGTGAACTTTTTTTTGATGTCATTGGTTGCATTGGAATCATGATTCTGCTCCGACTCTCATCAAATGTCTATCATTATGTGGTATATGGTACTTGGAAATACCCTATGATCGTATGACTTATCTAACTCGATGCGGTTAGACTACTACCTTGATTCCACCTTCATAAAGAAAGATGAATCAAGGGGGGGCATACATCTACCCTCAAATTTGATGTCTAGAAGGAGTTAGATAAGAGGATTTTGGGATGACTAACGAATTTGCATTGCAGGATGCAGTTCCTAACATTGTGGTTTTGCAGATAGCTACAGTGGGGGCTTCATTCTCCTACATTATGATTATCCTTTTTTGTAACGAAATTCATTGCTTAGATTCCTTTAGATTACATACGAATGAAGAATCATATGGGTGCTAAAGTGGGGGCTAAATGTAGTGTAGAAAATTATACGCTCTTGGAAATAGTATAATTTCACACTTAATTTGGACCTATTTTAGAACCCTTGCATTAAATACCCCTTTAAATCATCATTAATAGGCCCCTAAGACCCTTTATTTTGGATCTTGAGGCTTATTTCAACTAAAAACTTGACAAAATCCACAAAAGCATTGAAAATTCTAACAACCCACCCCAAAAATCTAGGGTGGGACTCATACGCCACTTCTGGCATATGAGTCCTCCTAGGTGGGACCCATACGCCAGGAGTGGCATATGAGTCCTGAATTTGGGCCCTTTTTAGGGTTTGAGAGGAAAATTCAAGTTTTTAATTCAAATTTTTGGTTGATTTTAGCCTTTGAGATATAAATAATGGTAAATTAGGAGTATTGCCTATATAAACAAGCTTCTAAGTCATTATTTCATCTAAGAAACAATTTAGAAGAGCAATTTCAAGATCCAAGCATTCAAGCATTCTTCACAAGAGCATTCAAGAATAAGTAATCAACAAAGTTGAAGCCTTGGAGCAACATTATTGTGTTTTTTCAAGTCTTCAAGCTCACTTTCATTCAAGATCTAGCATTTTCAATAGTTGATTATGGTTTCCTATGGTGAATCATGATGGATTCTAGGTCCGGGAGTTGCAACTAGCCATCAAGCCAAGCCTAATGACTTGTTTCCTAAGTGATTCCATCCTCCATTATCATTCTACATTCAACCTAAGGAAGGTACATGCATTATTAGGGCTCATTTGGATGATTAGAGATCTCTCAAAGTGAGTCATTCATGTCCATGTTTCATTCTTGCATCTCATTCTAGCACAATAGAATAGAGTTGCATTGCATTTCATATTTCCTAATCTTAGAAACACTTAAGATTAGGGTTTACATTCCTATTTACATGTTCATGTTTCATTATTTCTATCAAGGTTTAATTACCAAACTAGGGGTTTGATCGAGGAAAACCCCCCATAAGCAAATCAACAATATATTCTATTTTGCAGGTCTTTTTGCAAGTTCAAATCCGGAAATCAATTTGGAAGGGAAGAGCAGAGATTGGAGCACATATCTAAAATTTGAATTCTCGAAAAAGCAGAACGAGATTGATATACTAGAAGTGGCGTATGAGTCCCACTATGGGAAAATTTCCAATTTTTCGCAGATCCTAAATCTACACTACCAGAAACTTGTTCTAGACTAGAAACCCTAATCTGGGACTGATACGACAGAAGTGGCGTATGAGTCCTAGTTTGCCTTAATTTTAGTATTTTTAGTGTTTCAGAGCTCATTCTAGTCCACTTCCAGTTTCTAGGTGCACACCTTTCATCTCTCAACTTTTTATTTTGATTTACATGCATTTCTATGCCATTTAATTAAGTCTTGCATAACATTAAGATTCATAATTAGGTCTTGCATTTCATTCTAAGTCTTTCCAAGCCCTAGCTTGGAGGTGAACCCCTCTTTAGTTTACAATCAGACCCTAGGACAACCCTATTGCAAGATCTCTTTCTCCTTTACATAGTTTAGATTGAGATCTCTAGGGTTTTCCTTGAATGAGAGTAAGGAAGATTGTTATTCTATCTCCCAAGCATAGAACCAAACAATTTTCAACCTTTCACTAGTAATTTTATCAAAATGCAAAAGTTCTAGAAACTATCATAATTTCATAGGTATTTTACCCGAAGGACATTGATGGATTGATGAATACATGTTAAGAGCTAGATGTATTTATCTACAAGTTGGATAGAACATCAAGGTTGATGAGAAAGCATGACTATGGACAACAATGCATGCATTAATGGGAAAATTTGGAAATCAAATATGAATCTATATTAATGCATTCAAATCCATAATATTTTTCCTCTCGCCTCTTTTGCTTGCCACCATGGTTCATATCCATTAAACAATTAGAGATGTGAGACAAGTTTTTTTATAGGCTTTCGCCCTTAAGAGATTAGACGTGAGTGGTTGTGAGTTAGACTTTGTTTCAAAGAGTGACATGAAGATTGTTTCAATTGCATGATATTGGTAATTTCTATATAAATCAATGTTCACTTTAGAAACCAACTTTTTTAAATATCTTCTACCTCTATTAATAGTGTGACAACTTTCCCAATGACATCAAGACTATTGGACAATGAGCTAAACCTATTTTCAAGGATGAGACAAGTTTGCCAATGAAATGTAGACTAGCAAGTCCACTTAAAAGAAAGTCTATCAAATAATAATAAATTTATATATATTATATCAAATATATATCATCATAATTTTTGTATGACAACTATCCATTCAAAAGTTCCATTAAAATAAATTAGGACATTTTAATAAACATAAAATTATATAAAAACCAAATACATATATCATCATTATATTATATAAGTTTTGATAATATGTCAAAAATCTCTTTCATGTAATACAATATTTTTGAACATTTGATTATATTTTTTTGAGAAAGATTTCTACATACAACAACCATACAATCATCAAATTTAAGCCCTCCATACATTGCACTTCCCTAGCAACATAATACCTAATTCATTTAAATCTCACTTATTTTCATTGGTATAAGTAAACAAATTAAAGATCTGTTAACATAGTCTTAACTTCCTCATAAATTATGAGCAAAATTATATTAGTACAAATAAAATAAGTTATAAAAAAATCACAACTCATAAAAAATAAACACATGTATAATATGAGTTCCAACTATCACAACTTAATCCATTGATTTATATGTTAAAATTTTGTTTATTTTAATAGAAAGACAATATAGATTCGAAATCAAATCTCTAACCATTAAATAGTTGACAATTTATATTTGATTTATCCAAAATATGTTGGAGAATGAGTTCCACTCAAAATAAAGAAAACTAGTATCTCAATGATACATCGTCCTAATATACATAAGAAGTTCCAAAATAAAAAAATTCTAGTTAATCCATCAAAAAATTCACATGATTTCAAAATATAGTAAAATTCCTAAACAAAAAATGCAACTTAAAATAGAATGTTAAAAAAAAAAAAACCTTAAATTATAAACAAATCACTGATCAAATGCTCTAACAAACATTCAAAAAACCTTAAATTATAAACAAATCAATGATCAAATGCTCTAACATACATTAAAAAAACCTTAAACTCTAATTAATTCATTAAATAAATTACATAAAAATAATAAATAATTATCACATTTTTATAACCAAAAGTTATCTTTTACCTATAAATATAAATTAATATTTAACAATAAGCCCTCGAAAAAAGACCAAAGTATTAATAAGCTTGCTTGCATTTCAAGTTCATAACGAATAAGATCGTTAAAGCAACATTATTCAAAACAAAACTAAATTAACAATATATCTACGACATTAGAACAATATTCTATTCTAAAAACGAGAAGATTTGTAAAGTGGGTGAAGATTAGAGCTCTGCGAAATCGCTATCATCTTCCACCACAGTGCTAATGGAAGGAGTTGGATTGTGAATTGAACAATTGGTTCTAATTTCCCCTTTGTTGCCCGTCACTACGCTCAACTGACCCATTTTCGCCATGGCCAAAGCAAATTTCTCAAAGAAGAGATCTTGATCTTGAGCAAAGTCTTTGACGATTTGTTTGGTGCGAGAGTCTGTGTAAAGATCCTGGTCAGATGTGAATAGGCCCTCTCGATGCTTCAAGTTCACATAATATGAGTTATCAAATATGTTGGGCGAGCGGATATCCAATACAGTGGTGTTGGTGACATTTGTGGTTGGACAAGTGACCCTCAAGTCCTTAGCAAAGCTCTTGGCAAGCGTGTTGTCCTGAGTGGGGTATAACCGTTCCTCAAAAGATGTACAATGCCCTATTCCTATGGTGTGCCCACCTATACTCATCCAACATGAAAAACAAAATCCAATTTATATACAATTTATATGTACAAAATGGAAAGTAATTCAAAACATATGCAAAATAATACATATTGAATTCAAAGAATATTCTATTTAATAGTTTTTATATCCTAATTAAGTGAGATTTGGTGGGCCTTGTTTCCTACTTCAACCAATCATCACTTAGAATGTTCAATTATTAAAATTTCATCTAAAAATATTTAAGTATTATTTAAATATTGAACGTCTTAAATAACAAAAAACATGTTGACTATCTACTTCTAGACAAAGTGAATAAAAGTAGAGAGAACCTGAAAGAGCCACAAGGTCGATGACATCAAGGCCTTTGGCAGCAAAAAAATCAATGAGGTCTAAGGCACTAAAGTTTGGGGTTGGAATGTTTGCAAGTGTGGTTGCTTGAGAGGCAAACTTCAAGCTATCTCTTCGTCCTAGAGGAACTTTGTATTTTGGCCCTCCAGCCTATTATGAAAAAAATGATTATACAATACAAAAGATTAATCATTTTCTTCAATATATTGAAAATCTTAACAAACATTGAAAATATAGTAACTAAATAATAGTTTTTTGTTCTTGAACCAAAAAAATTAGTGAAACATATCACTAATTTAAAATATGTTTAAATTAGTTAAGATTCTCCACCATTAAACCAATTCGGAAGAAAAACACAAACAATTTAGACATAAACCGAAGTTGTAACAATATATTTACCCCTGAGACGGAGTCGCGGGCTGCCAGAGTAGTGATATCTGCGCAGGATACGACGGTACCGCAGGCCTTGTCCACATGCTCTTTAATGTCGTTTATTATTTCAAAAGCTTTTCGCCGCAGCGTTAAATTTCGAGTGGAATTTTGCTCACTCGGCCTGCTGGCCGATCCATCCAGCAGAAGCGAAGCGTCACAGCCCTGTGCAAACACATTTCAGCATTTAACACCAACCCAACACTAAAAAAACAAACATAGCGAAACAAATAAAGTAGTTAAAACCCACAACCTGAACAAAACAGTCATGAAAGTGAAGACGTAGCAACCCAGCGGCCAGAGTAATATCCTCCTCTAAATAAAACTTGATTCTTTTGTGGACAATGGATTCCAGTTTGGGGCAGGTGCTCTCATAAAACGTCCATGAAAGCCCATTTTCCAGAGGAAGGTCTAACTCGACATCTGAAGGCTGCTCATACTCTGATCCAGCGCAAGCAAGCGAAACGGTGAGAGCGAAAAACAAACAGAGCACATAAAGCTTCTCCATTGCAAAAATTACAGTGCTTAGATTTCCCAGGGAAGAACAATGCCTTGGGTATTTAAGAAGTGAAGTGGGACCATAACAGACATCGTATTGATCACAGCTTCTTCATCAAGGAAGAACTCCATTCAAAGCTGTACTCCATCCACAGTGGCTTTTTTCTTTCCCGAGTAAACAATCGGCACGTATCGAACAGGTGACTGTTTCTGTGGGGTCCACCATAAGGCAAACAGACAGCAAGCTATGATATTGCTATCAGGATTCAACCGTGTAGTTTCAAGTCAAACTCATTGACCCATGTTTCATGAGTAGTGGTTCAACAAGAACCCATCTCTCATGATATCGAATGGTCCACTTAGCAAGCTGTTGTAAAAAAGAGGAATATTTTGAAATTTTCACCCAAGATTTTGAGAAGTGAAGTTAGGGTGCTCCGATCCTCTCCCCTAATTTAATGATAAAATAAATATATTTTATTTTAGAATATTGAGAATGATGATTCATTTAGTTAGAAGTATCAAGTTGATATGTTTAATTTTTTTTAATTAATAGACGCATTTTGATTTAAAGGAATATATTATGGGTTTCAATTTTTTTTTTGTATTTATGGAAAAATTGATTGATGTAATGATATGTTTTTTGTGGTTAGAAACAATTAGTTGAAAGTTGAATCTTTCTTATTTTAGATGATATGTAAAAGGTTACTATGTAAAAGACAACGATTGTTAAAGAAAACGACAAGTTCATTTGTTTGAAAGTAGAAGCGTGTGGGTTTAAAACTTTTGGTTGTTGTTGTAAGATTGTATAAAAATGAATAATTTGAACTGCTGACCTCTATTTTGTCTCTATTGACTAGATATATATTAACACTCTTTTTATTTATTTATTTTAATTAAGTAAAATTATAATTATTACTATTTTGTTTTTCCTTCTTTTCAATCAAAATTTATAACCATATGCAAAATCAATTAACTCACAAAAAATATACTAAAAGAATAAGTCTTACAAAGACACTATAACGTTCTACTAACTACAATGTTCCATCTATAGGCTTGCAAGGACCGTCATTCATGTTTGTGGTTGTAATTGAGTTGAAAACTCAACCCTTATTGAACACATTTAGGGCTCGATAGTTAAGTACTCTAATTTCGCGCTTCTCAAAATCTTATGTGGAAAATTTCAAATCACTCCCAATTTTTTACAGCAATTTACTTGGCAAGTCCCATGCTTATAACTAAGGTTTTAGTGCCACATCCTCAAATATGATGCCACATCATCATGTTTTTTGTCAAGGTGTCCAAAAAAAAAGTGACACTAATAGTTGTGCACTTATCATGTTTTACATGATTTGTTGTTCTTTAGAATCTAAGGAGTACATTTCATTCAATTATGAGTAGTCATCATCAGCACTAACAACTTTGAAGTGACATCTATTGAAACATGATTAGAATCCTCTCCCCTATTCAATTCAAGACCCGTGACAAGATTTTTGATTCCCCACCTAACAACTTTCAACAGTCCAGAAAATTTAGAATTGTTTGGAGTAGCCCAGAAAATTTAGAATTCTAAGTTCCTCACAAGTGAGGCGCAACTTTTGAATAAAAAAAAGGTTTTTTTTGAAATTAAAAAAAAATAATCTTATCCACCTACTGTTCAGAAACGGAAAGCAAGCATGTGAATCGTGGACTGACAAATTAAGAGGAAGTCAAAACATTTTTTTCTTGGGCAAAAACAAGCGAAGCAGAAAGAAGGAGAAACAGACACAGCACATTGTTTAATGATAAAATAAATTTATTTATTTCAAAATATTGAGTATTTATTACTTTAGTGTGTGAATGGTAATTTATTTAGTTGAAAGTAGCAAGTTAGCATGTTTATTTATTTTTAAAAATAAATTTATTTATTTTAAAATATTGAGTATTTATTACTTTAGTGTGTGAATGGTAATTTATTTAGTTGAAAGTAGTAAGTTAGCATGTTTATTTATTTTTAAAAATAAATTTATTTATTTCAAAATATTGAGTATTTATTACTTTAGTGTGTGAATGTTAATTTATTTAGTTGAAAGTAGCAAGTTAAATAATTATTGTGGGTTTAGATCTATTTTGATCAAAATAAATATATTATTTTGAATTTCAATCTTCTTTAAAATTATATATTTATAGTTGAAATGTTTTTTGTTGTGTTTGTAGAGAAATTGATCCATTTCATGATATTATTTTGTGGTTAGAAATAGTTATTTGAAAGTTGAATCTTTCTTCTTTTAGATGATATGTAGAAGGTTAGCATGTACAACATGTTAATTGTTAAAAAAATGATTAATGAAATTATAAATTTATTTGTTTGAAAGTAGAAGGGTATGGGTTTGAACCTTCATCATTTTTGTCATGGTTGTGTACGCCTATAAAAATAAACTATTCAAATTGCTGACTTTTATTTTGTCTGTCTACAATATTACTAACTTGACTATATATATGTATGTATACACATACTTATACATATATATGCATATGCATATACATACTAATTAAATTTTTCCTCTCTTTAATCAAAATTTATAACAAACTCAAAAATCAATTCTCACAAAAAAAATACTCAAAAATAAGTCAGATTACATAGTATAAAGACACTAATATATATATATATATATATATATATATATATATATATATATATATATATATATATATATATATATATATATAAACTAAATATTTCCTCCCTTTAATCAAAATTTATAACAAACTCAAAAATCAATTAACTCGCAAAAAAGTTGGTTACCAATTTTGTGGCCACTTTTCAAAAAAGTTTTAAAAAATGCTACATTATAACGTGAATGTGTTATAATGCGCTCACCTTATTTCACGTTAAAAAAATAAAAAAGTGAAATTATTTGCCTTGGGATACCAACCCAAAGGCTTGGAGGGCATTCCTAACAAGGCCAGAGATGTGTTTTTGTAAATTCTACAATTTTTCACATAATCGAGTCAGTGCTCACCATCAAAATTGTATCTAGTTCAATATCGACAAAATCGAACACATGGGTAATGTTAAGTTCTCTCTTAGCTATCCAATGATATACTTTTTTTCACTTTTTGACAATGTTAAGCCTTTCATCTATAATTTATTTTGTTTGTATGTCTATTTTTTGCTAAAAAGTAGTGTTTTGTATTTTTTTTGTTATAAATTAACCATTCATCAAAATTTCAAATAAATTACATTTTTAGAAACTAGACTCCATTCTACAAATTTAAAAAAAAAGAAAAAAAATCAATTATTTTCCAAAATTTGTAGGGGGGCATGGCCAAAATTCTGCTTTTCAAGAAGTACCCACTTAGAAAAATAGTAAAAAATCAAATATTCATTAAAAAATTATTACAAAAATTGTGCATCAACTAGATGCTGTTAGCTAACTTCTAACTATAGCGATTTTAAAAATACTACAAAAAAGTTCACCGTGCTTGGGTCATACAAGAGTTGCTATGTTATGTTTTTCTGACAAAAACAACACCAATTTTTGTACATTCCTCTTTTGAACCCCTTAATCTCAACCATTTTCAAAATAAATTAGTAGTTTAGAAAGTAGACTCAGAGCACTTCGATTTTTGTTTTTGTTCCATCTCAAAATTTTGAGTGTAACTATCCTCAATTTCACATCCAAGGTCAGCATTTCTTGATTTCAAAAAAAAAAGTGGCCACTTAAGCCCCCTTTTTGGGAACCATCTTGGTGCACTTACCCAAAAATCTACTCAAAAAATAAGTCTTACAGAGTATAAAGAAACTAATAAGTTCCCTTTGCCAATTACAATGTTTTATTCACCAGCTTGAAAGGGCCATCGTTCATGTTGGTGACCACAATTGAGTTGAAAAGTCAACCCCTGTTAAACACATTTATTCAAATTGAGACCTACGGCAAGATTATTGTTCACCCACCCAACAACTTCGAGCAATCCAAAAAATTTAGAATTGTAATTTCTTCTCAAGTGTGTCAAATTTCAAAGAAAGTAATGTGTCTTATCCATCTAATATTAAAAATGAAAGCAAGTAGAGGAATCGTGAAGTGACAGACTATCTTAGTTGAATTTCACATTGAATGTTTCCTTGTCAATGAGGTTCAAGTTTTCCCTTAATCTTCTCACCATTAATGTTGTAATGAATTGGAATTTCTACTCCAATGATGTCTAATCATTTGTATTAAAAAAATTAGCAGTCGTGTCATGTTCTATGTAATATGTCAATAATGGTTATTAAAAAGAAAAAGGTTTGTAGGTTGGGTCTAGTGATAAGATCAAGACTTTCTCATTATTGGTTGAGCTTTGGTTCTTAATAGTAATCTCACAATTCCAATCAATTATAAAAAATGATTATAAAACAAAGTCTTTATAATAGAATTTGACAAATAGTTTTTTCCCTTCTAATTATGTACTCAATATAGAATTTAGTTAATAAAGAAAGAAAATAGATCTTCATCACCATAGATAGTAGAAAAATGACTAGTATAGTCTTCAATAGTTATAAATAAGATTAAAAATTCTAAGTACTCTATGGTGTTTGTACAATCTCTATATATTTTTATTGTGGGATGAGTACGTTATTTGGGTATCCTTTTTTTTAGTAATAGTTCCAAGAAATCATTCTAAGTATTTTGCATCTATTAAAATCCATGTGAAGTCCTGTTCTGACCTATGCAATTCAAGAGAACACATTTATTCTTAAAAGTTCATTTATAAAGTTTATTAAAATAAATAAAACAACAAAATGCAAATTATGTGAAAAACAAGTACAAAGCATTAGGAAAAGGATTTGTGTTCTTATTACAAGTTGCATCACAACAATGTCAATGTAAGAATAACTTTGTCATGATGATCGAATTGAAGACTTACATGTTGAAATATGAGGAAGTGATAAGTGCTTTGTTATAAAAAATAATAAATGAAAAAACTTCAAATCCATCAAGAATGCTTTAGTTGTTCTAGGTATTCCTAAAGAAATAATAAAAAGAAAGAAAGAAAAGAGAAGATCCATTTTTTATTATCATCCTCATATTTTTTATTACATTTTTTTCATCTTTTGAATGAGATGTATAAATAAAACATAGATCTTCTTTGATAAATTTCTTGAAGCTTATTTATAAACTCTATGAAAATGATCATTGAAACTATGAAGGAGGGGATTTTCTACTCCTGTGTCTCTAGGACAAGGAAGAGTCAACAAGGAGAAAATTTCCCTGAGTCATCTCAAGACTAACCAAAAGGAAATAGGTTGAAAAGGAAGGGCAAGCTAAGATTTTCTTTTTTATGTTTTCTGATGGAGGATTTCAAGAAACGAGTGAATAGATCATGAAGGTATCAAGTTGCAAACTGACTGGATGTCTGCCAGAGGACATCAATGTGAGAGATAGACAACAACACGATGTGTTGTCATCTCAGTGGCTTGTTGGTGTCTCGTACAAAAAGAGAACAAAATTCACAAACTGAAACTCATAGGGCATGTTAACAACTTGAGAGCCTTAATCCAAAAGTTTAGTTTAGTAAATGAAGAAATGTATTTAAAATGAAAGGAACAACAAGAAGAATATTATAACTTGAAAGATAAACTATCTAGTAACTAAATGACAAGTGAGAAAGAAGAGGAAGACCAACTCATAGAAGGTTTATCCTCCCACAAGCTCCTCACAAACATATTGTACCTACACACATAACAACAGAGAAAGGTTGTGGTTGTGTTTTTGATTTTTCCTTAGTCAAACCCCCATTTTGGTGTTTCCACCTCCACAGACAGCCGATAGACCACATTATAGAGAAAATGATAAAGAAATGGAAATAGACACAACTTATAGAATGCAAAGAGAATCTAAATACTATTCTATAAACAAGACAATGCAAGTAAAAAAATGTGTTACCCTCCCTTCTACATGCTTGGAGAAGTCAAGAGAGGAAGTTAGAGAGCAAGACAATCATGCCAATAGTATGAAGCTTGGAAACCTGCAATAGACATGATGTAGAAGCAACAACAATGGTGTAGAGCATAGAATGAGAAGAACAAGAGTGATGGTTGAGTGAATAGAAGTTATAGATAGTGAATTAATTGAGAGAATGAAGTTTAAAAGTGTTTTTGAGAGGTAAGAGGACATTTTCGAGTAGTCAAGGTTCGTAGGGGGCATTCCAATTCATAGGGTGATAAAGAATGTAGTGCCTCCAACATCCATTGACCTAGGAATCTACTAGGGACGTCTATGTGGTGTGCAAAAATTTGCACATCGCAGAAGCATCCTAGCCAAAATTCCCTCCACCAATGAAAAACAACAAAGGCATGTGCAAAAGACAAGGCAAAGGTGGTGGTTTTTTACATTGTCAGGTTTATAAGGCTAAAGTGAGGTAATATTATAGGAAGTTGTATTAGGTGCAATTTTATGCCATAACATTTTTCTCCCACTTCAGCGAGCATATGCCTCTAAGCATGTGCGAGACAAAGTAGAAAGAGATTGAAGAGAATATATCGAAAACATAGAGGAAGCCAGTCCTTCATAGAGCGAGCTTCACTAGAATGTGAAGAGGACACGAGCCTTTGATCCTATAAAGCCTACTACGATCTCACCAAAATCATGTCAACTACAGACAAACATGTTAGGTGAAAAACCAAAAAGTGTCAGACACCATAAAAATTTCAAACACAATACTTGACACTCCAATCAGAAAATGACACTACTGATAGGTATGGCTAGCTTTGCTAGAGACCATACAACAAGCATGTAGGCCTACAACTGCTGAAAAGTGTGTTACATGACTATAAAAAAAAAGACAAGACAAGTCTATTCAAGTTTTCCCCATGCTAGATGACATCAAGGCATCTAGGCATTAGACATCAGACATCAAGGGATCCTTTTGAAAAGAAGGCTTTCATAAAGGGGTTCTTTAATCAAGGATTCTACAAGAAGTTTTCATTAAAGGATCCATTTGAAAGAACACGCCTTTTGGAAGCAATTTTTATAAAGGGGTTCTTTCAACAAGGAATCTTTTTTGCGAGACATCATTGAAGGCATTGAGGACTCCTTTTGAAAGAACGCTCCTTTTGAAAGACACAATTTTCCACAACTAATTATGTCATCAAGGCATCCTTTTGAAAGAACTTTCATCAAGGAAGTCTTTTGGAAAGAATACTTCGTTTCTGGAAGGAAATTTTTTAGATTCTTTTGTCAAGGGATCCTTTGGGATTTTTTTTTTGTTAAGGAGTCCTTTTTGAAACAATACACTGTTTTGGGAAATGAGGTTTTCAACAAGGGATTCTTTTGTCAAGGAATTCATTGTAAAGAATTGTGCACCAAGCCATCCTTTTGAAATAATTGTCCTTGTTGAAAATTAAACAAGTATTGATAGACCATGCTTAGGATGATGTGTGCTATGTAGAGGAGCACGCGATAACCTAAGGAGAAAAGAAAGACAAGAGTCGTTGTGGCATGAAACACATAGTGAGATGTATTTGCAGATTTTTTTCATAGGAGGGACAACACATAGAAACCACAACATCAAGAAATAGACAAGCAGGGACGAAGAAATCAAGAGACAGGGGGATCTGATAATTCAAGGTTAGAGTTGCTCATAGATATAAATAGATAAGTATTATATAATATATATTCAAATTGTCATCAATCCCCAAATTTCTCAAAACATGAAGAAGAGCACATGAAGACAAAGTAAAATAAATATCGGGTCAACATGGAAGAAGGCCTAAATTACCCCAATATCGAAAAGCAAGATTACGACATACAAAAGAATGATGAAACAAATAGAATAATTTTATGACATAGTTTCTCTCCTATATCCAAGCACCTACAAGGGTAGTGAGGGTCCTCCAGGCGAGAGAAAAAATATTAAAAGACAAGCACTGGGGAACACAAACAAATAAACAAAAATAATCTACATATGTAGAAGGAGGAACCACCCTAGTCTTCATCGGCCAACAAATCATCCTCCCAAGAGTAGTGTTTCCACTCCAAAGAAGGATTCCAATAAGAAGAATGAGGGCTCAAAGATAGATGATTTTTCTTCAAAACCAAAGGCGGATCAACATCCACCTAAGTTGAGTGACTCTTTCTGCTTGGATCAAGCAAAAGGCATCGTTGTTACCTAAAGGGCCTCCTCTATGGTCATTACTAAATCAATAACCATACAACAAATAGGCACACTCGTTTTAGTTAAGGGGTCCAACACCTTAGGGGTTGAGGGCTCTCTCCCTCTTGTTCCAGCTCAAGCCCTAAAGGATTTAAATATTGGAGATGTAGGCAATGTTCATGGAAAAAAGTTCTAAAAAAGAAAAGGAACACATGTAAAAGTATGGAAGTAAGCAACAAAATGTAGCTTTGGTCTTACGTAAAATGTAGAGCTTAAATCAAATAGTTAGTGGCTTGGTGGGGGATTTTCTCCAATGGTATGTTGGTCAGTAGACTATCTGCTGGCAAGATTTTTGTTTGCGTTATGGTTGTTGCCCTTTGTGTAGCCATTTTTTTTGAGTCCTTGTTTTAGATCTATGGGGATGAGGTCCCCCTTTGTGATCTCACCTGGAGTGGGCCAAGTGAAATTTTTTACATCAATACAAACAATATCTCTTACGAATGAAAAAAAACATATATAAAAGCTATAATTATATTGTATATATATAAAATATACATTAAATAAAGGGACATGAATGAAAGAAAGAAAACCTAATTTTAAAGAAAAAATTATAACCCTGTTAGATAAATAAATATGGTTCAAGAATAAAATAGAAATAATTAATAGACTTATTTATGAAATAATAAATAAAACTATATGTATGACATTATAATATAGTAAATTTAATTAAATATGCATTAAATAAAGGGACACGAATTAAAGAAGTCTAATTTAAAAAACATATATATCCTTATTTAAAAAATTAATAGAAGAAAAATCCCAAAAAGAAATCTAAAATATTAAAAATGCTTAAGTAAATAATTCTGATAAAAACAAGAATAAATACAAAAGGGAGAACATGAAAAGGAAGAGAAGAAAGAATAAAATTGAATACTAGGGAATAATATCCTATATGAATAACACAAATATAATATCCTGTAAGAAATGAATGGGATATAAATATATTTAGATTCTTGTACTTTTGATTTCTAGCATTAGTTCATAATTCAACTAGATTAGATTATATTCGACATTCGTTAGAAAACAAAACCAAAAACACCTACAGACCGATGAACCACTTGGAGAAAGCATAGTTATTTGAATATGTTAAATCTCTTTTTCTAAGTTAATCTAACCCTCAAGCCTTTTAGTAGCGATGACTTTGACATGTTAGATGAAGCCCCTGAGGAGTTCATCTCACAAGGTTCATCCACTAAGGCTTGTTATGATAAACTGAAAACAAAAGAAATTAACGTGATTCAACCTCAACTCATCCTTTACCCACCTTCACACAAACCTCAAACTCAAAACAAACCTATTTTCACCCTTGAACCACCTAAGAACAATGTTTTGTAGCAATCAAGTTATAACACCATTGCTCATACATATAACACTCGAAACAATCTGCAACCAAAAAAATCAACCCCAACAACCTTACCTTTACCTAATCCCATCTTTCCTAGTACTCCTCATTTTCCTTTGCATAGCGAAAAGGAGTATGATCTTGTTGAACAACTTAAGAATACTCCTGCAAAGATATCCCTATCAGGACCTAATTCATAATTCACCTAATTGTCACACTATGCTTCAAAAATCCTTGCAACAAGTAGTGGTTCCTTTTGGTACAAATACAAATGATGAGGCAACTCTAATACAAGGAATGAATATAATTAATGTAGAAATTAGCTTTCACCAACATGAGCTACCTCCTTTTGAAATGAGAAAGAATAATGATGCCTTCATGATAATATCCATCTATAATAGGTTAGGCATAAAAATAACCCTTGTTGATAATGGTTCCGCCCCTAACGTGTGTAGTGTGACCCTCTTGGATAGAGTTGGCATGGAAAAATAAAGAATTCAACCTGATTCCTTATCAATTCGTGGATTTGATAATGTAGGAAAGCAACCGTTTGGTGTGATTACTTTACCTATTATAGTTGGGAAGGCTACCTTAAAAACTCCTATTCACATCATGCCTCATGACCTTTCATATAATCTTATTTTAGGAATACCTTGGATTCATGAGATGCATGCGGTGCCTTCAACTCTTCATCGTATAATGAAGTATGTATATAACGATAAGGTATACCAAATTGAAATAGACCCTGAGCCTGGAAGTTTCTTACAAGTTAAAAAATGAATGACAAGTCCTATAAACACATTGATTCCAACATTGAACATAGAACCTCTAAAAGAAGAAGAACAAGAGATAGAAATAGTGTCAAAATTATTAGAAGATGATTAGAATTCTGTAGAATTCACACCTTCATTTATGGGAGAATACATAATCACAAGAAAAGAAGATGAGAAACAAGGGCAATCAATGGTTGTGTCAACACAGAAATTGGATGAAAATTCACAAGCATCTACCTCATCTACCCTTGAAGAAGATACAAGCTACACAACAAACTTCTATGAGATAGATTATCAACAACCACCAAATTCGAAAGAAATGGAGAAACTTTATGGAAGAGGTTATGAGCTTATGAAACAACTGGGTTATAGTGGAAAAGGATGTGGAAAGAAAGAAAAAGGCATATGTGTTCCTATAGAACCTAACACGCAAGAAACAAAAAGTTGTTTAGGATATTTTCCCTTCTAAGATCACACAAGCAATGAAAAGACCATCGTTAAACATCAACACCATCATGTGTAAACCTAAAATAAACCTCACCTTGAAGCATCCTGAATTGCTTGATATGACTTGTGAACCATCATGGGAACACTACAAAGATGATGAAGCCTTGAAATAAATGCTAGGAGTTTATGACAAACAATCTACTCCTCCTCAAAAGAAACAACTTACATATGCTATGATTAGTACCAAGCAAAAAGATAGAGAAAAGGAAAACATAATGAGATTGGAATGAAAAAAGAAGAATACAACCCTGAATTTCCAAAAAAAGTGCACTTCCTATAGGAGATACAATTGACGTACCAATGGACATTAATTATAAAGAGAAAGTGATTAAGATAGGAAAGTATCTTGATGAATATGAACAAGAAGACCATGCAACTTTGCTTCATAACTTTCCTAAACTTTTTGATTGAAATTATTGATATGTTGGGAATTGATGCTAAGATTGTAACACACAACATAGTCCTTCTTGAAAATGATAAACGGGTTAGAAAAAATATATGAAAGATGAATCCTAAGATAGCCTTGCTAGTTAAGGGTGAGATTGAAAAACTCCTCGAAGTTGGTTTCATAAGACCTATAGATTATTCTCCTTGGATCTCGAACATTGTCATAGTCACAAAACTAGATAGTTATATTAGGATGTGTATGGACTTTCATGATTTGAATAAAGAATCTTCAAAAGACGACTTTCCCCTTCCTAATATTGACATGATAGTGGACTTGACTGCGGGACATGCTTTGATTTCATTCATGGATGGATTTTTTTGGATGTAATCAATCTTTATCAACCCTCAAGATCAATACAAAACAACATTTACAACTGTCTGGGGAACAATTTTTTGGGTAATGATTCCCTTTGGATTAAAGAATGTGAGAACAACATATCAATGAGCTATGACATTAATATTTCACGATTTCCTACATAAGATTTTAGAAGACTATGTTGATGATATTTTAGCCAATTCTTTAACCAGGCAAGACAATGTAAATGTCCTTTGGAAAATCTTTGAGTGAATGTGAAAACACAACTTAAGATTAAATCCAAAAAAGTGAGTCTTTGGTGTATCTATAGTGGAATTTTTTTAGGTTTTATTGTATCTCACAGAGGCATTGAGGTGGACATGAAAAAATTGATGCTATAGTTAACATGCCACCTCCTAGAAAGATCTCTCAATTGTGTATCTTACAAGGAAGAATTTAGGCTATCTATCATTTTGTAGCATCCCTAGTAGACCGAATGTTACCATTTACACATCTCCGCAAGAAAGATGTGCACTTTAATTGGAATGAGGATTGTAAATAGGCTTTTGAGAGTCTGAAATATTATCTTGCCACTCCACCTATTTGCAAGGTCTGCTATACAAAAAAAACCATTCATCCTTTATACCACAACATCATCCCATGCTCTCGCAACATTGTTGTCTCAACAATACGAAAATGATAAGGAACATCCTATCTATTACATCAGCCGAACTTTGATTGATTATGAGAAACGATACACAATGATAGAGAAACAATGTTTGGCTCTTGTAAATTCGCTACTAGTAAGTTGAGACATTACTTACTGAATGTTGAAATACATGTGATGATGAAATTTGATCCTTTAAAACATCTCTTCACTAAATTTTTTTTATCAGGATGCTTAGCTAAATGGGTTATGTTGTTAACACAGTTTGACCTTAAGTTTGTTTCACAAAAAGCAATTAAAGGACAAGCCTTAATCAACCACCTAGCAGATGCTACCTCACCATTGACATTATGTAATATAGAAGCATCCCCTGATGAGAATGTGTTGACTATTCAAAAAGATGAAGAAACATGGGAGATATACTTTGACGGTTCCAAGTGTAGAATAGGCTCTGACATCGGGGTTATCATAGTCCCACTTGCAGGAAAGCCTATTCCCTTATCCTATCACTTAAACTTCCTATGCACCAACAACACAGTGGAATATGAAGCATTAATTATTGTCTTACGTGTTGTTTTAACTTTGGGAGTTTGAGATATTAAGATATTTGGTGATTCACAATTAGTCATTAAGCAAATACACGAGACATATCAAGAAAAGCATGACAAATTATCAATATACAAGGATCTCACAAAGGCTTTGTTAGAGAAGTTTGAATCATTTACCATTGATAGCATCCCATGAAATGATAATCGGCATACAGATGCAATGGCAAGAGCAACTTCTCTTATATCCCCTCAAGATCCTTCAAAGGATTTCAAATTTATTGTCCATACCATTATGAACCCATCAATAGAATCCAAAGTCGAAGAAGTATTATCAACAAAAATGGAAAGTTCTAGTGAATGGTACGCACTAATATTTAATTATTTAAAAGAGGGTACCTTTCCTGGGCCAACAACCAAGAATACTCCAAATCGTCTTTGCAAACTCGCATCTAAGTATATAATTCTAGCCGATGTGTTATACCGAAGATCCTTTAATGGTCTTTTAGTTAGATGCCTTAAAGAATCTGAAATCCCCATAGCACTTGAAGAAGCTCATGTAGGTGCTTGTGGAGGTCATTTTGGAGGAAGATCATTAGTTCCAAAACTTGTCCGCATAGGATACTATTGGATACATATGAAAAAATATTGCTTCAAATATGTTAAGAAATGTCACAAATCTCAAGAACATAGCAATTTGATTCATGCTCCCACTTCTAAGCTTCAGGCCCAAATTCCTATTTGGTCATTCTCAGTATGGGGACTACTACCCATTTTCTAATCTTCTACACCTTTATAATAACCGCAATAGATTATTTCACAAAATGGGTAGAAGCCATTCCCCTTCATTCCACGCCTACCAATGTAATATGTCGTTTCATATTGGAACACATTATTGCCTGCTTTGGAATTCCTTCCGCATTGGATTCAGACAATGGGACACCATTTCAAAATAATGACGTGAAGAAGTTCTTAGAAATGTTTAACATCCAACATTGTTTCTCATCACCTTACTACCCACAATCTAATGGTCAAGCCGAATCAACTAATGGAACCCTTGAACAAATATTAAGGAAAATAGTAAACAAACACAATAAATACTAGCACACATAGTTGACATAAGCATTATGGTCTTACTGTACTAGTATAATAAAATCCATTAGAACTACTCCTTATAACCTTTTCTATGGTACCGAGGTGATAATGCCCTTGGAGTTAGAGATTCCTTCATTAAGAATCACTCTACAAGGACTTATTGATGACAATAATTATAAGGAACAACAATTGCATTAGCTTTAAATGCTTGATGAGCATCACATTAATGCTCTTGAGCATCTTCAAGCTTATTCTAGAAAATTGTAGCGTAGTTACAATGACCATGTCATCCCTTGTTTATTCAATAAAGGTGATTTGGTGTTAAATTTTAAAATCAATGTAACGTTAATGCCAAACCAATTGAAAAAGGAAAATTCAGCCCTAATTGGTTAGGACCTTATATAATTAATCAAAGTTATGGGTCTAAAGCATACATGTTAACATAAATGGATGGTACACATCTTAAGGAACCTATAAATTTGCCACACATTTTCGCTGGTACTACATGTCTAATCTTCTTGAATAGTATGAATGATAAAGTAGTGGCATTAGAGTTAGTAGATGACTATCTATGTGCTCTCACATTGCTTCATTCTTGACAAACAATTATTTGTGTGTCTTGAATACTAAAGTAATTATTTAAATTAATTTTGGATAGTTACTTTAGGTTGCATGTTAAATTCAAAAACTCATCTTGTGTGTTATGTTTGATTAGATCATTAGATGCATTTAATGTGAACTACACTTAGATCATAGGTGCATTTAATTTAGCATAACATACCCAATCACAATGTCACATCTAAGAGAAACTAGAATAGTTTTAATTAGATCACATAAAGCATGTTAAATCACGGAGACATTTATTAAATAGTCTTACAAAGATTATTTGATAAATCACATTTCTATTTAACATTGAACACATAAACATAAACATCAAATGATCATATATATATCAAAGTTTTAAGTACATGCCATCAATATATACAATGAGCTACTATGTTCTGTGACTGTTGGATCCCTTAGGATCTAGTGATCGCATCTTTCTAGAGATAGTTCATCGAGAGACGATGGTATGAAACCATGATTGCGAACTGATAAGAGCATCCAATGCATACTATAGACCATTTGCTCGTCCAATGGTCTCCTGGTGCTCCTTCACTAGGTGATCTCTCTCTGCCTATAGCCTAGCTACCTCTACATGGAGTCTCTCGACCTCTGTTGAACCTTGAGGTGACCAAATCTCCTCATAAGTAGCGTTGGCTTGGTCTGTGCACCTCGTAGCACCCTCATATGTTTCCCTCAGTCTGACATAAGGATCAAACAACTCTCGGTCTTGCTCCACGATGGGTGGGGGAATGTAGTCTATAGCCTCATCTCTAAGAATGGGGGGCACTATCTCTGTAGTGACCTACCAGTAGAGGTCATGTAAATCTCTCACAACACCTACAAGATAGAAATTATAAAACTAATCAGTACACATTATCATGATATATATGTATATGGAAATTAAAAGCATAAGCATAATCATAAATAAAATGTCATCACCTAGGTCTCTAGTCAGTTGTGTAAAGATAGCCTCATCCTATGCAGGAGGCATGGAAGATGTGCTAGTCTCTCCATGCTCATGGGTGTTGCCATGTGCTATGGATACCAATTGTGATCTGGTAACACAAATGGGGGATGGATCTCCCCACTCGTGGGAAACTAGACCCTCACCCGCCATGTCACTTCCCTCACTCATTGGATCCTCCTCCTCCTCGACCTCCTCCTCTCCATCATAATCAGGGTATACCTCCTCGTCGTAGTCCTCATCAATATCATCTATGAATAGGTCAGAAGCCCTGAGTCTTATATCCTTAGCTATATCCTCCTCCTCCTCCCTCTAATATGGGAGTGGTCCTGCATAGCCCATTGACTAATCCATGGTGAATAGTGGAGTAGGTCATGCTACTGTCCACCACTCCTCATATGTGTCTGTAGTACTGGTATCATTAGTGTTGTGGATTGGGGGCATGTTATGGTCACTATCATTTGAGTCACTAGTGATGACATCATCAAAGTTGAATTGTCCAGTGTCTCCTGGCCTCCAGGCACTCCACACTGATCGCCTGTAGAAGGGTCGTGCTACTGGTGCTACCTAAATCTGACCAAATTGTCGCATGACATGATCATAGTAGAATGGTCATACTACGTAATCATATCTATCCAAAAGAAATCTATCTCTTTGCATCCTCCTCAACTGTCAAGTCTCATTCGACCACTATAGTATCAGTTGGTAAGGTCTCCACACGATCTCCTCCTGATCAAGGTAGTCAAATCTAACTCTCCAATATAGAAGATCTCTGGACTACCATGCCCGTCTCAGTGGATAACTGAAGGCATGAGGGTTCCTAATGGCAGATATCGAAGGGAATCTTGTCAGTCTAGTTCATGTGATATGCTTTAGACACCATACCTGTAGAAGTGTACAATGCACCATAATGTCCACCTCACGATATGCAAACCCACTGAGATCATAATATAAATGTGTTAAGATGCTCCAGCCCCAGGTGTATACTATCTTGTGGTGCTCCATTTGTCTGATCATGTGGACTAGGCCTTTGTCTATGTGTGCTCCTAGATCATTAGGGATGAGTACTAGTGCTACTATAAAAATCATAATCTGCCTCAAGAGTGAAGATCGCACACACAGTAGCCATGATAGCTCAATGTGTGGCTCCACAATCTCCTCTCAAATCGGTCTATTCAAGCAATACTCCATATCAACTCACATATATAAATATGACCACTCCCTTACAAAGCATATGACCTCGCCACGAATAGGAACCCGAAGGATGTGATGAATGTCCTCCAGGGTGATGGTCATCTCACCTGTAGGTAGGTGAAATGTATAGGTGTCAGCATTCCATCTCTCAGCTAATACCATCAGCATGGTGTCATGGTACCTCATGGGAGGCATGAGGTATGCCCAGTAGATACCAGTAGCCTACAATGTCTGAACATTTGACTCTAATAATGTCGAGACCAAGTCTCACATACAACAGGACTTCCTATAGCTGAGATGTTGTTGTGACCGAGAGGGTGTCTAACAAAAAATAGCAAAATATGTCCTGTAGGCATTTTAAAATCTAAAATCTTCACATGGGTAAGTGCACCAAGATGGTTCCCAAAAAAGGGGCTTAAGTGGCCACTTTTTTTTTGAAATCAGGAAATACTGACCTTGGACGTGAAATTGAGGATAGCTACACTCAAAATTGTTTGATGGAA